>JASMMZ010000006.1:221827-370860 GCA_038502455.1 Anisogramma anomala
CTCCCCGGCCCCGGCCCGGCCCGGCCCGGCCCGGTCCCGGCATCGCCCGGCACCGGGCACGGCCGGGCCGTGGTGGAACGTGATTGCTGGGGACGACGGCAACGCTGACCTGAGCTTGCTTCATCGGCGTCATTGACATCTTTCACCCCGTCAGCACCGAGGCGACCGTCAACGCCAACATGGACGGCAAGCAGTTCCGCGCCGCGGCCAAGGCCTCCATCGACCACATTGTCGACTACTACGAGAACATCGAGGACCTCCCGGTCGCCTCGCGCGTCGAGCCCGGCTACCTGCGCCGGCTGCTGCCCGCCGCGGCGCCGCACGAGGGCGAGGCCTGGGACGCAATCCGCCGCGACATCGACGCCACGATCGTGCCGGGGCTGACGCACTGGCAGTCGCCGCGCTTCCTCGCCTTCTTCCCCTGCCCGGCCTCGTACCCGTCGCTGCTCGGCGAGCTCTACTCGGCCGCCTTCGCCGGCGCCTGCTTCAACTGGATCTGCTCGCCCGCCGTCACCGAGCTCGAGACCATCGTGCTCGACTGGCTCGCGCAGCTGCTCGCGCTGCCGCCCGCCTTCTGCTCGACGGGGCCCACGCGCGGCGGCGGCGTCATCCAGGGCTCCGCCAGCGAGGCCGTGCTGACCATGATGGTCGCCGCGCGCGACCGGTTCCTGGCCGAGACGCTGCCGGCCCCGCCGGCGGGCTGGGACGACGACGACGCCGCCGCCGCCGCCGCCGCCGCGGACGCCGCCGCCGTGGCCGAGTACGAGGAGCTGCTGATGCGCAAGCGCAGCCGCCTCGTCGCGCTCGGCTCCGCCGCCTGCCACAGCAGCACCCGCAAGGCCGCCAAGATCCTCGGCGTGCGCTACGCCGCGGTGCCGGCGCCCGCGGCGGCCGGCTTCGCCATGACGGCCGCGGCGCTGGCCGCGGCGCTAGCCGCGTGCCGCGCCCGCGGCTGGGAGCCCTTCTTCCTGACGGCGGCGCTCGGCACGACCGACACGTGCGCGGTGGACGACCTGGGCGGCATCGTGGCGGCGCTGGCGGCGTTCCAGGCGGACTTGCCGCCGGCGGCCGCGGCGGCCGATGGGCCTGCTGCTGCTGCTGCTGCTGCTGCTGGTGGTGGTGATGGTGGCGCGGCGCCCGTGCGCCGGAAGGGCGACGTGTGGGTGCACGTGGACGCGGCGTACGCGGGCGCGGCGCTCGTGACGCCCGAGGCGCAGGCGGCGGTGGGCGTGGCGCACCTGGCGCACTTCGCGTCCTTCACCGTCAACATGCACAAGTGGCTGCTGACGAACTTCGACGCGGCGTGCGTCTTCGTCGCGGACCGGCGCTGGCTCGCGGCCGCCATGGCGGCCGAGCTGAGCGTGTTCCGCAACGTGCCCMSCSMCGGCGGGCGCGTCRCCGACTACCGCCACTGGCAGATCCCGCTGGGCCGGCGCTTCCGCGCGCTCAAGGTCTGGTTCGTGCTGCGCAGCTACGGCGTCGCGGGCCTGCGGGCGCACGTGCGCGGCGGCGTCGCGCGCGGCGAGATGCTGGCGGCGTGGGTGGCGGCGCGGCGGGACCTGTTCGAGATCCTCGCGGGCCCCGTGTTTGCGCTGACGGTGTTTCGGATGGTCGGCGCGGACGAGGCGGGTGCCAATGCGCGGACGACGAGGCTGTATCAGGAGGTCAACGCGACGGGCAAGATCTGGGTGACGAGCACGGTGCTGGAGGGCAAGTTTGCCATTCGTGTCATGACGGCATGTGAGCAGACGCAGGACAGCCACGTGCGCGAGGCCTGGGAGTTGATTCTCAGCACGGCGGAGAGGATTGCCCAAGGGCAGTAGACCGAAGTAGAGAGTCTTGTATGGCCTCCCGCTTGTCAACGGATATCCATCCAACGCCTCATGGCTCATGATTCATGCATGCTATATATACATGGTGCTGCGCAATGCCGCATGCTGCGACCCAATCCATCACTTTCACCTCCCCACTCAGTCAGTCCCTTGACCGCCGCCTCGGCAGGGGGGGCGACTCCTCTCTTCACTAGCCTCACGTCTCCCACGGCTGTCATCGGGGGTCCTCGTCGTCCCTCCGATGCTGCCTCCAGCGCTCCCGATCCCGGTCCCGGCGCCGCCGCGCGCGCCGCACTGCGTGCTCCTCCTTCTCCTCCTCCCGCCGGTGCCGCGCCTCGTGCTTCTCGACGTCCTTGGCCACGTCGAAGGCCAGCGTCAGCCCGAGCAGGCCGAGCAGAACCGGCGAGACCCATCCGTAGCCGTGCTCCTTCTCGAGCGTCTTGCGCACCCGCCGGTGCTCCGGGTCGGCGCGCGAGGGCCGCGGGTCCGGGATGTGGGCGCTGAAGAATTTCGGCATGATTTGGCTTACAGCCCTGGCTGGGGCTGGTAGGAGGACTCGTGGAGTAGGAGACTGACGCCTCGGAGAAAGAAGATGCGCGGCAGACAGCCACGGTCGAGCGGGCGGAGCGTGAAGGTGTGTTGGAAGGCCCTCGCGAACATCTAAGACGACGGTTCGGCCCGTGATCTGATCGACCACCCACCTCGCACGAACGGAGCGCAGGTGAAGAACACAGAGGCAATCGCCGTCTTCTTATGTCACGGGGGCCTGTAGCTGTGGCAGCGTGTTGCGGTAGTGCCAAAAGAAGCTCAAACGGCCAAAAACAGAGTAGTATTGAAGATGGAAGGGGAAGAAAAGAAGGCTAAGGTTGTTCTCCAACAAAGACTAAGTATGTGTAATCATCCCTGTGCCTTTGTTACAGGGGTACCCCCTGTACACCGCCACAATAGCTTCCTGGCTTGCCTCCCAAGCCACACCACTTGCAATCCAATGAACATGGAAAGCGCGATCTGGTGTCGGAGGTGCGCTGGCGCCGAGCTGGGGGCTGATGTGTCATACGGGAGAAAGACCGGTGTGTTGGCAACGGGAAAACCGCCGCATCAGGAATGCGATGACGTACAGGGCGGCGCCCTTCTGTGGTCTCGGCCTGTTTGCAACAGGAGTTCGGGACGGGTTTGCTTGCACACCTGATTACACTCAGCAAAGTCGCCGTATGAGTAGACTGGCATTGAGGCTGGAGGCTATCTCCAGTGGCCATGGCACACGGCCCACAATGTGATCTGTGCACGTACCGTGGCCGCACATTACATGACAATGCTCTGGAGGACGATTTGTGCAGGTGGCTCAGTTGTCTCTCATCTTGTGTGTTCACGAGTCAGCTAGTTTCATTTCTAAGTCTGTGTCTCAGTGCCCAAGAACCCCGTGAGTTCGCATGACCACAGCTATGGGCCCCATGAATCAACATTTCCCCTCCATTACAAAACCACCGAGTCTAGCGTTAGGTCAATCCAACAGATCGAACGCTTCGCAAGCTGATCTTTGGTTGCCAAATCGGACCGAAACTGGTATTCGCAAGTTTGGCCTGCAGGAACAAGGGCAGGCCCCATAACCAACCCCGACGGGCCACGCAAACGGACCGCCATATTCTTTTTCAACTTGTTCTGGACCCCAAAGCTGCCGCCTGTCTGGTTGCAGTTCCTGAAAGTGAACCCAAGATCTCGACTGCTGCCATGTGAAAACAATGCTCCCATTAAGTTGAAGTCGTAAGTACCTGGTGTGGGTGATTTTACGTCAAAAGCGCCCAGGTACGGTGAACATTCGTTGATTTTAGGATTTAAGGTGGTAAAGTCCGTCCAAGGTTTCGTAGATTTAAGAGGATCAGGTTTTGGGTTCCCAGGGCCCTTTTCCCCAGCGTCCTTTGCATCGATGACAGTGTTGAGCATGGCGGCGGCATAGAGTAGGACGGAGATGAGAGACGGCATGTTGATAAATGAAGCTAGTAGGGTGGGTGTGGAACACCGGGACTGTGGGGGGACACAATGATTGGGATGAATGATCGAAACGATGGTAAAGAGCGAGCACGATTGTAAAGAGCGAGCGACTACGGATGCGTGCACTCGAAGCAAGCGTTTATATCAGTGTTGCTAATGGGAGGGTGGCCTAACAGGGGTGGCTGTGTGTTGCACTTGAGATGTGGTGCCAAGTATACATGAATTCAGGTGCCCTATGCCCTGTTTCAGAATGTAGTCGAGGAATATACTTAGTAGTGCATACAGTAAAATTACGGCGACCTTGCTGACACAGCCGGGGTGCCAAGCAATCCCTTCAGCAAAGGTCTATTCACGGCACGCCTTGGAATAAGGTCAAGTGCCAAGGTTATATACTGAGTAAGATGACGCCTTCAGTGCCACACCCTTATTCCACATATAAGCCACCACTACCCCAAGTCCCTGAGTCATTATATTTCGGGACGCTGGGCCCGTCCCGGTCCCTGTACCACAGGGGCCAGCAAGCTAGGACATGGATCTGCAGGTCAGGTGTGGGGAGACAGCTGCTTTCTTCTTGTCTGTTATTATTCTGACCTCCCCCCATCCGGTTCTCCATAACAGGTATCGTTGTCAACCATGACATGCCTTCCAATCCACTGGCAACGGCTGACTTGTGGGCTGCTTCTTTGCTTGGCTATTGCCGTGGTCCATGCTGAGTTCGCTAGTCATGGCCAACCCACGAAGCTTTCGTCTGTCGTGAGCCTCCAAGAGCTTGATAATGAACTCCAGGTACGTCGGACGTCTGCTTCCTTTGGAGACACTATTACAGACTAACATGTCCACCCAAGCAATGCTCCATCGTCCAAACCCTCACCAGCCAGAAACTCGCTCGCCTCTCCGGAACATCTTCACACACGGCCCGCCTCTTCTCTTTGCTGTTCCCCAGCGAATCGCCTGCCAAAAATGCCCTCCTGGCTACCCTCTACATCTCGGGGCCGCCCAACTTCTTGCTAGCCTTCTGCCCTCCGAACATGGACCCCGCCAAACTATCGATCATGGTGGCTTTTGCCGTGGGCGGCTTGATGGGCGACACCTTGTTCCACTTGCTTCCCGAGATCTTCCTGGGCGAGGACGAGCCGGAGAAGGCCCGTTTGGTGCTGGTCGAACCCAATCGGAACCTGTTGCTGGGGCTTGCCATTCTGGTGGGCTTCCTGGTCTTCGTGGCCATGGACAAAGGCTTGCGCATCGCCACGGGAGGCGACAGCGGCCATGATCATGGACACGGCCCTACCCGTCCTCGCAGCGAAGCCGAGGCAACAACCACGGCGATCGAGCCTCCTGGCTCCAGCCGCGTCAAGTCCCGAAAGACAACCAACGGGACCGCCGTGGCCAAGCTTGACGAGATTGCGCCCGAGAAGGACATCAGCAAGAGCATCAAGCTGGCGGGCATCCTGAACATGATCGCAGACTTCACACACAACATCACCGACGGCCTCGCCATGTCAGCATCCTTCTATGCCTCGCCGACCGTTGGTGCAACGACGACCCTGGCTGTATTTTTCCACGAGATTCCTCACGAAGTTGGCGACTTTGCCCTCCTGATCCAGTCCGGCTTCTCCAAGCGCGACGCCATGCTAGCTCAATTCGCCACGGCAGTCGGTGCTCTCTTGGGCACCTTGATCGGCATTGCAGTGCAGGAATGGGGCAGCCGCGCCGATGGCTCGGGAGCCCGGCCCATGAACGGTGGCATCTGGGGCACCAGCCTGACGGCCGGGGATCTGCTTTTGCCGTTCACTGCTGGCACGTTCCTGTACGTCGGTACAGTGGCCGTGATACCCGAGCTGTTGGAGACTGGGAAGAACAAGCAGGAGGAGCTGGTCAAGACGTTGAAACAGTTTGCTGCGATAGCGCTCGGCGCTGGCATCATGCTCTATATCTCGTGGCATGCGTAGACATGTGCCTGGGGGCCATCGAACACGTACATTGATTGCAATAATACCAACTCATTTCGTCAGCATATCCGCCGCTCTCCCAGCAACCGCCATCCACCAATGCCTCCCCCGCGTCGGCCACTGGAAGGAGGGTGTGTGTGTGTGTGTGCCCGGAGGGTGAAGGCATTCCTGGCACGGCAAGGAAATGAATGGCACACGAAAAAAAGTGGAGCGATTCAGTTGATGTTCAGGTGCAGCACCAGGAGCCGATTGCAGGAGATGTGGCTGGCTGGCTGGCCACCTCGAGCAAGCCATCTCAAGAACACTGTGGCACAGACAGAGGGCAAGACTCGCTACACTGGATACCCTCCGCGGGATCTCATCAACAATTGAAGCATGTTGCATCCCGCCCAGGACAATGCCGAGAAGGAGCGGGACCTGGGACTGGGCCTGTGTGGAAACCTACTTTTTATCTCCTCCACCGCAGAGATTGTCTCGGTTGTTGTGCTTCCCCCCACCCCCCGCGGCCATCGTGCAGGAGGCTGCCTGCAGCAGAGCCGGGTGGCGGCGAGCCACGCGATCAGCAAGGCGGCGGGCATCATGGGCGCCCTGCGCGCGGGAACCAGGAGCATCGAGCACGGGATGAACCTGTTGGTGCGGAGAGAATTGTTCCATGGTCCGTTGCGATGGCCAGCGTGCAAATCAGCAACAAGACGGGAACGCGCGCTCTGGTTTGTGCAGAGAATATATCTGGTCTCTTGCTTCTGCGTCTACCCGCGGAATGCGTCAGATCCTATTGCCAACTCAGCCTTTGACATCCCTTCCCGACACATTCATGGGCAGCCCCCACATTGGTGAGCGCTGCCACCAGACTTGTATACGATCTCTTCATATCGCCGACAAATTCTCTAATGACTCTTACCATGGCTAACGTCAAAGGAGCCAAAATTGACAACGCATGCCTTTTGGCGCGCCTGCAAAGGAAACCCGGCCTCTGCAAAAACACCAAGGGCTCCAATAAAAGCGTTAGGCAACTGGTTTGCCCCCGGCAGAAAAAGACGAAACTATGCATTAAATCCAACGCTTTGGCGTTAAAGCCCTTTACAAGGCCTTTACCGCATAAAGACGCAATCTAAAAGTTTGCGAGTTTGTATACCGGACCTACAAATAAGTTATTAATACTTTTATCGTTTATTTCAATAGGTTTAGCGTTATTAAATAATGTATTTTAACGTTACGTATTGTGATTCATACGATAAATAGTATTGTAATCATGAGTTTAAACCTTTATTCAAAACATTTATAATGATCACACTAAATATCCGTAAGTAAATAGAAGGTGTCAGGGGGTTTATGTTAGCAGTAAGGTAGCAGAGGTAATAAAGGTGCAATATCAAGAAGATGTTTGTTCGTGCTGTAGGATGATCATTAGCCGTTAGGCTATTTAGATATGTAGACTGAATACTTAGATTGACAACTGAAGAGCTATGAAGGAAATACTATCTATGTGGTGCTGACCGTGTCCTTATATCCTATGGCCTTTATACCATCTTCAGTACTGAGGCTCACCGGTGCTCACCGAAGCTCACCAGTGCTCACTGAGGCTCACCGGTGCTCACTGAGGCTTAGTGAGCACTTGTGATCTAGATAACCCTAACCCTGGAGGGTTGCCTAGTCTGGTGCTGACAAAGAGATGTTCCCCGCCTGATGTGTTGGTCTTCAGGCTCTCGGTAGCTCAGCTGCATGCTGGCCTGTTTCCTGACCCGCCAACGTGCTTGGGTCATAACAACATTATTCTATGGTTTTTAATTTTCCTATATAATTTACCCTTTGTTGGAATAATATTGACTGCTATTTTGAGCAGGTTAATTATAGTATAGTTAAGTCAACTATATTAACTGTAAGTTAACTGTATTAGTTGTGGAATTAACTGTATTGACTGTGAGTCAAGTACAGTAGGTGCCCAATTTAGGTTGGGGTATGGGCCAAGCAGTAGCCCATACAAATTAGTATGCAGACCGGCTAGTAGTCTGCCAAACTTTGAACTTACAATATATTAACCAATTTCAATGCAGCATTAGTTACTTTGAGTATGGTGATTCAAATCGACTACATTGCAACGATAAAGGCCTACTAACACTGATTAGTGCTTATTTGGTTAATTACAGATAAGCTACGTAGAAGAAGAAACTACTTTCTGGTTATACTCTACATCAAACGGCAGCTAGGGTTAAGGAAAGATTTTTGCGAAAGGTCTATATACGTTGTATAGTTGTTTGCGACAGCAAGTGGAGAAGACTTATAGGCTGTGTAGTTGTTTATGGCAGTCTATAAGTGGCGACAGTATCGCTAGTATTATCGAAAATACTATGAAACTTTTATTAGATCAATTTTGAAGAAAAGCATTGAAATTAACCGCTTGAAAATTTTAAAGATCACTGAGTCATTAAGTAAGCAAACAACTAAGTTAATACTATGGCGGGTACTACTATTGCAAACTTTAAATCAAAACGGCTAAGTTTTACAACTTTTAACAAATACTAACTTTGTATTGTACCTCTTTGGGGGGACTTGTCTATCTCGTATTTTCTTACAAGACTGCCTACTTATAAGTCATCCTTCTCATAAGTACTTATTGTTATGATTATCAGATAAATTCCTACGTTTAGCTTGGTTTTTACCTTAAAATACAGACCGGAATACCAAAATATGTTCCTATATACATATAGCGTAACAAATGGTAGTTATAAGCTAAGATTTTGTTTGGCATCAAACCGATTAATTGTTGTAAAGCAATTAAGTTGAGTTATTATTACGAAGCTAAAACCATATAGTTTTGCCACTAAAATTACCAACTCTTTACCTTCCTTTACTTTTTTACCTTTTAATATTTCAATACATTTCCTTTACCCTAATATTATTGTATATCGCTAGCTTTTTCTTTACGAATTACCAATCTTAACTTATAAATAAAAGAAAGCTATAAACATTATTTCAGGCTAGTGCCTAACTAGTATTTACTAGAGATCCAACCCTAGTAATTGTTTACGTTTCTACAGTGCTTTGAAGCAGCTCGGAAGTTGTATGGGAACACATTTCTACACATTATGTAATCTGATTGCACTATTTTCCCCAGCTCTATAGCAGCTTCCTAACAAGGGTTTTTCTTTTTCTTTATTAAGGTTAATAAACAGAATCCGACTACCTTAAACTAAAACTCTGGTTTTTATCTTTTTATATATAAACTTCAAATCATTTCCCGACAGTGTTTTAACTACTCGTTAATGATTATAACCTAAGGTTATATCATTATCCTCCAACCCTTTGAATTTAGACCTGTAAACCCTAAAGTAATTCCTCGATATACGTGTTAAGAAACAGCTTTAAAGCATTTTGGTAGCCTAATACGATTATCCTAAGACTTAATACAAATGTTTTACCAACGTTTTACGTGTGAAATTCATCAAGCGGGATTAAATCGTTCGTAAATACGCTTTATACTTAAAATAACGGAATACCGACGTATTAAACACATTAACTAATATAATCCAACAATTTGTATTTGTCGGTACGCTTATGTTTTCAGAACGATATCCTCTTTAAAAGGTTTGTCTTGTATAAATTACGAATAATGTAATTGTTACGCCGTTCCTTACTAGAGATCGCGTTAGCTTTTTAAACGACGGAAATTCGAGTTCCTTTAATTTTAACTATTATATCGGCGCCCTATTTAATGGGCGTTAACGATCTAAACGTAAGCTCTTTAATTAACCGGTTAAATTTTCCGACGTTAAATTACGATTTTGAGTATATAAAAGTTATGATATTATATAACTTACATAAAAATCGAAAGTTTATCGATATTTGAAAAATTTACTTTTACGCTATTTTTTAATATTTAAAAGGATTTATAAAAATCGTTATGGAAAATTATTATGTTTGCAGAAGCAACAACGGTATTGGTAACTTTAATTCTTGTATAAATATACTTTACGTATATTAGTACGACCATAATGCGGCTCAAACCGCTATTGTTTGGCTTACAAATATAAAGCAAAGAGTTCTTAAGTAATTTTACGTCCTTTTTAACGTTTAAAAAGCTTTATTCGCGAAATCTAGCATTATAACTTGGGAATCCGCCACTAAGCTCATCATTTTAAAGGGATTTATTAACGATACGCTAATTAATACGTTACTCCCCCTTTATATACCTACGGATTATAATGAATAGATCGCCCGCATTTAACTTATTAATAAGCGACTTGATAACTTTCATATTTATTATAACGATATTAATGTTGTTACTAAAAGTATTTTACGTAATAAGAATAAGAACAACAACATACTCGTCAGAGATAATTAAGCCGATATTATAATAACTAACGTAAATACCTTTTGAACCGTTTCTAAAGAATGCGTCTCCTGGATTAATTATTTAAAATTATTTTATCGTGATGATCTTAAGTTGTATTTGTGATACAATGCAGATTGTTATCGTATCTGTACCTATATATTAAACGTATCATAACGCCTAAGCAGATTTAATACTAAAGTTAATTTAAAAATACATCTTATTTCAGCTAAAAAAATATAAACCTTCAAAACGGAAAAGTATAATTATTACATATAATCGCGAATAAAAATTGATAGGACTTTAATTCGACCCGATAACTTCATCCCAACTTTTAAATAACTTTCCTTTTATAATAAATTTACTTTATAATTTCATTTATTTTATCTATATTTTAGTAAATATAGGTTCTTAATACTATAACGCCACGAGTAAATAACTTAATAATCGTTTAAAGTTGCCGCGTATTCATTTTTCATCCCGACGATTCGATGAAACTATGTATTACGTACTCGGCTTTTTCCTACGACTTATTCCTTTTATAACCTTTTTAAATATCGACTTTAATAAACACCGTTATCAGATATAAGCTTATATTGTCTCTAATTTATAATATAACATTATTTGAGGAAAACCTTAAATAAAGTATTCATAAATTACTTAGGTCGTTTCGAAATATGTATTACTTTTAGGATAAACGCGTAATTATTGTGTTTAAAAACAGGGGTTCGAGTTTATACAAAAAACATTTAAAGGTGTTGATATCATTATATTTCATACTATTTTACGAAAGTTCCGTAGGGATTGAGTTGTTATTATATGATGTAATGATCACAATAAATACCCGTAGGTATATAGAAGGTGTCAGAGGGTTTATGTTATCAAGAAGTGTTATAACCCTAGGACTAACTGCAGGTCATGGAATAGGCCAGCGGTCCACTGCGCTATCAGAAGCCTGATGTCCAACACATCAAGCCAGGGATCTCTCTTATGTAAGGACCCAGGGTTAGGGTTGGGACCGCAAGGACCGAAGAGCGGTCCAGTCGATACTACATTGGACCGCAGGAAGCGACCAGCGACTTCAGCGGTCCAGTACTGAAGATGGTATGAAGGCCATAGGATATAAGGACACGGTCATCACCACATAGATAGTATTTCCTTCATAGCTCTTCAGTTGTCAATCTAAGTATTCAGTCTACACACCTGAATAGCCTAACRGCTAGTGATCACTCTACAGCACGAGTAAACATCCTCTTGATATTGCACCTTTGTTACCTCTGCTGCCTTACTGCTAACATAAACCCCCTGACACCTTCTATTTACTCAYGGGTATTTAGTGTGATCATTATATATGAATTGTAATAACAACTACGTAATAACATATAAAGGAATCCGTTAATAAACGACATTCTCCTTCGGAACGTTTTCAAGTCGATAACGATGTTTAGCTTTTCCTTAAAAACTATAAACCGAATAAGGTTTTCAAAAAAGTAAGTTAACTTTACAAAAAGTACTGTATAATACGTATGATAGATTTTTATATTATTAAACTTAATATCCTAAAAATGAAATACCCTTAGTTTTATGTAAATTAACTTATTTAAGCCATTTTAAACCCGCTTTCAAACCAATAAACCCTCAACTTTTAACCGTAAGCTATTAATATTATCAACGACGACGGTAAAACGAAATCGAAGTATTACGTTAAAAGTATCTTACAAACTCGTAATAAATCTTAAGCCGGTCGCTCTTGACTTAACAACCCACCGAAACAATAGGTTTTAGTCAAGTAGGTAGGTTACATACAACTAATGTAAAAGTTGTTTTTGAAAAAAATCAATACCATGGCATTCAAGGCTTTTAAATTACGTAATGAATCGGCTGAATATAAAGACGAGCTTTTATACCTAACCCGTAAACGGATTTATCATATGATACTTTACGTTACGAAGTGGAAAAATATAGAAACCGCTACTTTACGCATATTAAATATAAACATAACGTAATATTGACGAAAATTAAATTATAATAAACTATTTGAATATAACTTTAAAGTTATCTTCCTCGTCTTTACCCAATTTGTTTTTGCCTATTTCAACCAATTTATTGGGTTTCGTATTAATATAGTCGAATTTCCTGTTAATATACTCAAATAATTCGACAAGCCTTTTAACTGCCTTTAACTATATTCCTTACCTGTAGATATTACTATATACTTTCATAGATAGTATATATAAGCGAATTGGCAGTGCACTGTATTTCAAGGTGTCCTCCTATAGAGTGCACAATAACGTATCACACTGCAGGCTACACTCTTGCAAGACGCAAAGTGCATCATATATAGAGCGGTTTGGAATTGGTATTCCAAACCGCACAGCAATTCATGGAAAGGTTTGGAGTGGGTATTCCAGAGCGTATGGCAAAAAGGCCACTACCCTAATAGAAGGTTTATAACCTTCCATCCGTAGCGTACACTCTCTGGAATATTTCTTTCTACCTATTTATCTTTTACTACAATTATATTAATTTTATAATTACTTTTCTATTCGTTTAATTTTACGTAAATAGGTAAAGATATTACTGATACTAATTAGTAACTGACTCGGTCGACTATATACAACTTAAGAAAAAAGACAAATACAAATTAAATACTTATAACGGGATATTATAACGGTTTTAATTGTTTTTACTTTTATGGATATTGCTATATACCCTTATAGATAGTATACATAAGCCTAGTGGCAGTGCACTGTATTGCAGAGTGCACTCCTGCAGAGTGCATAATAACGTGTCACGCTATAGGTTGTACTTTTATAAGACGCAAAGTGCATTATACATGGATCGGGCTGGAATAACTATACCAAACCAAATGACAATGTATGGATCGGTCTGGAATGACTATACTAGACCGAACGACAATGCATGAAGCGGTCTAAAGTAGTACACTCTGGGCGAGGGCTTATAAATCCTCACCCATAGCGTATACCTCCGAATGCTTCTTATTTGTATTATTATCTTTTATACTATAATACTAATTTAACAATTACTCATTTTTATACCCTATTTTACGTAAAAGAGCAAAGGTTTTAGACTTTATCGATATTAATTAGTAGCTGATTCGGTCGATTACAAATATCTTAACGAAAAAAAGATAAACATAATTTAAATAACCATAATGGTATATTGTAGCAGTCCTAATTATTTATGCTTTAACACTTTGTTTTTACAAGAATTATACACCGATGTATATAAAGACTATAAAAACTATATAGCTTTAAAAAAGAAGACTTTAATACGATACTATTAACTCTTATTTAGCGTTTTAACGTATTCGGGCACCTTTTAAAAAGCGTTCTATTACGTACCAAGCCAAGTACGCTAAAACTACCAAGCTTCGAAACCTTTCGTTAAGACCCATTTGATTTTTTATAATCAAAACCACTTATTTAATTTAAGAACAGTTATGAATACGTAACCAAACTGATTACTTTACTAAGTTGTTACGAACCAAGCAATTAAACCAATTACTTTAACAAATTTGGTTACGACACACCAATTCGAACCAATTACCAAACACTGAATCACATAATCACACTCCCTTTACCCTACCTACTTCCCTATGTTCTCCTTATATATTCTAGGTTTAGTACTTATAACGTTTGATTTTTTTAAACTACTTAGCTGGTGTGGCGTTACTAAACACTAACAAAATTAATTTAAGACGCTTGACTACTTTATGATTACGTTTCATTTACATATAATTTAATGTTTATTTGTACTAGTAAGCGCCAATAAACCCTATTTTAACCACCTTGATTGTTTTATTTGCTTTTCATTTGCCGTTTATAGATACTCAAATCCAATCTCGACCCGAAATTACCAACTTAAACCATTTTAGTATACCAAGTACGTATAACAACCATTATTCACAACAGCCCCGAAACACTTACAGTCATGGCCCTAAAACCAATAATATTAAAGGAAGCCAACATTTACTTCGACCACCTGGTCGAACATATGGAAATCAGAAATTACATGATGTATAAAATCGATCTGAGATTTTAGGATAATACCATCGATTCTCCAGTTAAAGAACTAAGATCTTACATTATAAATATATACATTTTAGCCATTATATTCCGCTACTAAAAGGCGAAAATCCAAAGACATAATTTATTAGATTATTTTTATGAAAAAGAAATTCGAATTGGATGTTAGATATATAACAAATAGTAAATATTACCATTACAAAAATCTTACGTATCCAATTAAAAATCAAAAATATTAATACCTTAGGAGGTATAAATGTCCGCTTTGCAAAAACCTCATTCGAAATAACGTAACCTACCGACGTACTGAATTAAAAGGATAAAGATGTATACCTAACAGAATTTGTAAAAGAGTATTAACTTACGGAATAAAAGATACGATTATTAAAACGAAAGGGACGAGGTATAAAACAATTTAGTTCTATATCTATACCTCAAGTTAGGAGTAAAAGAACCGGAAAAAAAACGATTATAATTTATATCTACTATATAAGTATAATATAAATCTATACCAATACAAATTATAAACCAAAACCGAATACTAAATCACTTCCAGAACAAAAAGAACGACACGTTCGGCTACAATGAGATCGGTCGAAATACCGAAAACAACCCGATCGAATATAAAAGAATCGGCCAAAATATAAAAAACAGCCCGCCCCAGGAATTGAAGAGCGGTGTAAAACGTTAATACATATCCTACGGGTTGATGCCCACCAACTACGACCTTTACCGTAACCTTCTGTCGCATCGCTTTCCCACTAATAGGAATAACCCTACGAAGCTAACTAACTTTTCTAAGCTTTGAGATATGGATAATAACTATATCGGTAAGTTATACGATGTATTTGATAATAAAATACGCGTTATACTTAGCATATGTGAAAGATTAAACATTAAATCATTATAGTTTCATGTTATTTCACTTGGCATATTATTCGGGTAAGTTCAAAAGAATAGTATAAATACACCTTATATAGTTAAATATATTTATAAAGTATTGTAAACGACTTAAATCTCATTTCGATACGGAAATTCATTTTGAACTTTACTATAAGGATTAAACTAATACGATTTGGAAATTCGTGAAAAACCAATAGGAAAACGCCACAAAAAGCCTATATGAATTTTTTACCAAATTGTTAGATAAGTTTTGAAAGTATTAGGTAGCTTTTAGACCGGAATATAAAGGTAATAAACTGTTTATTTAAGTAATGATAAAAGTTTATCGCGAAACCCCAGATTTCGACCTTATACTTTTTAAACTGGAAGAGAACTTGGAGGCCTTTTATATAAGTTTTAAAATATTGTTTAAGACATTTTTACGCCGATAAATAAGCTGTGGATTAGCATTTGTAGCTGATAAAACTAAAGGCGAAGGTTAAATTACCAAAGTAAACTTCGCCGAGATTATTACTATATTTTGAATGGAAGATTTAAGGTTTACACAAGGTAAAACGAGCGCTTAAATTATATGTATTAAGGAGGAAACTTTAGTAATAAAATATAGAAACGATTGTTCGGAAATGGAAAAAACGTACCGCGACTATAGTAATACTTGCGAAAAGGTATACGGAACTTTATGAGTTTGTAAAAGCGGTGTATTATATGCGATAAAGTCGACTATTGGTTTATAAACCACCCCGTTTACGAGTAAATTCTGATTGAACGACAATTTTCGGCCGAGTGTGTATTTCAAGATCGGATAAAGGCCAATTTT
This sequence comes from Anisogramma anomala, assembly GCA_038502455.1. Taxonomy (NCBI): domain Eukaryota; kingdom Fungi; phylum Ascomycota; class Sordariomycetes; order Diaporthales; family Gnomoniaceae; genus Anisogramma; species Anisogramma anomala. The sequence goes on from JASMMZ010000006.1 coordinate 237,697, forward strand.
GTAATATATATAGCTGAATGAAAAGGTATAAATAACGGATTTAATGCCTACCTTTACGAAGATATATCTGGAAAAGACGACCCTAAGTATAATAATGCCTATTTATTAGCTTATAATGATAAAAACGCTTAACGTATTTTCGCCGGATTATAGGACAACTCCTTTATATATATTACAGGCTTAAATTACGTGAACTACGTATTCGACACCTATATAACGTCGTAATTTACGTCTTTTAATAAATACGGAAATAGTTTTTAGAGTATTATATCTAATATTAATGTAGTCAAAATTTTAACGATTGGGAAGCGGTAATTCGATACGTTTATGGCGAAGTTTCCGAAGTTTTAATCAAACCAAATATAAGAATACCGAAAAGTTTTATTTGGTAAAGGTAAAGCATTATTGTTCGGAGCGGTCGTTGCAAATACATGTTTCGTACCAATCAAGTTTTATGTAATAGAATTTAAAACATCATTTCTGCTTTTATTAGCTGATATAAATAAACTCGGAATTAAGTTCGAAATATAATGAACTAATTTCTCCGCACCTTAGATAATATATCCGTGTCGCTTCGGTTTAAATTCGGTTACTTATAGTTTTTCCCCAAAATACATATAATTAAGGCTATTTACCTAATTTAGCCAGAATTACGGACTTTGTACCGACAATTCAGATACTCGGTTGTAAAACGCCTTTTATACCTACCTTACGCCATAGGTTATGCGGATATAGGAAAAGATGTAATTAAAGCTATCGAAAAGTTTTGCCATAAGTACCAGATATATTCGTAAGCCCTACAACGGTTTTAGTTTCGCCTTTAGGACAATGTAAACCTTAATTAGGAAGTGATTATTAATATTATATATTTAGACAATTAATAGGTCTTTTACTCCGTTGATGCGATAACATTGTTCCAGATTACTAAGTTTATACGGAGCATTTCCATTATAGATTGTTAGGATACTTTAATTAACTGTTAGTTTAACGTTTATTTAGGGACCTTAAATTAGATTTTATTCGACGTTAGTATAGTCTTTGATTTTACCGAATGACTTATTAAGGTTTGGATAGCAGGTAACGAATGTAAATAAATTTTAGTAAAAGTTTTATAGGGTATTGGAAAGTGTAAGCGATATTACGAACCGTTTTAAAAAGCGTATACTGTCGGTAGAGTCTAAATAATCATTCACGTGAAATAAAGCAAGTAGAGGAGTAATTAAATATTGGTATTGTAGTAAAGTAAGTTGAAGATAGTTAAGAAGAAGCATCTAGAGATGTATGCCATAGGTAAAGACTTATAAGCCCTCTACTCAAAGCGTATTACTCTGGAATACTTCTTCTAGACTGCTCCACGCATTGCCGTCGGCCTAGAATAGCATTTCAGACCGATCTATGCATAATTCACTTTACGTCTTACAAGAGTGTAGCTTGCAGCGTGACACGTTATCGTGCACTATACAGGATTGTACCCTATAATACAGTATACTTCTCTTTAGCCTATATATACTATCTATAAGGGCATATAGTAATATCCACATAGACAATCTTTTATTTTTTTTCCTTATATACTCTGTATCTATAGCCTAATAATAATAGTGTTATAGTATTAATTGTGAAAGGTTCAAATTAGCAAGTTCGGCTAAAATAAGAAAAGTCTAGCCGTAATAGTGATTATAAGTCGGGTTTAATTTATATAGTTAAATGGGGATGATATAATTGATAATAACGCCTTTAGTTGTTTCTAATAGGAGTAACTACGCAGTGGTAATTACGTAGGGGTAATTACGTAAAGTAATTACGTAATAACGTAGTAGGTTAATATAAAAGGATATATTGTTATAGCTTTAAGCAAAACTTCCTTTTCTTTTTTTTCTAAAGGCAAGTATTTCTAGTCAAATACAAGTCCACATTCCAATTCAACTTCTGATACATCTAATCAAACTAAGCCGCTTTAATATATAGATCACTTGGCTTATATATATACTAACTTATTTCCCCAAACAAATACCACGTAAGAACCGAACTATAAGGCGCCGTTTAGCGTGTAAGCGGTAACGCGCCGCCGCTGCCGCCGCCGCTGTCGTCGCTACAGCTGCTACTTCCTCCACCACCATCACCAACAGTAATGTTATAACCCAAAGACCAACTGCAGACTATGGAACAGGTCAGACACCAGTTGCGCCATCAGAAGCTTAATGTCCAACACATCAAGCGGGGATATCTCTTATGTAAGGACCTAGGGTTAGGGTTGGGACCGCAAGGACCGAAGAGCGGTCCAGTCGATACTACATAGGACCGCAGGAAGCGACCAGCGACTTCAGCGGTTCAGTACTGAAGATGGTATGAAGGCCATAGGATATAAAAACACGACTATCACCACATAGATAGTATTTCCTTCATAGCTCTTCAGTTGTCAATCTAAGTATTCAGTCTATACACTTGAATAGCCTAACAGCTAGTGATCATTCTACAGCACGAACAAACATCTTCTTGATATTGCACTTTTGCTACCTCTGCTACCTTACTGCTAATATAAACCCTCTGATACCTTCTATTTACTCACAGGTATTTAGTGTGATTATTACAATTATATAATCTTATATACAATTAGTAATGAACCTGTAAAAGATTGTATTGTTGGAACTACCGTAAGAACTACGTGTTATTTATTTATTATAAACGGTAATGCAATGTGTTAAACTACTATATAAATTAGCTAAGGTAGGTTTTTACTGGTTCCTAACTTATCAGTCGCACTTTAAGTCACAGTTAATGATGAAGTCTTTAATATACGATTCGTGTTTATTAGTAACATAAAAAAATGATTTCGGTATAGTGGGTATGTAAATTAATGATACTCTCTTCGTCGAAATAGCTGGCTTTGTAATACTGAAATAGCAAGTAATCGAGGATTTTAAGTTTTGGAATAATAAGCCGGTAACAATATTGATGGAAAATAATCAACTTGGCTTTAATGGATCGTTAATTCGTATACTTAGTATTAATACCGGCCTAAGCTTCCGTCAAAAGGGCTAGAGCGTTATTTTTTCCATAATCAACAAGACTGATAAGACTAAGGCTTAACGGTACTTGAAATAACGCATATGGGGTAGCTATATTGCCACCCTATACTAACCGGAAGCCTTATACAATTTATCCATTGCAGTACAAGTACAAATACCAACGGATAAAGACTTTGATCAACTAAATAAGAGGTTGGAGTGGCAAATTCAAAATCTAGACCGTGGAATTAATATAGTACTAATTAACCTTTTAAAGGCTAAGCTAATAATTTTTATGGAGGAGTTTTTTACAAATAACACCGATTTTTTTTATAAATCGGCTTCTTAATAATTTTTGTTAACAAAGATAGGCAGGAAAACTAGTTTAGTATTATTGGTAATCTGATTTACTAAACCTTCGTTAAATGTAAAAGGATTACACGAAACATACTAGTTTCGAAGGTATATGGTATAATAATAGGCTTTAACGTAGGTATAATGTTATAGGAAACCCTTAACCTTATTAATAGGTAGCTAAAGATTCCCTTTATTCCGGTAATAATATGTACCAACTCGAGGAGTCTCTTCGAGTACCTGTTAAAGCTCGAAACCACTAGTGAAAAACGCCTAATAATCGATGTGATAACACTCCGTAAAGCCTACAAAGGAAAGAAGATTAAGTAGTTCCGATATGTCGATGGCAAAGATAATCCTGTAGATTCCATAATAAAGGCTACGCCAAACAAAGCCTTGAAAGGATTTATAGATAGTAACAAGTTGACCATACGTATTAAGGGCTATGTTAAACGACTGCTGGGAGAACCATATGAAGGCGAACAAAAATATGCTGGTAGATCGAAAGACTGCTAGAGGATTAATAATGGCGACCTGTTTGAGTGGCATAGTTAAAGCTATAAAAGGCTGGGGTAAAAGAACTTTTTGTGGGAGTTGATGAACTCAGACCTCGGAAAAACAAAGTAATAAAGTCAAATAGGGTTAATTTACATGTAATTGAGTGCAATTTAGTATGGGAGCCAACTGGAATTGACAGGGGTCTGGCTAGTTAACGAGGAAGCAATTAAATGGCAACCGGAAAAGATTAGTTAGCTACACTAGCGTGCGCGCACAAACTAAAAAGCCGCCAGTATTGGAATAGTATTATATGCAGTGTAGTAGGTCAACTTTACTTACAGTAAGTTGACTATACTATACTGCAAGTTAAGTGTATTGCTTTATACAGACTTACCGCATTAGGTGTAAGTCAAGTACAGTACGCTACACTTCACTCCAAGGTATAGGCTAAGCAATTGGCCATACAAATTACAGTGCAGACCGGCTAGCGGTCTGCCAAACCTAGAACAATACATCCACCATCAAACCATGCAATACTACTTTTACTTCGACCAATCGAATCGACAACGTTGCAATGTCCAAGACTTACGAACAGTTTCTATATATTTACAGAATTCTGTATACCTTTTCGTTAATATTATCACGGCCGTAATACGTATTATCCTTATCCGTAGAATCTCTTTCGGTTATAATTACTTTGTTCTTTGCTCCCTTAGTATTTATTTTTCTGGTAATTGTATTTAAGGCGATTTCTTTGCTTCGGTTATACTTTAAACTTTTTATCCAAGATATAGTAAATAATTTCGGCAAGGTTTACTTTAATAATTTAACCTTCGCCTCTAGTCTTATTAGTTATGAATATTAATTCGAAGCTCATTTATCGGCGTATAAAGATTTTAAACTATATTTTAAAACTTGTACAAAAAGCCTTTAAGTCTTTTTCAGGTTTAAAAAGTATAAGGTAAAAATTTAGGTTTTAGTGACAAGATTTTGTTACTACTTAAATAAATAGTTTATTACCTTCGTATTCCGGTTTAAATGTTACCTAACACTTTCGGAACTTAGCTAATAGGGCGGTAAAGATTCTTTACGGGTTTTTATCGGCGTATTCCTATTGGTTTTTAACGAATTTCTAAGTCATATTGGTCTAATTCTTATCATAAAGTTCATAATTAATTTCCGTATCGAAATAGGACTTTAAACAATTGTAGTATTTTACGAATATTTCTACCTATGTAAATTAATACATATACTACTCCATAATTTATCCGAAAAGTATATAAGGTGAAATAATATTAAATTAAAATAACTTAATATCTATTTTTATATGTATTAAGAATTACGCGTATTTTATTGTTAAGTACGTCGTACGGCTTGCCGTTGTAATCATTATCCCTATCCCATAGCCTAGCAAAGTTGGTTAACTTTTCAAGTTCATTTTTATTCGTAGGAAAACGGTACGGTAGGAGATTGCGGTAGGGGTTGTGGTTTATGAGCATCGGTTCATAAGGCACGTATTAACGTTTAACGACGCTCTTCATTTTCTAGATCGGTTTGTTTTCTATATTTTAGCCGATTCTTTCGTGGTCGATTGGTTTTTTTTCGGTATTTCGAACGTTTTCGCCATAGCTGAGCGGGCTGTTTCCAATATTCGAGAAGTGTTTCGGTATTAGATTTTATTTTATGATATATGCCGGCGTAGGGGCATATTATATTTGCGTAATAAATAAAAAATATAGGTTTTTTTTTTTTCCTCGAGGTCTCTATTTTTATCTTAGAATATAGGTATAAAACTAGGTCATTTTACGCCTTATCCTCGTTATTTTAATAGTAGTCTTTTTTACTTCGTAAGGTAATATACTTTTATAAATTCTGTTAGGTATAAATCTTTATCCTTTTAATATAGTACGTCGATGAGTTATACTATTTTAAATAAGGCTTTCGAAAGGCGGCCATTTCTATCTCCTAGTACATTAATACCTTTAATTCATACTTGGATTCGTAAAGCTTTAGAAATATCAGGATTTACTATTTACCACATATTTAACGTCAAATTTAATTTTTTTATAAATATTATCTAATAAGTCCGATCTTGAAGCCTTTTTTCCTAATAACGAAATGTAACGGCTAAAATATATATATTTACTATATATAAGTCGAAATCCTTAACTGATGAATCGATGGTATTGTTCCAAAGACCCAAGTCGATTTCGTATATTATAACTTCTTTAATTCCTATATTTTCAATAAGGAGGTCGAAGTTGACGTTAACTTCCTTTAATAGTGTTAATTTTCAGGTTATAACTATAGGCTTTTTACAGTGGTTTTTATACGTATTTAGTATATAGGAACGATTTAAGTTAGTGATTTTAAGACATAATGAGATTTCCGATACGTTCGAATTCCAACTTTGAAAGTAATACATTCCACAAATAGCAAATATGAAGTGAATAGAATTTATTAACGTTTACTGGTGTAAATAAATTTTAAACGATGAATAATGAATAATTATAAACCAATTAAGCGTTTTAAATTAGTTTTTATTAACGTTTGGTAACATTACGTTAATTAAATGGCTAAAAAAACCTAAATATTTATAAAAACTAATATAAAAAACGTAAGGCGAATGCGAAAAGATAAATAAGGTAAAGGAAGTATAAGGCAAATAGGAGGTTAGGCGAACAAAGCAAATAAAAGGTGTAATTATAAGGAGGTGTATTATATAATCCGGTGTTCAGTAATTGGTCCGGATTAGTATATCGTAACCGAATTTAGTAAAGTGATTGGTTTAGTTACTTTATACTTAATCTTTCTAATTAAAGAAATCGGTTCGAATAGATATATTGTAACCGTTTTTAAATTAAAGAAGCGGTTTAAATATTGAAATCGGATAGGTTTTAACTAAGGGTTTCAAAACTTCGTATTTTTAGCTTATGTAGCCTTATATGTAATAAAACGCTCTTGAAAAAGTATCCTAGTACGTCAAAACACTGAATAAATGTTAATAATAGTGTAATAGGACTTTTAATAAATAAAACTTTAAATAAAAGTTAATGGTATTATATTAAAATTATCTTTTTTTAAAATTACTTAGTTTTTACACTGTTTTTATACGTCGACGTGTAATTTTTTTAGAAAACTAAATGTTAAAGTATAAATAGTTAAAACCTTTATAATATCCTACTATAGGTATTAAACGTATATTTACCTCTTTTTTTTTTAAGTTACTTGCAATCGACCGAATCGGCTACTAATTAATATCGGTAAAGTTTTAAGCTTATAAGGTTTACGTAAATATAAGATCTTTGAAAACTAATTAAAATGATTAGTAGTTGTAGTATAAAAGATGATAATCCAAAAGTGTATTTAGAGGTGTACGCCACAGGTGAAGGTTTATAAATCCTCACCCGGAGTGTACTACTTTGAATCATTTTACGTGTTGCCGTTCAGTATAATATAACCATTCCAAACCGATCCATATATTGCCGTTCGGTCTGGAATAGTCATTCTAGATCGATCCATGCATGGAGCACTTTGTGTCTTACAAGAGTGTAGTTTGCAGTGTGACACATTATCGTGCACCCTGCAGGAGTGCACCCTGCAATACAGTGCACTGCTACTTGCTCTATGTATACTATCTATGAGGGTATATAGTAATATCCATAGAACGAAATATGGTAAAATTTCATTATGATTATATTATAATGTATATATAGGGTTGTATATATATTATCTAGCTTTTTCGAATTATTATATGACCGTAAACTAACTTTTACTAAAAAGTTACTAAACTTTACTTATAATATATCATTATCGGTTTTTACATTTTTTAAACAGATGTATCAATAACGTTAAAATTCTTATTGTGATGAATCCCAAATACTAGGAAATGTAGGCAGAGGTGAGCGGTGTAAGATAGAGCGAATGTTAAGCAACGCCGATAATGGCGGTTAATATATGGCGAAGCGGGCTTTAAGTTAAACCGATGAAGGCGGATAGTATAGGGCGGAGCGGACGTTAGGAAAGGCCAACGAAAACAAATAGCATAAGGTAGGGTGAGAAAAATAGTTTTTTAAGCAGTATATAAACAACTGTAATATATCGGTTTATGCCCAAGTAACGCGTTTAGCGTAGATACAGTTATTATCTAGCTTTAGGTTAATTTAATTGGTTTTTTTCTACATGAAGTTAGCAAACAAGTCGCGAAGGAATGAAGGGTTTTTACAATCAAATTTCAAATATTTTAATCGCCCGGAATGAAATTATAGAAAGTCTTGCAAAGGGTATTGACGAAGATTAAGGCAAAGATATTACGAGTTAGAAAATAATTACTGAACAGTATACGGTTACAAAAAGCGGGAAAGGGGGACGGTGGCGTTTTCGGAGATGATAAAATAGGGAGGAGGATGAAACGTGAACATATAATTTAGGGTATTAGAATTTGCATATCCGGAATAGTCCAAACGCCTTATACATAGGTTATATTACGAAGCAAAATTAATTCATTAATCAATTCGTAAAAGATGAAAATGAAACAAGTTTATAGCTCAAACCGTTAACTTAATGTTTACAAATGGATAATAGAATATGAATGCCGTTTTAAAAGTTTACGATAAGTTATCGTAAGAACGCGTATAATTTGAAAAAAGCCACTATGAAATTTGATATCTAAGCGTATTACAAAAACGTTAATATATATTTTGGGGTTTTCAAAAAAATATTTTTAAATTTACTCCATTATATATTTTACGTTGAGCATGATATCGTTAGGCGTGGTAAATACGAATATAAACTAAAATTATCTTCAAGTTTAGCAAACAATTCATATAAGATATATAAGTATCTTCTATCTATAAAGGAAAAAATTCACCTCATTTTTATTATTATTCAATATGAAAGGATAACCTATATCGTAAGTGGATTACGTGATATAATTAATGGTAAGGTTATTAGAATATAAATAAATGGTATACCTTATGAGGGAGTTAATCGTTATTATTAGGAGTAGTGGTAATTACATAACCTATATTAAAATTACTAAATACATTGGTTATTTTAAAGAAAAGTATTCTTCATAAAAAACCGGCTACAAAAAATAAAACTTATAATAAAGATTTAAAGGGAGGATTATAATTTAGGTTGGTATAAAATATCTTAACAGGAATAGGTGGAAAATGGTGGATTAATGAAAGGAAAAAGAAAAAAACGAGGTTTCACCAACTAAGATAGGAGTCGTTTTTATATATATAGGCGACCTGTGATCGCACAAATTTATACGTCATACAACGCGTTAAGAAACGCGTTATACGACGTAAATAACCCGGTATTAGTAAAATTTATACGTTATATAGCGCGTTGTAAGGCGCGTTATATAGCATAATTATAGCTTAACAATAACGTTATACAACTTACGCCCTATTTGTACTTGGTTTATATTTTAAACAGATAGGATTCGTATTTATTTTCCAGTCGTAAAATACTTCAATTTAAATGTCTTTTTAATAAAAAAAGGGTATATTATGAATTCCAACTATTTGGTATTAAATTTATAGGTTACGTAATTATATACGTAACGGGATATACAATATCCAGTATAAGCGCGTTCTCGGTGTAGTCTATGGACGTTACGTATGAGGGCACATAACGGACTGTATACGGACCGTACACATAAGTCCTGCACAAAGGACCTTAATAGCCTTCTCTAGTCTTTTTTAGTACCTTAATTTTTAACTCCATTTGATACATACTTGGTATACCTTTATAGATCGGACCATCATATAAATCTTATATCAAACAACTTTTTTTTAACTTAGCTTTAACCGTATATTAAATTATCTTTCATATGTTCATTAATTGATGGTTCAAGAACTTACGAAAGTTTCAAAAGGCGTAAATACTATGTTTAAATTCTTTGCCGAGGTTCGTATTAAATATATAGTAGTCAATATAGTTAGTCAGATTTTTTTTATTAAAGATACATTGAAGTCTTTATTTTAAAGCTCATTATCATAATAGTTAACAAAAACAATCTCGAAAACCGTAATTGTATTTATGTATTTTTATGAAGTGTTTTTTTAACAGTTGAATTGGTAAATGAAAATCAATTCAAATAGTTCAGGTAAGTGAACTTAGCAATTTAGGAACATAGAGAGTTGATGTTTTGAGTAAAGAAACTTGGCGATTTAGTGTAAGGTCGCGCAACATATATTTTTTGACGCGATTTAGCGATTCTTAGTGTTTTCGCTTGGTGTAGCGATTTTGACCATTAACGATCCTATAATATAAGGCAAAAAAAAAAGAGTGGTGTAGGGGAGGAAGTTTGGTATAAAAGATAAAATTTGATATAGGAAATGTGGTTGAAGATTATTTGTTGTTGAAAGTTAAAGGCCATAGAACTTGGTTGTTTTTGCAATAGTAGTACCCGTAATAGTACTAACTTAGCCGTTTACCAACTTAATGATCTTTGAAACTTTTGATGGTAAATCTCAACATTTGTCTTTAAAAAGGATCCATAAAATTTCTTGGTGTTTTCAATGGCAATACCATCGCTACCTCTAAGTTTCCGTAAAAACCGATGCAACTTAGAAGTCTTTTCTACTTACTGCCGTGAAAACCAACGCAGTTTGTAGAAGCCTTTCGTAAGAATCTTTCCTCTACCTTAGTCTTTCACAAAGCATAACCGGAAAATAGTTTCTTTTTTTATGTAGCCAATCTATAGTTAACCTAATAAGCACTGATCAGTATTGGTAGGCTTTGCCAGTGATAGGCTTTTAGACGTTGTAATGTTGTCGATTCGAATTGTAGTCGAAGTAACAATAGTATTGCATAGTCAAATGATGGATGTATTGTTCTAGGTTTGGCAGATCGCTAGCCAGTCTGCACACTAATTTGTATGGCCAATTGCTTGGCCCATGCCCTAGTATAAAGTGGGTGTATACTGTACTTAACTTTACAGTAGACCCACAAAACAATACACTCAACTTGCAGTTAGTACAGTCAACTTATATTGACTGACTGCACTGCAATTACAATAGACCCACAAAACAATACACTCAATTTGCAGTTAGTACAGTCAACTTATATTGACTGACTGCACTGCAATTACAACTGTTCTAACATCAATAAGGTTTTATTTTATTAAAAGAATTATTTTACTTCACTTTAAGTACATAACATATTAGCAACCAATCGAATAAAGATTCCTTAATAACACTTTACAAACCTTGATTATACATGTCAACATATTGCATTGTACCTTCACTTGTTGACAAGTTATGTTTTTACACATCTACTTTACAAGGTCCCTTTCGTAAAGGATTATACAATCGTATCCCTGGCACAAGTAAACGCTAAACAGAAACTAATTAAACCGCGTTTTCAGGCCCAACCAAAACTATAATATACACGCTTACAGGTCTTTAAACTATAAGGCACCCTAAAATCTTGTTTAAAAGAATAGTTTGAAGGCCTAAACGCCTGTACAGAACCTAGTTCTAAGGACCCTGAGTTGCGATTCTTCCCGCCAGTATCTACAGGTTTATTTCGTAGCAGCAAGTGCCACACTCTAGAGGGGTCGCTGCCCGGTGATAGTAATTTTTAATTTTTTCCCCCAAAAAATCAGCCTTTGATCAGGCCGGTGGCAGGCTTATAAGTCGTTGTGTCATATACCGGTACTGCAGCCGGGGAAGAAGCCCAACAGGATGCCGCAGCTTTTCCTCGGGACAGCCTCCAACTCGCGGCGGTCGAGCAGGGTCGTGCGCGTTGCGCTGGGGCGGCACACGGACATGAGCTCGAATGAGTCTCAGGGGGATTGGTCACACTCCGGAGTGTCACATGCTCACGTCTGGCACGCCCGGATCCCAACTATTCAAGGATATCAGATAGGCCGATGCCACAAGCCCACCGCTGCTGCCAAGACATGAGTGATTCAAAAGATAGGTCGAGCACATCGCGTGAAGCATAAGGCTTCACAACAGTCTCAGTCATCAGAGAACCACCTGCGGTGGTTCTGATGGTTCTCGCAAGCCTTCTGAGGACAGGTCGCTCGTTTGTACCCGCCCATCGATGCGTCTCGTCGTTGCCAGGCAGCAGCAGCCTGTGCAGGTTGCTATGCTCTTTCGGTGGTCGATCGACTGAGGCCTCGTGTCCATGTAATGGCTGATAGAGAGACCTGCAGGTTTAAGACTAGTGCTCTGAGCCATGTGCAAGCTCCGAAAGCCTCCTGCTGTCAAGGAACCATGGAGTGAACCGGGTCACGGAAGGCAGGGCAGCACCAATGGGCTTCCTCATGATTGGGTTGAAACCCAACGGTGGCATGACTGGTCATTCCCGTCCAAGAATAAGCTTCCCCGGAAAACCAGGAGCGACGTTCATTCCTCGCCCCCCCCCCCAAGCTTGGCAGCATACCAGGCTGCCCGTGCACAAGACGCTGTTCCTACCGCAACAGGCATGCGATGTACGGTGGCCTCATGAAAGGGCAGATGGCCCGTATGGTAATGAAAAAGCCCATTTGTCTAGAGGTGTGCTCTGCATGAGCGATCGGTCTTAGGAAATGGTGCACTGGGGTGAGCAGTGACAAGGCACAGGCCAGGCGGAGACTCCCACACGCATACCTTGGCATGTCTCGATGACTTCGTGATCACGGCGCCAGGAGCATCTCCCAACTCTAAGAATCCCCGCGGCGCGTGCAGGATGCCGCGCTCGCTCGCGTATGCAACGTGGGGCAGTAAAAAGGCTCCTGCATAGCATTATGTTAACAATCTGTATCAACATTCCCTCAGATCCACGGAAGCGCGCCTGGCCACAAAGCTAGGTCCAAGGTCAGCAGCGGCGACAAACAAGGCCATCGTGGTACACACACATGACAGGCCCCGCCCCTGGTGACTGAGTGAAGTTGACACTCAGCATCCGATGCGAGTCCGAGAGCTTTGGGCCAATCAAGTGCTCTGCGCAGTTAGCGAGGAGGCCGCGTGAAGCTGCGGGCATGGGGCGTAAGCACCTTCTCGGGATGAATGATCGATTGCCGGCTCGTGATACGACCTGGCAAGGGAGCCCGATGCTGAAACTGTCCTGATCGCTTCTTGACTTCGTTGGGAGCTTTGCAAACTACAGAATGATGAGAGTGGTACCCAGGTTAGTCTTTGACAAATAGGGCATTGTTTGAGGATAGACCAGCCTCCAAGAAATCGGACAAATTCGAGGGTCTAGCCAAGCACCCGACGCTGGGGTAAGCAGCCATGGTCCCGTCTTACGGACCTCGAACATTCCGAAGCAGGCTTTCGGGCTTGCAGCAGGTACCGAAGGTGTACACAGTATAAAGCAGGTCAACCTCCGTCCACATCAACAACAGAGACCTGTGCGACATGGCACCGTAATATAAAAATGGCCAAAGATCAAGCACACGCCGGACAGGAGCTGCTTCTCTCCGCGGAAAGTGAAGAGCTGAGGACACTGGACTAGAACTGCGCTGACGTCAGTTTTGTTGGGTTGGCCACGGGTGGAATGACGCGGCCAAATACACGGCCGCCTGGAGAATCACTCCTATGTAAGCGAGACTATCCCGCGCTAAATAACCAGAACGTAACGTAAGGACTCTGACTAAGGCCTCGAAACGGCGACTTTGCTGAGTAATCGGGTGTGCAAGGCAAACCCGTCAGCACATGTCCGAACCCGAGACACCATTGGTCACTATGCGGTGCTGTTGGACATACTTAGACCCGGTGGGTCAAGGAGGATTGCAACACCATGGCTGCGGGCACCTTGTCGTGGAATTGCAGGATGGTGGATATCCTCGCAAGGGCAAATCTTCATGTGAACATATACATAGTAATGAGCAGGCCGACGGTAAGCAGTTGGCCGCCAGAGCACGCAGGCATGCCCAAAATAGTATGGATGACGTGCCAGGCTGTTACCGTACATAGTAGGTGCATCACGAGGTGGGGCGCTGCTGACAAATCAATATCGACTCCTCAGCCCATTACGTAATCGACTTTAGTTTCCAAGATTAGTGGAGCGTGAAGAGCACGGGCCGCCGTCACCAAAGCTCGGCTCAAATCAAAGCTCACCTCCATTCCCCATTCCCCGCCGTTTTCGCGATTCCCCTTCTTCTTACATAAACAACCGCTCGCCCACGCTGACTTAGCACCCTGACTTGTCATCATTCAATCCTCAACTCAAAGTGGCCGAGTGACAAGTGACACTGGAGCCTGTTGTCCTTCACCTTTGGAGGTGAGTCGCATTGCCTTGGCCTTGCCTTGGCCTTGCCTCTCCAGCTGCACACTGCACACTGCAAACTGCATGCTGTCATCACAGTCATGACCTCAAACAACGCCCTGGCTAATCATCCCGTGGCCTCGGCCTTTGATCAGACAGACAGACAGACAGACAGACAGACAGACCGACCGACCGCAACAGTGCCACACCACCCCAGAGCAGGATAGTCGAAGCCACGCGACATTAGCTGGACACCGGATTCCCAGCGGAAGAGAGGCTTGTGGCCATCATCCATTCAGCCAGTGACTGATCGGACAAGAACGCTCATCTCACCCAAGACCAAGGACGCCATCCTGCCGACGTAAGCAACTCTCCAGCCCTACGGGAACGCTCCTGGCTTGTCGGTTGCCGCGCTATCTGTAGCGTGTGCAAACAGGCAAGCAAGGCCAGCCTCTCATGGGCTTCAAAGGCAAAACGTCGCCAACGCAAGCTAACTGCTGAATCAGGCTCTGTCCCAACAGGAAGCAGCAGTATCTCAAGCCACTACCAGGCAGGCCAAGCACAAGCCTATCGCTTCGCCTTGCTGACTGCGCTTGACTGGCGATTAGTAAGATGCAGGCTGCAAACAACGGTCAGTACTGCATCCTCTACTTTGCAACCAACTGGTGACTCGACTTGACGGCCTACATCCTTGCCGTCAACCTTTGCCCTCACTTGCCCGGACACGGACTCTGCCATGGCCGTGGCTCTTCAAGTCAGATCCATCTGCGTCTCAAGTGCCCGCAGTGATGGATCCTCTGGATGACTTGGCCACAGCTTCAGCTCCAGATTCAGAGCCAGATCCGGCCTTGGTCAGGTTGTGGACTTATGCTTGGAGTCAAGCAGCGTGCATATAGAGGCAGCCGGGAGACTGTTACACACCCCACCTTTGAACATGGACAAGTAATCACCCACCTCCCTCACCTCCCTTCCATACTGGTGCTCCTCACTGCGGATACCACATGATATCACCAGGCTAGTGCCAAACGGGGCACTCATCGCTCACAGCTTGTGTAGGTCACCACTGGTTTTGGACATCCACGCACCTTCTTCACCCCTGCTTACCACTTGCGTTGGCGTACTTCATCACCATCTTCTGTCTCGAATCGCATTGACTTTCAATTCGCTCTATTACACCAGCAGCAGCCTTACAAATGTTACTTATGCAAATCAAATACGGGCAAGTGTCCGTATGTGCATCCCATTTCCCAAGAAACGGTATTGTTTGGTGGCACCCTTGTGCTGCGCCATTGCGGGTCAACTCCCATCCTTGTCACATGACTTGTGGGCGACAACAATCGCATGCAGACATCAGGGATTCCCAATGGTAGCATCTGGGAACCACTGGTCTAGCATCTTGCTAACATTGGGAACCCTCGACCTTTGTATCTGAGCTCCTGCCCTCACATTGGACTGTGTTGTTCATCTACCACCAGCTTGCGCCATCGTGCTGACAAAATCATACCTACAGAGCAAGTACAGTCTGGATCAGCATCACTTGGCCAAAACGGTGATTCTCCTCGGCCTCCCCCGAAGCTGATTCCACGCACTGAACAGCTGCAAATCGACACCCAGCCCGTCACCCAGCTGCTGTCTGCTGGTGGTTATCCTGATCCAGCCACCCCTCCCGTCTCCGCTTTGGAGGCTGAGCTTTCTCTCCACCCTTCCCTGAGGAGCCCTGACTACGTTCCTACTGCCAACATGATGACCAGTGGTGGCCCCCCTCCTGATCATCCCGGCGGCCCACCCGACCACGGTCTCTCACCTCCGAGCATGGACGGTGAAGGTCGCAAGGCAAAGCGGGAGCTCAGCAACTCGAAGCGTGCAGCACAAAACCGCGCTGCTCAGGTAAGTCCTAAAGAGCCCGCGCTGGCGCTGCAAAGCTGATTTTATCTAGCGTGCATTCCGTCAACGCAAAGAGGGTTATATCAAGAAGTTGGAGCAGCAGGTCCGCGATCTTGGTGATATGCAGAAGGCATACGAGAATATCCAGGCTGAGAATCACTCCCTCAAAGAGTACATTGCCCACTTACAATCTCGTCTCTCGGACGGCGGCATCGAGATACCCCAGCCTCCTCCTCACATCAATCTCACCACTGTGTCTTCTGGCACAGTTCATCCAGTTGTCGACGCATTGGCCCACGGCTTGCCCCAGGCTGGCTACGTTCAGGATGATGGCCCCCCAGCGGAGCCCACACCCAACACAGGATCTGCCGGTGGCGCCTCATCCCTCGACGCAGTCGCCCAGGCTGTCCAGAGTCTCAGCAGAAGCGAGGCATCATACAAAGTCGAGACGGTAGATACCCAAGCAGTGGAGGATGCGCGCACCGCCGAGGAAATGGCTCGACAGCTGCAGGCATCTGAGCCCGCCCCGGCGGCCGACATGTAGAGCGTGAAGGCTGAAGCGGACGGTAACTCTGACGAGCGGCTTATGGATCTACAGCAGCATCCCCTGCGGTACAGTGACTTGCGGGGTGGTAGTGGTGGATACCTGGGCTACTTCTGGAACCCTGAAGTCAATCACTGGTACCAGATTCAGCCTCAAGAACAGAAGTCACTCTTTTATGGCTAACTGTAAACGCCAACATATTGCTGTAGCTTCTGAAATGTCTGGAGGCCAAGATCCAGTGAACAAGGGAGTCAATCCGGCCATGGGGCGACTCGCAGGCATATCCATTGGTTAATGAAGCAGAAACATCGAATTGAGGGACACGGATAATGGTGAAACTGTTTCGAAATTGCTTGCTTTGAGATCGGTTTAGGCAACGGGGTGTGTTTATCAGGGTGGTTGAGATGGCTGATGATTGATGGACTGGAGGGGGCCGTGGTTTCTTTGCTACTAGTAGTCTTATTTGGGCATTGGCCAACTTCTTGCATCTACTATCACCGGATGGGTCGCTTTCCTGGACTAACCCCAATAAACCGGCACCTTGATACATGGAAAGATTGTGCACTGGGGCCCATTGTGTTTTTGTGATACTATTATCAAGTCCAAGTTTGAGTTGGTGACCTGGGTGCGATTTGGTGGTCAGTCCAATGGACACGGTATCTTAGTGCCTAGTGTGAGCAACCAGAACCAGTTGAACATACTCTGTAGGTTGGAAGTTCATCATCAACCTTGGAAGAAGACAATCCAAACTGGACTGGACTGGCCCCGGGCCATGAAGCCACACGTCCGATTTACACAGCCATAGGGCAGAAATCGGATCTACAGCGGAGTCAAGCAAGGCCTGGTAGATATATAGAAGGACGCGTCACAGACAAAGTTGGTGATCCAGTCGGTTCATCGTAGTCTGCATTTATGCAACAGCAAAAAAAACCTCGTCTCGCCCCTCTGGTCTTGCAGGCCTCCTGCTGTGTCTGCGCTTGGGAGCCCACGGCCCCCGAGCTTCCAAGCCGCATGCTGTGTCCACGATGCATGCCTTCCTCCTACCCAGGATCATGAAAGTCACCAACGGCCATCGCCGCCCTTCTGAACCCGGCAATGGAGCACCATGGCATTCCAGTACACGACCCATAGTGATTAAAAAAATAAAAAAATAAAATAAAAAAGGGCCCTGGCACGGTAGGTCTGGCCGATATTGCCTGCGGGAAGTTATGTCCTACTTCCCAGGGTCGGCGGCATCAGCTTCTTCTCCCTTTGCCCTCTTGTGCGGCAGCGACCTTGGCCTTGGCGGGAGGTAGCGGCACGTCCCCTAGGCGAACGCGTTTCCGAGGTCGTGCTCCTGGAAACGGGGGTTTGTTAGTGCTCTTCATTTGTCGTGCTCCATCCATGTCGGCAGCTTGTCGCCTACTTCCTACTTCCTACCACTGGGTGGCAGTCGGTCCGCCGGTTGACACACACACACGTACCTTGAACCAGTCAGCACCGTGCTCGAGGTAGTCCTCGCGCGAGATCTTCGCCCGCCGCCACTCCTCGCCGCCCGCCCAGCCCGCCGCGCCGCGCCACGCGTCCAGCACGGCATCTTTCGCCCGCCGGATCTGCAGCGGCGCGCCGTGGGGCAGCAGCGGCCGCAGGCCACTGCGCAGGCGCTCGTCAAAGTTCTCAAACAGCGTCGCGCCGCCCGTGAGGAAGACGTCTTTCAGGAACTCGTCCCGCGCGATGCCCGGGATGGCCGTGAGGCGCTGCGTGAGGATGTCGCCCGCGATCTCCGCCAGGCCCGCCTGGTCGACGCCCGCGAGCGCCGACGGCTGGAACACCACCTCGGGCACGCGGATGCGCTCGACGTTGAGGTGGATCTGGTGGCGCTCGGCCTGGGAGCCCTCATCAACGGGCCGCGGGCCGTAGCGCCAGGCGTGGAGGAGCGACTTGGTCCAGTTATTCTGCGCCTCGACGGTGTGTTCGTAGGAGAATTCGGGGTCATACTTGAGCAGATCCTCCTCGAGGTTTCGGATCGTCACATCAAGATTCTCCTCCTGTTCCTCCTCATCATCGCTGTCGCCCCTGTGGGCACCGACCGCGACGTTCCGATATACCCCCCAATCCGCGTCGTCAGCACCAAAATCATCGTCGTCACCACCGCGCCGCCGCTTGCGCCCTGTAGCACCACTGGGATTATCGGCGGCGAGATTGGCAAGCTGTTTCATGCGCATCTGTGACGCAAGGGACTTCCGGTTGCCGAGATCCTGCTTGAGGCGGTCGCGGTCCTTCATCTTGGCAAGCGTCTCGAGGCGGGCCTGGCGCCGCCCCTCGAGCCAGCCTTCGAGATCATTGACACGCTTCTGCTCGTCGAGGCGGGCCTCTTGTGCAACCCGAGCGGCTTCAGCTTCCTTCTCGGCCTTTGCGCGGAGGCGCGCTTCAAGGCCGGACTTCATCAAGCGCTGCTGGCGCTTGGCCTTAATGCCCGATTCATCGAGTTCCTCGTCTGCGATGTCGAGTAGGCTGAAGTCGGGCTCGTCGACCTGTTCTTCCTCTACCGGGCCGCCAAGGTCCTTTTGCCGTGCACGCTTGATGGTGTGCTCCAAGTTTCTGACCATCTTGTCCAGCTGCGCCTCGTCCTTGATTTCGGCGTCGTCCAAGATTCTCTTCGTCTCTTTCTTGTTCTGGTCCACCAGCCGCAGTTGCACATCCTTGTAATACTCGAGTTCTTCCTCCTTTTTCATGAGCCGCTCCAGGCGCATCTTGGCGGCTTGTTCTTGTAATCGGCGGCCGCTCTCCTTCTTGCGCTCTGCAACCTTAGCCAATTCTTCCTCTGTCTTTTTCACAATAACCTCCTCAGTATATGGGTATTGGATAACTCGTTCCCGATTCTCCAGGCCCTCCCAATCCAGGTAGCTCGCCAGCTCACTCTCGTAGTCCTTCGACAGGTAGCAATGATCCTGGACCATGAACTCGGTCTGTGATGGGGCCATCTTTCCTGGGAAGTGGTCGTATTTCAGCTTGATGAGCTTCATCAAGTATTCTGCGGCGTGGTACCCGCCCCAGTTCAGACGGGTGGCCTGTGCCAGTATCGGCTTCTGGTTGTAGACGGGTATCAAGTGTGTAGAGCTGTAGGAGGACGACAGAACCAGGCCGGTGTTGCCGTCGTTGTGTCGGTAGGAGAAAAGGGAGTCGATTCCGTAGGCGAGGCTCGGGGCGCCGTAGCATTCAAAGACGATCTCTGTCATGGCTTTTGGCACTCATCAGTGTCAAATTCTTGTTCCGTTCTCTTAAGAGGCGCCAGGCAGGCATGGCCAGGCACAACTCACACTTCCTCGAATACGGCAGGTTTGCCACCGCCTCGGTCATGACCACGGGCATGTCGACATTGCCTTCGGCGCCGTTCATGCCCAGCTTCAGGAAGCAGTAGTCGAGCACGTGCTCCATGACGTCCCAGTTGGCGACGACGCCGGTGCCGGCCTCGAACGCGTTGCGCATGTGGCTTCGCGCCGTCGTATCGGCGTAGCAGTCGTAGCCCGCGAGCGAGAAGGTCTTGCCCAGCTTGCGGTCGCGGTACCTGGCCATGATGGGCGGCACGGCCAGGCGCGGCTCGGCTTCGAAGGACCATCCTGCACGGATGGATGAGGAGCCTGGGCAGTGGGGGGAGACGGGGTCAGCGTTGCGTGTGCAAAGCAGATGGGAGGCGGATGAGGGGGGAAAGGGTGGGGGGGGGTCATCGTACCATTGTCTATCACGATGGCGGCTGAGCCGTCTGGCTGTTGCAGCGCCTTCTCACGCCCATCTGTGCGCACGGGGATGGGCTTCTCGAACTTGATCTCCTTGACTGGGTAGAGCTTTGGAGGGGGGAGGTCGGGGGTAGGGCCTTGCTTGCCGTTGATGACGTCGCGGATGGATGTGACAGTCATCTTTTGGATGTTTGGTGGGTGTCGTGAGTGTTCGCCTATGTGCCAAGCCCACAGGGTATCACGATTCTGATGGAGCGAGGAATGCGAACATATTGAGGTAAAAGGGAGGGGTGTACATCAATGGCCAAATCTGCCACTGGGTTGTTGTCCAAACACAAAGCTAGAGCATGGTGCACGCCGCCTGGAGGCTTCCATGTGTTGTTGCATTCCTGGGTTGAGGCGGAAGTTGCACAGCAAGCTGCAGCTTGCATGTGCTTGGACCCCTGTCATCTGTCCCTAGGTGTTACACTCTACGTACAGTAAGTATATCAGGTATTATTCCAGTACACACACTGGGTTCAATGTTCAATAACAGGCTTCCATTCTTCCCTTCCCAATGGAGAGCAATGGTCGAGGAGCACAATGAATGCACTTTTCAGACAAACGACTCCATCAATCTCCAGAATATCAGCTCACTCTCTGGCTTGCACCCAACCTTCTATCCACACCATGGCCTTCAAAGCCAAGTTCGCACAGGGCTCAGATGAGGCTCTTCTTACCAAACAACTCGACTGTCTCATAGACAGAAACCGGTGGTCATTGACCCAGAATGGCCAGGGCATCGAGCGGTCCTTTAGGTTCAAGACCTTTGCAAAAACCTGGGTAGGCCGAACCACCCTCCTGTTTCAGGCTTTCACGGAGGAGAAGCACCGCTGACGTTGACTAGGACTTCATGACGGCGGTCTCGTTACAGTGCAAGTTGAAGAATCACCATCCTGAGTGGTCAAACGCAAGTCAAGTCACCATGAGTTCTGCAGTACAAGTGTTGATTACTGACTCGGCCTACTAATGGAAGCAGGTCTACAATACCACGTTCGTCAGATGGACAACGCACAGTCCACCGGGCCTATCGGCCCAGGACACCACGCTTGCCAGCATCTGTGATGCTCTCGCCAAGGACTTCGGCGAAATCCAGCAAGAGCCATCTCAGGAGGAAAACTGTCAGCTGAAAGGTCTAGCAAACACTGCAGCCTCGGCATCAGGAGACTGTTGTGTGCCCAAAAAGTGACGACAGGCCAGGCGCTCAAGTGAAAGCAAATGAAGACCACGATACCCTGCGGATTCCTGCTTTTAGCTTCAGCTGATGTGCTTGATTATGTTATTATTTTTCAAGTGCTCAACTAACGGCATTAAATGTACAGATTGAAAATGGGGCACCGGTACGCCGCCTCAAACTCTCGTGCCTGACCGTGAATGCAATGCTGTCGTATCTAACATAAGAGCGGCCCGTGAAACACCGTCCGTGAATACAGGCCGCCAAGCCGCCATCAAACTCTTCAAGCGTGGTCTTGACCCCTCTGCGGACCAGACGCGTCGCCGACAATATCGACTGCGCCAAGGACACGCTGGTACAGGGTTCTCTGCTGGTCCCATGATCTCTACGCCTTCTTGGCCTTGAGAGCCGCCATCTTCTTTTCGCGGCGCCTCTGGGTGGCCTCCTTCCCGGCCTCAGTGCCCAAGCAGTAGTCCCACCAGCGGAAGCTGGACGCGTAGTTGCCGACGAACTTCTCGTGGTGCACGTCGTGGTGCTCCGCGCCAGCCCAGAAGGGCACGAAGTTTCGCAAGCTCCAGGGGAAGTCGTAGCCCGAGTGTGCATCAATCGCCTGGAAGAGACGGAGGACGATCCACATGTACATGGTGAACAAGTGGAGATCACCTGTAATGGACACCCACAAGACGGGTCCGCCGATGGTGCCTGTCGCGAGCAGCATGGTCTCGATCGGCGAGGCGTATTCGGCGGCAAGGCCGAAGGGAGCGGAGTAGGTGTGGTGCAGCTTGTGGATATTCCTGTAGAGCGGTCCATAGTGCAGTGCGCGGTGGAACCAGTAGTGCCAAGTATCCTCCATTATGAAAAAGATGGCGATCTGGTAGGCTATCTTGAACAAAGATGGGAAGGGCACGCCGTAGTTCATGCCGAAGAAGACGGCGATAGGGTGGAAGAGCCAGATCTGAGGCAGCTCGACAGTGATGTGGCTGATGAAGACGAGTAGGGCACAGTGGAACTGTTCTTTCCATGTCGGGAGTTTTTGCTGTTGCGGACCACGAGTCAGCCCATATTGCCAAAAGCAGAAAGGGGCCGTAAATCCGTCGACGCGCCGGTATCACTCACGTTCTGGATCTTGTATCTGTTGAAGGCGGGCATGGCATCAATGAGAATAAAGGGCAAGGAGCGGCCGAAGTAAACGATCTCGTGCATCATGAAGGACATGATGCCGGTGGCGAGATTGTCGTTCTGCCACCACATGTACCAAGCAGCCCACAGGCGCTCGACGACGTTGAGATGAACATTGATCTTGGAAACCTCCTCGAAGACGGTGTAGTAGTGGGCGGCTGATGTCGAGTTCAGGCTGTAGGAAACCGACGAGTTGAGGGACGAGAGCGTTGAGCTTCTGGAGTGGGCGGTCAGTCAACGCTAAGGTGCCTTTTGAAATTGTCGAGGAACATACACAACGGTCGCCATGGTGGATGGTAAGACGACAAGCCAGCGACGCAAGATAAAGATTGAACAGGGCCTCAAGACGCGTGGTGTTGAGCAAGCGTTGAGTCTTCAAATTGAGGTGATACTCGAAAAGTGAGGAGCACAAGCTATGTCGGTGAAGATGCACAGTCGAGTAATTGATGGGGGCATGGGAAGGAAGAAAGAAAGAAGGCCAAGACCAGCACATCGACAGGGGTAAAACAGGGGTAAACTGAGCTGATCAGCCAATCACCAGCCCACACTGTTCTTGGAGAATGAGCAGATGCGTCCTTGCAGAGGCTGCAGCCTGCAGATCGGAGGCGATGCCGGCGTTACAGCAGGGCTGTACGCTGTACTCCAAAAGATAGCACGGCGCTAGTGTAATTGTCGGTTGGGTCTTACGTCAACGTATGAAGAAGACAGTATAGTATTCAAGTATGGTAGTAAAAGTGCATAAGAGAGGGAGAAGTGGCACCTGGAGAGTGTACGCCTCAGATGAGAGCTTATAAGCTCTTAACTGGAGCGTGGCACTCTACCATGCACTTGCTAACGTGCTCCCTAGGGCGTGACATGCTACCATATACTCCCCTAACGTGGTCCCCCACGCTTACTAACTATAATAATATCTAGTAATATCTACACTGGTAATTTTTATTTTTGTTAAAGAGCTTTGTATTTATAACTTAGTAATGACAACGTAATGCGTCCAAGCCTTCAATCGGTTATTTGGTAGTGATAGTAGTGTATATTGAGATTTATTTTATAAGGTAATCGATTATTCGATGGTGACGGTAGTGTAGGTTTGTTTTGGAGAGTTTGTTTTGAAAGGTTGTTGAACCTTGTAGAGGTGTCATTGTTGACGCCACGTATTGTAGAGTTAGTATAAAACAATATATTATTATTAGTTTAGACAAAACTTCTTTTTTCCTCCTTTAATAACGCGTTACCAATTGTTAGGTAAGCTCCTAATTAGTCATACAGCGCTTTTGTATTAATTAATTATTCAATTAATTTGTTGGAATAGTGGTCAATTGCAATACAATCAAGTTGACGATACTTATAGTTAGTTGATTATACTAATTACAAATTAACTATAGTTTGTGGGATTTGATTGCATTGACTGCAAGTCAATTGCAGTAGGTGCCCACTTCAAAGTGTGGCATGTGACAAAGCAGTTGACGATACAAATTAATATGCAAACCAGCTAGCGGTCTGCCAAACTTAGAAGTAACACATAATTACTTTCAATACTGCACCAGTTACTTCGACTACAGAGATTCGAATCGACTACATTGCAACATTAAAGGCCTACATTTACAGGTAGGCCTACTAACACTAATTAGTGTTTATTAGGTTAAGCACAAATAAGTTAGGTAGAAGAAAAACCTACATTATGGTTACGCTTTATTTAAGCAAAGTAAAAGAAAGGTTTTTGTGAAACGCCCCTACAATACTGTATCAGTTTTGGCGGTAGTAGGTAAGAAGAGCCTTGGAATTGTATTAGTTTTCGCGTCAATTTGGGGGTAAGCAATAATATTGCCATTGAAAATACCAAGAAATCTTTAGTAAACTAGTCTTGAAAGTATTGGGATTAACCGCTTCAAAGTCTTAAAGAGTGCCAAGTTGTTAAGTTAGTAAACGGCTAAGGTAATTGTGGATATTACTATATACCCCTACAGCTGGTATACATAAGCCAAGCGGCAGTGCACTATATTGCAAAGTGCACTCCTACAGAGTGCACGATAACGTGTCATGCTGCAGGCTGCACTCTTACAAGGCGCAAAGTGCATCATACGTGGAGCGGCCTAGAAAGCGTATTCCAGAGCCTATGGCAAAAAGGCTACTACCCGGATAAGAGGTTTATAACCTCCCATCCGTGGTATACACTCTTCGGAATGCTTCTTTTGATCTATTTATCTTTTACTACAATACTAATCTTTCTGGTTACTTTTTGTTTACATTTACGTGAATAAAAGACCTTACCGACACTAATTAGTGGTCGACTAGATCGACTACAAACAGCCAAGGAAAAAAGAGATAAATTAAATTTGAATATTTATAACGGGATGCTATAGCGGTCCCAATTGTTCATGCTTTACCATTACGCCTTATAAAAACCATACGGAAGTATGGAATTACACGAAAACACCGTGAAACTCAAAACGTAACAAAACAGTAAAATTTGGAGTAACTTTAAAAAGGACTACTTTTAATATAATATCATTAACCAGTTAGTGCCATGTCTACTAAAAATCTCCGTTACTTTAACTGTCAACTTGTTTTAGCGTTTTAAACATATTTGGGTAATTTTGAAAAAGCGTCTCATTACGTATCAAGCTACGTAAGCCGAAACAATTAAGCTTCAAAACCCTTTATTAGGACTCACTCGACCTCAACACAGCATTCAAAACGCTTACTAAATTTAAAAGCGGCTACGACTATAACACTCAAACCGCTTACCAAATACGAACTAAGATATATATACTAGATCATATAATACATCTCCCTATACACATATTTCCTTTCCCACATTTATCCTATCCGCCTTTCCACATTCGTTCTATGTATTTTAAATTTAGTACTTATAAAGTTTAAGTTTTTTTAGCTACTTAGTTAGTATAACGTTAGTAAACGCTAATAAAATCAATTTAAAACGTTTAATTAGCTTATGATTACATTTTGTTTACGCGTTATTTAAACTTTATTAATATTAATAAGCGGTAATAACTTTACTTTAATCACTTTATTTATTTCATTTACCTTGTATTTACTGTTTATAAAGGAGATTACCCTAAACTTTAAAATCTAAACGTACTCAAATTCAGCTACAATGTAAAATTACCAATTTGCGCTGCTTCAAACACTACAGATATACACAGACTACCTATACCAAGCACAAGATGGCTCCACTAATAACGGATTTAATAAAGGTCAATAAATTTATAAAATACCTCTTTACACATACATTGTTTCGTAGCAATATTTTAAAGTATTTGAACATTGATTTATAAGATAACAAAATCGAGGTACAAGTAGAAGATTGAGACTTTTATGCGGTAAATACGTATGTTATTAATATAATCTTTAACTATTGTAACGTCAAAATTAAAGGACGCGATTTATTCAATGATTTCAGAAAGGATTTTGCGGATTAGACGCTAAATATATAACGTATAGTCGATGGTATAATTTTAAGAATACTACGAAAACAATTACAAAGTGAAGGTATTAATAAGACCGGTGGAAACAATAGCCTTGTTATAAAAGCCCTATCAGCAACAACCTAATTTACATAAATATTAAAGTAAATAAACAATGAAGTGATAAAAATAAAGTTTGTAGAAGAATATTGGTTGAAGAAATATTAGGAACACCTATTTTAAATAATAGACCAGAAACGAGAAAAGCCTTCGTAAATAGAGATAAGGCGCTTAATAAGGTTAAACGCCCGCTGCGAAGCGGAAACTAAACTAGAGGAATCGATGGAAAAGGAGAAAGTGTCGTAACAATTATCAATAACAAGTGTTAAATACAAACCCTTTCCAAAACTTAATTTTAAGTAAAAGCTAAGATAAGTCTATACTATGGATACCGTTAACAATTAGTTCAACTACGAAAAAAGACGGTCCAAATAACGAAGATACCCTGCTTTAAAAATTAATAAGCGGTATAAAACGCTAATATGTACCCTATCAACTAATATTTATCAACTATAACCCTTATCATAATCTCTCACCGTATCGCTTTCCTACTAATAAAAATAACCTTCTAAATATTACAAACTTCATTAAACTTTAGGATAAAGACGAGATTTATAATGGAAAACCATACAATATGCTCGATAATTAAATACGTGTTATTGTTAGAATAGCAGTCAAATGAAGTACAGCCAAGTCAATTTTACTTGCAGTAAAGTTGATTGTATTGACTGCAATATTGGCTGCAGTTTGTGGGACTGTACTACAAGTGCAGTGCAGTAGGTGCTCACTTCAAAGTGGGGCACAAGCCAAAGCGTTTGGCCATACAAATTAGTGTACAGACCGGCTAGCGGTCTGCCAAACTTAGAACTTATATCTCGATCAACAATATCAACGCAGCACCAGTTACTTCGACTACAGTAATTCGAATCGACTACATTACAACGATAAAAGCCTACCAACACTGATCAGTGCTTATTAGGTTAAGCATAAATTGACTAAGTAAAAGAAAAAGCCGATTTCTGGTTACATTTTATCCTTTTTAAGTAAGGTAAAAGAAAGGTTTTTGCGAAGAGCCCCTATACGTTATGTAATTATTCGTGGAAATAAGTAGGGAAAACTTATAATCTATGCAGTTGTTCGCGATAGTCTATAAGTAAGCGATGGTATCGTTACTTAAAAACACGAAAAAATCTTCATTAATCCTTTTTAAAGACGTTGAGATTAACTGTTAAAAGTTTTAAAGTTCGGCAAGTTAGTAAATAGCTAAGTCAGTACTACTATGTGTGTTACTACTATAAGAAAAACGACTAAGTCCCTATACTAAATAACCTTTACTACTAATAACGACCTCCGACCGCATTAATTATACTAAACCTTTACCCTTACTTTACTATTTTCATTCCTTACATCACTTTAATCGCTAAGTTGGCTACTCCGAACACAAAGTCGTGCCAAGAAAGCCACGTTACGCGACTCCACGTTGAAATATTAAGTCTATACGCCCCCGAATCGCCAAGTCTTCACGTCCCCAAATTACCAAGTCAACCGCTAAGCCTTATACCAGCCAAAACGTTACTATAGATTGAAAACACGTCGGAATTAACACTGGTAACAACTATAAACGAAAGAAGGTAATTAAAGATCTCGGTATCGTTTTCGCGAAGAATTACGATAAGAAGCTCCGGTTTACTAATCCCACTAAAGGATTTACCGCAAATTACCTGGTTAACGTAATCGGCCGCTTTATTTTCGACAAAAACTTTAATAAAATCAGCCGTAAACCTTTAACCTTTAATATCTTTCAAAACTAGTTTCTCAATTAAAATATAGACATGTAAAAATGGCAGATAGGTAAATAAATAAAGATAGAATTAAGGGTTAATTTATTTACATAAAGCGTCGAACTTAATATAAAGAAAGGAAAGGAAAATGATTTGCCTATTTTACTCTACGAATATACTACGGATAAAAACCCTTAATAAATCTTAGTTAAAGGTAAAAAAGTTAATAAGAACAGTAAGTTTTAATGCCTACATATATGTTTATAAAAACCTGTTCAAACCCAAATCAGTAAACGTAAAAAAAGCCCACAAATTTATCAGTAAATCGAACAGAAACCTCTACAGACCCCTTAACACTGAAACGAATATCAAAAGGATTATCGCTAAGTCCCCTGCAATAGAAACCCTCCAGCCCACTTCCTACAAGCTTCTCAACAAGTCTAGTTCCATCAGCTAAATCAAAGAAGGACCGGCTTCACACGCAAGCCTACTATTAGTATAATCACTGGCTTTTCCCCTCTAAATTTAGCTAGGAGTAACTATCCTATCTGTCAATACTAACAACAACCTTAATCTTTTTATTAGCCAGGAAATATAAAAGGTTCCTACGACCAGTATATTACCTTTCCCCTACGACGCGTTTTGGTAGTAGATATGGACTATACGGCAATTACTACGTTCGTTTAGATCTAGGAGAAAAAAGGAAAAGTATAACGGTAAGCCGTATAACCTCCTCAACGTTAAGTTACGCCTATTCTTTAATATCTACCACCAAGTAAGGGTTAGATTACCAGGTTTTTACTCGTTATTTCCCAATATTCTTATCGGCTAAGCCGAGGATTACTACCTTCAGTACCTAACAAATTATACCTTCTTCCGCGAAATTTATAATAGCTTAAAGGGTTATTTCGAATAAGATATCAATTTTACCTAATACTACACTGACTGGAATATTATTATATGTTTTTATATATCAAATTACAAAAAAGAGTTGAAAAGTAAGATAAATTTTTTTAACCAAATACTTAATAAGTCAATACTTTTTGAATAGGTAATAAAAAACATAAGAATTAGCAAAGACACCTTACGCCAATAAGTCCGTAAAATAATTACAGTTTACAAAGAATTTGAATACATCTTTTAATACATTAACATCACTTATAAAGGATTCTTTAAATAATTGCGTTCTTTGTTGGCGACCGTAATTATTCGAGATTCCGTCTCGACTGGTATATAATTTTAAGCTCTTTAATTCAGTAACGAAAAAAAAAAAACTTCTAATTCGTATTACATTAATCGACGGTACAGATGTCCCAGCTAGTACGGTCAACAAAAGTTACAGATCTTTACCTATAAAGAAAGTTATTATTCTTCTTTAAAGTTTTTAAACAGGTTAAGTAAGTTTATACTAAACGCCAAGAGATATTGGATTTATGATAAATAAGGCTACTAGTTAATACATTATACTATCGCCTAGTGTAGAGTAAAACAGGTAATATATTACATTTAGTTTCCCTTTACCTTTAATTTGGATTATATAAAACAAGTCATATAGTTTGAAAAAATTAAAGATAAATATGATGAAAACGAGCCAAAGGCTATCGGCTGGTACGAAGATATTAGTATTGGTATTAATTCAGATGCAATGCAATAACTAATCGACTATGTTTTCTTGTACCGCCTTACAAGTAAAGACCCCTACCGCTACCACAATAATAAAGACACTGACCCTATATATCTCTTTACTGTTCGAAACCGTTACGCGAAACAAGTCTTTTGGAGAATTATGCCGGATATAAGGGTAACACAGTACTTAATAAAAGGTTATTTGCAATATATTGCATTACGAAGGGATACTGATATTGTTACAAAACTTAACTACAAGGATGTTAGCGAGGCTAAGATTAACTTTAGCCTTGAAAAGGAGCTATCCTTATTGGGATCGACAATAGTAAAGACTATTATTAGCCCTATTATTTTTCATATCTTGAAATTCCCTACCCTTTTCCTTTTTTACCATAAAAATATAAAAAACCCCAAAGTCAACTTTAATGTTTAGACTAACAAACTAATATAAATTAAAGCCGGCAAAAGATTTCCACTTATCTTTAAATAAGGGTATATCTGATTCCATATTTAAGGGCTAAAATCAGTAACGTTAAACCTGATGGAGGCGGAACTCTGTTAGTTATATTGTATATTTAACCACCCAGAAACTAATAGGCTTTATAAGGTATTAAAAGAAACTAGCCAAGAAGATATGGATTTTCCAGCACTAAAAGCAGTTAAGTGCTTTTGTCACTACTGTCAAATACAATTCCAAGTCTTTTTAAGGTTGAAGTTTACATTAAAGGAAAATTAAAACTTTGACTCGAACGTTTTCGTAAACTTATTTTACTTGAATATTAAGCTAGTATTACATATTATAAACTCTGTTACGAATTTTCAAAACGCTAAATTCCTTAATACCATTACGGCAAAAAAAAATATAGGAGGCATTACGTACTTTTTAGATGAACACATACCTTAGCCCGATAAACGTATTGGTTTACAATGCTGGCACAAACTTTGTTACGATAAAATTCCGAACTAATATAAAGTTAATAGAGATTTAATAAAAATAGGTTCCCATTAAAGCCCATTAGGGTATTGATAATATCGAAAGGATATACGCCCTTTTGTAAAAAGCTTCGGTATTCTTATATTGAAAATCTAAAGCTTTACAACCCAAAGAACACGGCTTTAAATGGCAATGAAAGGTTTTAACGATACTATTAGCCTTAACGAACTTATATTAACTTTAATGGTATTTGAAGTTTACTCACGTATAACGACTGAGTCTTTATCCTTATTGAATACCTAAAAACGTATTATAATATATAACAAAGCTTTAAAGAAACCGAGGAAGGAATCGGTACACCACTAGGTTAATAATGCCCTTAATACCAAGAACGAACCTTCCACAATAGACGTGCTTTCACTCTCCATTTAAAGTAAAGTTCTTACATGGCGCGAACCAGGCAAATGAGATAAGCCGTACAAGATCTTAAGTATCACTAACTTTGACGTGATGGTTAAAACTGCTAACGGCCCCGTAACCTTCCAAACTATACAGGTTAAGCCATATAAAAGACCCTTTAGGCTTCCCAAATCTAAAAAATTATTAACGCTGATAACCTCCAAGCTAAGCGAATTAGTTAATAAAACTCTCTCGAGCTGGTTATTAATAAGCTAATAGAACGGTGCTGGCGTAAACAACTACTCAAAAGGAGTATATACACGAAAAAGGAAGATAATAGAGATTACAGACCCGGCAAAATATATACAATATCATAGGTATTTTAAAAAGAAAAATTTAACGAATGATTTACCCTTAAGCTATGTACCGAAGACATTATTGATATACCAGGTAAACCCTTCAAGGAAAGTAATCAAGTATAAATTAACAGCCTCTTATCATAAAAGATTATACAATTTATACCGTTAACGTAATTGAAAAGCCAAAATATCACTATCTTTAAGTCGAAGATAGTTTATGAGGTTAAACGCAAAACTACAAACCGGTTATACGAAAAGTCACAAATAATTGCTTAAGGATACAGTAATAAAGTTAAATACTAAATCCTTACTTAATCTCCTATAATCTAAAAGATTAATTAGCATCTAATCGTTACTATTACTACCAGTTTAACTACTGGCGTAAAAGGCCGGTGTGCACTTAATAGCCGGGATATCACATAAGCGTATACGTAGTTTACCACGGATCTTTATCGGATTATATTACTGGAACTTCCAAAAAAACTAAAGGACAAATTTTCGGCGGGTACGATAATACGTTATATCAAGTCTTTATAGGAACTAGTTAAAGCGGGCGTCCACTAGTTCTTAACGTATCAGCCGTATTTCAGAAATAAACTCGATATAAAGATTTTAATGTTTAATTCATATTTATTAATCATAAAAGGTAAAAACTTTGGCATGGTAAGTATATAAACTAATGATACTTTTTTTCTCAACGATATTAGATTTATAACGGCGAAATAACGTGTTATCAAAAAGTTAGGTCTTCAAAAGTACAAGCCGATTAAAAAGTGAGCTAAAAATATATAACTTAACTTTAACAGATTGTTGCTTTGTATTTATAGTATTAAGGCTAAAAACGGCACTTATATTGGCTTACGCCAAAAGAGGCAAGTTATAAGCCTAACGATTGTCGATAAGACTCACGAGGTAAAATTACAGAAATACCTAGAATAAAAGGACTGTATAGCCTATATCTCTACGCTATGCTAACTGGAAGTATTATACAACCTTTCCATTATAGTATAGGTATAATATTCGTAAGATAAAAACTTTGATAAGTTTAATAAGCAGATTTAACAGCAAATAGAGTATATGGAAAAAGGAATTAACATATTTTTTCATAAATTTAATGAAAGCGAAGTGAATAATCTTCGCGAACGGTTTATTTGCTAATAATACTAACCTTATATCATAAATAGGCCTTTCAATAATGTTCGTTAACAAAGATAAGTTTAAAAAGTAATTTACTATCAACGGGAACCTTATATACTAAATATTTGTTAAGCGTAAACACGTAATACAAAGTATGTTAACTTCGGAAGTTTACGGTATAATGATAGGCTTTGATATCGGCAAAGTAACTAACTGCATATTAAGATTATTACTAAATAGCTAAGACTGCTATCGATACTTGTAATAGTATATATAAACTCTTGAAGCCTTTACAAATATCTGTTAAAGTTGGGAACAACTAATGAAAAACGCCAGATAATAAACGTAATGGCGCTAAGGAAAACATACGAAACCAGGGAAATCTATAAATTCTGGTGAATTAACGGCAAAAATAACCCTGTTAATACCATAACTAAGGCTACGCCCAATAATACTTTAAAAAGGTTTGTAAATAGTAATACACTAAACATACGAATCGAGGAATACGTGGACCGCTCGGTACGTAACGTAGAAGAATAAAGCTGCTCTAGTAAACTGGAAAACCGCTAGGGAAATAGTGGCGATAACAATAGTAGCAACAGTAGTGGTTTAAACTACTGGTAAAAGGTACATAAATGGTAACATATATAATTTGCATAAGTTCATAGCGAAAGATCTATATACGGGATTTGAAAAACAAAGGCTTCGGAAAGGTAGAGCAAAAGAGCTATAAGGGGCTGTAATTGAGGTTGATTTCAGTATAGATTGATCGGAATTGACAGTGGTCTGGCTTATAGATTAAGAAGAGATTTCAGAGGTTGCCAACAATTGATAGTAGGCTATGCTAGCATATAGGCACAAAACAAAAAGCTGTCAGTGTTGGAATAACAGTCAAATGCAGTACAGTCAAGTCAATTTTACTTGCAGTAAAGTTAATTGTACTGACTTCAATATTGGTTGCAATTTATGAGACTACACTGCAAGTACAGTGCAGTAGGTTCCCACTTTAAAATGAGGCACAGATCAAAGCGTTTGGCCATACAAAATAGTGTGTAAACCAGCTAGCGGTCTACCAAACTTAGAACTTACATCTCGATCAACAATATCAACGCAGCACCAGTTACTTTGACCATAGTGATTCGAATCGTCTACGTTGCAATGATAAAGTCCTACCAATAGTTATACTTAATACATGTAAAAAAATAGATATCGAACCATCTTAGTTTTATGTTATTTTACCCCGTACCCTATTTAGAAAAGTTAAAAAGTGGTATATATATTACTTTACGGAGGTAAACACGTTTGTAAAATATAATAACTACCTAAAATTATAATTTGATATAAATATTAATTACGAACTTTACGATAGGAATTAAATTGGCATAACCAGAAAATTAGTAAAAAATTAACGTGAAAACTCCAATAAAAACCTATAAGAGGTGTTTACCGTTTTATTAGATAAATTCCGAAAGTGTTAGGTAGTTTTTGGACTGGAATATGAAGGTAACAAACTGTTTATCTAAATAATGACAAAAACATACCATAAAACCTTACTTTACACTATTTAAACCGGAAAAGGACTTGAAAACCTTTTGTATGAATTTTAAAATATCGTTTAAAACCTTTATACGCCGATAGGAGAGCGTTGAATTACCATTTATAACCGATGAAACGAAAAGCGAAGGTTAACTGACCAAAGTAAATCTCGACGAAATAATTAATTACGTGTTAAGTCAAAGGTTCAAAATATAACTAACGTAAAGTGAACGCCCTAAATATAGTAATTAGAAAAATAGATATTAGGGAGGGAGCTCTATGAATAAAGAGTAAGGAAATTATAATCGAAAACGATTCTACGGCTAGATACGAAACGCACTACGGCTATAGTAATACTTACGGAAAAGTATACAAAGCCCTTCAGGTTTGTAAAAGCGTTATATCATATACGGAAAAATTGGTTATTGGTTTACTAACTACTCAGTTCACGAAAAAATTCGGATTAAACAATAGTTTTCAGCTGATTACATATTTAAGAACCGGATAAAAGCTAATTTTACAATATACATAAACGAGTGCAAAAGCGTGAATAATAAACTTAACGCTTACCCATACAAATACACTTCCGGAGAAAAAGACTTTAAAGGTAATAATAGTTAATTAATAATAGAAAAACGACGAAAATTCCTAACGTATTTAAACAAGCCTATATGACACCTCCTTTCTGTATATTATAGGTTTGGACTACGTAAACAGATTGTTAAACACCTATATAAGGTTACAATTTACGTTTTTAAATAGAAAAATAAATCGTTTTTAGGGTATTATACCTGATAATGGTATAACCGAAATCTTAACGGCCGGAAAACGACAATTAGATGCGCTTATAAAGAAGTTCTTAAAGTTTTAATTAAATTGAATGAGAAAACACTAAAAAATCTTATTTAGTAACGGTAAAACTTTATTACTTAAAACGGTTGTTGTAAATATACGATTCGAATAGGTTAAATTTTACGTAATAAACTTTAATATACTATTTCAACTTTTATTATCTAATATAAATAGTCTCGGAATCAAAGTCCATAATACGACTAACTAGCTTATCTGTACCTCGGATAACGTATCCGTATCGCTTGAGCTTAAATTCGGTTACTTATGGTTTTTTTACAAAGCACATATAATTAAGGCTATATATTTAATGTAGCTAGAATTGCGGATAATACATCGTCGATTCGAATAGCGGGTTGCAAAACGCCTTTTACGATTGCTTCACGTTATGGGTTATACGGATGTAAGAAAGAACGTATTTAAAGCTATCGAAAGTGTTTTCCATAAGTATCAGCTATATTTACAAGCTTCCTGGTGATTTAAATTCCGCCTTTAAAATGACGTCAACTTTAATTACGAGGTAGTCATTAATATTATATATTTTAGCAATTAACCGGTATCTTATTCCGTCAACGTAATAATATTATTTTATATCGTTAAGTTTATACAAAACGTTTCCATTACAAATTGTTAGGACGCTTTATTTTACTACTAATTAAACATTTATTTAGAACCTTCGAACTAGTTTATTTACGAAGCTAGTATAGCCTTCGACTTTACGGAATAGGGTACCAAAACTAGGATTTCCGGTAGCGAATGTAAACAGATACTAGTAAAAGTACCATAGGGTATTGTCAAATGTAAACGATATTATAAACCATTTAAAAAATTATACATGGAGTTATCTAAAGGGCTAAAGGATACCAGTTCCAAGGAATTAATCCTATAAATAGCGGTTAACGTTGTTAATAATACTTTTAGCTTTAATGAACTTATACCTACGTTTTTCATTTTTAGTATTTACCTAAGAATTTATAGAAGATTTCTATTATCGTTAACTACAGTGTAAAGGGCGAATGTTTTAGTGAAATCCATAGTAATGTTACGTTCTTTATAGGTTAAGAACAACGTTTTTAAAGCGTTGGATATAAAAATGACCTATGTAAAATAAGCGTCTTAAATCTAGTATTATAATTTGAGGTTTTAGTTTAGAGAATTAAGGACGGATAAACTAGCCCTTGGAGGATGAACGGGTTTAGAGGCTATGATATCCTCGTTTACTTGTTAAAAAATTCGAGTTCGTTTCACTAAACAATAATATAAAAGTATAAAAGAGAGATAAATAAAAGCGGTCCAAAACCGTAATACAACTAAAACTATTAACGAAATACCTCTTAAAACGATAAACCCAAACCGCTTTTAATTTCAACCTACGTCTCGAATCGTATTTCTCATCCTCTTTTACTAGACAAAAATGGTCCATCAATTTTAACCCCACTAACACCTCGCCACCGAGACCGTTCTTTTGGCTTGAAAAACAAAAAAAGTCTTAAGACCTTTACCATGAGCTCCTTTATTATTTAAAAAAAATGGCAAAACGCGAACTTAACTTAAAGCTTCATCATAACGACATTATTATTACCTTAGGTACTCCATTCGAATAATTAACCCAAACAAAAATCACTAACTTAATTAACTAATATATATTTCGCTTTAAACAGTTTGACTCCAAAATATACGACGCCTAAAAACAATTTCCTAATCGCCTCGTACACGAAATGAAGGATGAAATCGGACAATAATACGAAAAGATTCATTTAGTTATAAAAAGCTATAAAGACAATAATAAAAAGATATTATAATTTCATTGCCTACTTTATAATGAGTTTACTATCACTCAATTTTTATATTTACAACCTTCTTCAATACGCTTTACAATTTACATATTAAACTTTGTAACATTACGTAAACTTATACCTAGTTTTAAAAGCGATTTAAACGATGTATTTATGTCGATATACCTATAAATTAAAGAAAAAACACTATTTACCGGAAACGATCTTACGTATTATCCAACTGCTTTATGACTTGATTAAAATTGATATTTGCTAGTATAACATTTATTAAAGGAATCATAAAAAACGGCTCGAAATAACTAATTTAACTTTCGACCTGTATTTATTGGTATTCATAGTCCGTTTTACCGGTTTTATACTAACGGGTATATAAACGGACGATATACTAATATTATGTAATTCGTTATTTTCCATATTTTAAAAAAGAAATCTTTTAAAGTCAGACTTAAAGGCAAAACCTAAGATATATCAAATGAAGGACTATATAATCGACTTTAATAACGCTACCATCACTTTTTAAAACGGCGTTTTAGGCCTTGTATAAAAAGGGCAATGAAATAAAGACGCTTTAATAGTTTTAAATAGCGTAAAACGGCTTGACGAATATAGATACTAACTCGTACGTGGCACTTGAATTACTTTAATAATCTAACTCAAAACGGAATTTCCACTTTCAGTTGCCGCGCAGTATCAAATCGCCTTATTAAATGATATATGTAAAAAGTTCAACAAACGCCTTTTATAAAGAATTATATAATTTAAAACGCGACTTACAATTTGTATCGTTAAATATACGTACTATAAAGATGTTTATTTTTACTCACGGTTTTTTTGCTAATAATAACGACTATAATTCGCAAATAAACTTTGTCGTAATATTCGCTAACAAAACCCTGGTATAAAACAGCTTTACACTCCGTAAAACATTATTTATTAAATCTTTACCAATTGTAAAAGGGCCACTAAAAACGTTTTAACCTAAGAAATTTATAATATATTTAAAGGTTTCGATTCGGGTATCACCATTATAATAATGACCCGGATAAATATTTCTAACCTTAGTTTATGCCCTATCTTTTCCGTTATGTATATTAACTCCTTTGCGCTGTATAACTTTTTCGCTTTATAAATATATGGTGAGATTGGTTATTACAAATACAAACCGCTTGATAATCGATATTATAACTTTATGCGAGTTACATAAATGTTAGGAAATCGAAAAAAGAGGTAAATTAATGGAAATTTCAACTTAACGAACGTAATAACTAAGGCTATCCCGAAAGAATCAGTAGACATACTAATATCAACAAGTATATTATTTGTTTAAATTATTTAAAAGGTTTAAAAACCTTAATAATTTAATATAACACTTTTACCGATTTTAAATGATCTGAAATCAATTATCTGTATTGCTCACCGATTTGTGCTATAATATATAACTTACATTTGGACCGGCCTTAAGAATTTGCCTTTATTTAACTTTAACATTTCGCGTCACTCCTAATATATCTTGACACTTTATTTCACGATTTTCGCCCCTATTACATTATTTCG
Source organism: Anisogramma anomala (assembly GCA_038502455.1). Lineage (NCBI taxonomy): Eukaryota > Fungi > Ascomycota > Sordariomycetes > Diaporthales > Gnomoniaceae > Anisogramma > Anisogramma anomala. Next base: position 275,758 of record JASMMZ010000006.1, read on the forward strand.
CTATTTAATCTTTTTCATTGAAATTTATGATATCATACCGCTTTTGATATTTTATTCTTTTACATTTAATACATTGAATACATTTTAAATTATATTTATTATTTATAAGCAATTAGTTTTGTAAAAAGTAATAATACTATTGTGTAACATACCATATTATAGCCAAGTGCGTCAACCCGACCGTAAGTGACAGCTAATTACTACTAAAAGGAAAGGGAGAAGACGATGCCATCACGCTTCTATTATCCTTCCCATCGACCTCACTTTTATGCCAATGATACCATCATTATCGCTAACGACGCTATCGACGCTAATGAGAATTTGTACCCGCACCTTAGGCCGTATACTATTAGGCAAAGGCGCGGGGGGTTCTTTACCCTTTTTATGGCGACATGAGATAACATTGTCGAACTCGTCTACGTAGTATATGTGTAGGTCCCGCTTTTAGGCGGCGATAACGGTTACCAACTTTTCAGTCCGCAGGTTAACGCCTACTATTAATTAATATCGGTTTATTTTGATTATTTACGACCGCGGTTATTTTTCGAAACGTCTTGAATATTGCTTTTTTAAACGAGGGAATTTTAAAAATCGGGTTTTATTTTAAATCCAGCGAGCGCGTAATACGATCTTGGCCTATGGCTTTAAAACTAACGAAACAGGAGCTTATCTATTACCAGTTTATTCGTAACGGTAATAATAGGGCGAACAACATTTACTTTCAAAGTAATCGCTAATATACTTACCCCTGGTTGTGGATGCGACATACAGTATGTAAGGTGTGTTTATTAACGACGCGGGGCTACGGATCCGAGTACGTCGCTTTAACGTTTTACGAGTTAAAGAGGCCTCGTAACGTACTTTGGTAATATGGAATTCGAAGCGGCAAAGTGGGTTCGCCTCGTATTTTTTAATTTATAGAAACATTGAAAACAAATAAATGGGTGTATTTAGAGAATATAAACCGCGAAAAAGCTTCGTAAGGTTACTTTTACGGAGTTGAGGAGACCCCGAAAATAAAGGAGGTTTTACCTGCGGGAAAAGGGTAAAGTTTACAACCTTAAAAGCCTTTTGCTTATCCTTTTAAGAACTTAGATGGAAAGGAAAAGAGGAAATAGGAAAAGGGGTGGCGGCGGCGGCGGCGGCGGGAGACGACAGGGCCGGAGGGGGGGCAACGGCAACGGAGGACGAAAAGGCCGGCGAGGCGGCGGCGATGGGGTACGGAGAGGCTGGGGGGGAAGCGGCTATTAAAAATATTGTACCGGACAAGAGTAGGCTATTGCTAGTGGTGATAATGTTGTAAACGGTGGTAATAGTGACAGTAATGGTATTACGGCGGCGGTTATACGCTAAACAACGCCTTATAAACCCATTTTTACGTGGCATCTATTTAAAGGAAAGGCTAGTATATAATTATTAGGCGAATAACTTACCTATCGAGGTGGGTTAAATTCGTTAACGAAAATGAAAGTTAAATTAAATTAAAAAATGACTTATATTGGTTTTAAGTATGCATCTTTAAAGGGAAAGAGTTTTCACCTAAATCGATAACAATTTATCTTTTATACTAACCCAAAACATATAACGGCGTAATTATCCTTACGGAATCACCCCTATACTACCTACGTAATTACACTACCATCAGAAATAATAAAGGACTTTATTAATAATTTTGTTGTTACCAATTAATTATACTAATTAGGTCTTTAATATAACTACCTCTGCGGTTTGGAATTACTTATTCGAACCTTTATAATTAGTATCGCAACCACACTATTATTATAAAAGCTACTAATTCGAACCTTTGTAATTGGTATCGTAACCACATTGGCATTATAAAAGCTATAAATTCAAACTTTTGTAATTAGTATCGTAACTATATTATTATTAAAAAAGCTACTGATTTGGATTTTTATTACTTATACCGTAATTACACTATTACTACAGGATTACGTATACAGATTAGGTACAGCTATACTATCGCTATTAGGCTATAGGTACAAAATATACAAAGAAGAAAGAAAAGATTAACTGTGTGGATATTATTATATACCCCTACAACTGGTATATATAGGCTAAGTGGAAGTGCACTATATTACAAAATGCACTCCTGCAAAGTGTACGATAACGTGTCACGCGGGAGGCTGCACTCTTGCAAAGAGCAAAGTACATCATGCGTGGGGCGGCCTGAAAGTGGTATTCTAAAGCGTATAACAAAAAAACTACTAACCATATGAGAGGTTTATAACTTTCTATTCGTGGTGTGAACTCTCTAGAACTCTTCTTTTGATCTATCCATCTTTTACTAAAATACCAATATTTCTGATGAATTCTCATTTTCATTCACGTGAATAAGAGAATTTAATAACAGTAATACTATTACAACTACTACTATTGCAGATACTACTAGTGTAAACTTTAAAGTGAAAAAGACTAGGTTTGACTACCTTTATAAAATATTAACTTTGATAACAAACTTACAATCCATCTTTTCATATTATTATTTTACCTTATATATCTTTTGATCTTCAATGCGAAAACTTTAAAACACGTCGGACTTCATATTATTAACGACTCGGTTAGAAAGAAAACAATTACGAATTCCGATTTCATTTTTGTAAAACATTATGATAAAGATCTTTAGTTTTTAGACATCGACAAAAACTCAAATCCTAAGTATTTTATCAATGTAATCGGTCGCTTTATACACGATTTAAACATTACAGAACAACCTATAAAGAAATGAAAGAACAGCAATTCGACAAATATATTTTACAAATACGCTACAAATTAAAACCCCTAATAAATTGAAGCCAAAAATAATAGTATTGCTAACAACAGTATTTCTTCAACGTTTTTAAACACGTTTCTAAGTTTAGTCTCAAGCTTAGATAAATTCCTTAAACGCTTTTGCTTAAGTACCTCAACGGATCTACTAGCTATAAAAACTTACATAATTCTTATAAAGAAAATCCTTAAATTCACTAATTAATTAATCAAACGCTTCGTCATACCTTGCAATACTAAAAAGATTATTACCACATCACTTACGAAAACCCTTAAATTTTTTTCATTTGGGTCCGTTAATACGTTTAATTCAAATAAGAAAAATAAGGACGGAATAACTTCATGGACGAGCTTGATATATAAATGACTACTAACTTTTTTCTTCTAAACTCAGTCAAAAGTAACTATCTTACCCACCAACACCAACACCTTTTCCAACACCGGTCGAGAAATTCAAAAATTCTTTACAACTAATACATTCTTTCTCCTTTTCGAAATATTACTATAGAGGATACGAATTGCGCAGAAATTACTATATTCGTTAAAATCTGAGAGGGAAAGAAAAAGTATAACAATTAGTTATATAACCTCCTCGACATTAAGTTGTACCTGGTCTTCAACATCTTCCACTAAATAAGGATTAAACTAACAAGCTTTTATTTGTTATTCCCCAATATTGTAATCAGTTCAACCAAAAATTACTACTTTTGGTACTTAACGAATCACTTTTCTTTCCAATAACTCTAAGACGATTTTTAAGATCATTTTAAACACAATATTCATTTTACTTATTACTGTACCAATTGGGCTATTATTAAATGATTTTATGTACTAAATTACAAAAAAAAATCGAAAAACAAAATAAACCTTTTCGATTAGATACTTAATAGGCTAATGTTTTACTAATAAGTAATAGAGATTGTAAACGCTAGCAAGAACACTTTACATTAGTAAGTTCGGTAAGTTGTTACAGGTCATACAAAGTTCGAATACGCCTTACAGTACCTTAACGCCACTTATAAAAGGGTTTTTAGCTAGTTAAGATTGTTGTTAACAATCTTAATAACACGGCTCTTAAACGCAACCAGTATATATCTCTAAGATTTAAAGTTTAATGACGACGAAAAAAATCTTTTCTTCGTATATTACATCGACCATAAATACAACAAGCCCATGTAATACGGTTAACAGAAGGTTCGGACCTGAGGATATCATTGCCAAATCACATATGAAGGGAGATACTCCTCTTTATCAATATTTTTAAGTCAACTACACAAAGTCACTTGAAATACCAAAAGATATTGTATTTGTAACAATTAAACCTATTATTAAACGCGCTATACTACTATCTAACTTAAATTAAAACAGGTAATGTATTTGTGGATATCGTTATATATCATTATAGTTAGTATACGTAGGGACTATCTTGTAGGGTATATGACAGTGCATCACGTTGCAAGGTACACTCCTACAGAGTACATGATAATGTGTCATGTTGCAGGATGCACTTTTACAGAGTGCATGCTTTGCATGAGAGCTTATAAGCTCTCACCTGAGGCGTGTATTCTCCGAATGGTTTTTCTTCGCATTCTATCTTCCTTTTACAATACTAATCTTTACAATTACTCTTCTACTACGTTAATATATAAAGACATTCCCTTACTAATTAGTAGCCGACTCGATCGACTACAAACAGTTTAGGAAAAAAAGATAAACTTAAGTTCAATATATATAGCGAGATATTGTAATAGTCCAAATTGTTCATAATTCAATACTAAAATTGACAAAAACTACAGGAAGTATGGAATTATGTAAGAACGCCTTCAAAATACGAAATGTAACAAGAATATAAGATGGGAAGAGATTTTAAAAAGGACAACTTTGGTATGATATCATCAATTTGGGTAGTGCCATGTCTACTAAAATTCCCGTTACGTTATAAGTTAACTCATTTTAGCATTTTAAACGTACCCGAACACTTTTTGAAAAACTTCCTATTACGCATTGGCCACGTAAGCTATTAAGAAATTCGGAATCCTTTACTCAAACCTATCTAAAAGAAATAACTACTTTTAAATAATTAAAACAGTCTATAAGTTACCTTTCTTTTGGAGTTACAGATCGATAAAAGAAGAAGAAAAAAGCTAGCAACGCTATAATTACATTGATCCCTGAAAATAACATCCGAAACACCCTTATAATCACTTTTATAATTATAGACTTTACGAAAATAAGGCGCTCCGGAAAACATATTGGGAGTGCTTCTACTTATGCTAAACACTTTAAATTATATATTCTAAGCAAAGATTATTATTACTTTATTTCATAACTTTAATAAGAAGTTTATATATCCTGAGTCTTTACAAATTTCAATTCAATTTACGAAGGTAAAAAAAGAAATTTTTTACCTGAACCAATATTATACACCACTATTATTACTAAATTACGGATACAAGCTGTAATACAAATCAAACTATAATTACTAAATTAAGAATACGGGCCATATAAAGAAATAAAGAAAGAAAGAAAGAAAGATTGCCTATATAGATATTATTATATATTATTATTGTTAGTATACATAGAGACTACATTACTGAGTATATAGCAGTGTATCGCATTATAAGGTACACTCCTGCAGAGTGCATGATAACGTGTCACGTTACAGGATGCATTTGTACAAAGTGTTTGCTCTGGGTAATAGCTTATAAGCTCTCACCTAAAGCGTACACTTTCCCGGATGCTTCTTCTTCTCATCCTGTTTTACTTTTACAATAACAATCTTTCCGATTGTTTTTTTACTACGTCAACATATAAAGAACTTCCTTCACTAATTCAAAGTCGACTTTGGCAACTACAAATAGCCTAGAGAAAAAAAGACAAACCTAAGTTAAATACCTATAACAGGATATTATAACAATTCCAATTATTTGTGCTTCAACACTACGAATTAAAAAAACCATACGGAAGTGTTAATTTACGAAGAAACCCCTTTAAAACCCAAAACATAATAAAACTACAAGATTTGGAGTAACTTTAAAAAGTATAACTTTAGTGCGATATTATTAACCCGGTTAGTACCCTGTTTATCAAAATCCACGTTACGCTATCTATTGACTCGTTTTGACGCTTTAAATGTATCTAAGTACTTTTTGAAAAGCGTTTTATCACGTATCGGTCATGTAAGCTATTAAAAAATTTGAAATATTGTACTAATACCTATCTAAAATAAATAACCACTTGTAAAAAGTGTGAATAGTTTACAAATAACTCTTTTTTAGTAATACAAATAGTTAAAATAAAAAAAATGTTAGAAACGCTACAATTACACCGAGCCCAGGAAATAACATCTGAAACGCCCCTATAATCCCACTTATAATTATGGACTCTACGAAAATAAGGCGCTCCAGAAAGCATATTGAGAGCGCTTCTACTTACGCTAAACACTTTGGATTATGTATTCGAATCGAGGACTAATTCCACTTAATTTAATAACGTTAATGGGGAGGTTATATAGCCTACGTCATTATAACTTTTGATTCAATTTACGAAGGAAGGTAAAAAAGAAGTTTTGCTTGAACCGATATTATAAACTACAATTATTACTAAATTACAGATATAGGCCCCAATATAAATCAAACTGTGATTACCAAATTACGAATACGAGCGCACAAAGAACAAAAAAAAGATTGTCTATGTAAATATTATCATATATCATTATAGTTAATATAAGTAGGGATTGCCTTGCAGGGCATATGGCAGTGCATCACATTGTAAGATTCACTCCTGCAGAGTGCATAATAATGTGTTACGCTGCAGGATGCACTTTTCCAGAGTGCATGCTCTGGGTGAGATCTTATAAGCTCTCACCTCAGGCGTGCACTCTCCAGATACTTCTTCTTCTAATCTTATCTTAATTCTATAATACCGATCTTTCGAATTACTTTTCTACTCTTTTACGTTCACGAAAATAGCTAGAAATATTACCAACAATATAATATATAATATATATTGACTTTTAATGAGTAATAGGTTTAATGCATTACAGATTTTAAAGGTAGAAATGTTAAAAAATGAAAATGAAAACCTAAAATTATCGATTGTTATAAAAAATATTAGAACTGGTTCGAAAATAACGTAGTAATTCACCGACTATTCCTTTTTATATCACTTGATAAGTGAAAACCTCTATCTCTATTATAACGATAAAACCCTTAACCTTATACACCTATCTATTATTTGCGACCGTTACATGAAACAGGTCTTTTAGTGTATTATACTATACATTGAGGTTATCAGGTATTTAACCAAAAGCTATTTATAATACTTTATATTATGAAGGGATATCAATATCTGTGGATATTACTATATACCCTTATAGATATTATATATAGATCTAGTAGCAGTATACTTTATTGTAGTGTGCACTCTTACAGAATGTACGATAACGTATCATACTGTATGCTACACTCTTGCGAGATGAAAAGTGCATCATACATGGAGCGGTTTGTAATAGCTATTTTAGACCGAATAGCATTGCGTAGAGTGGTCTAGAATGTGTATTCCAGAACGTACGGGAAAAGGGCTACTGCTTGAATAGGAGGTATATAACCTCTCATCCGTAGCGTGCCCTCATTGAAATACTTTTTCTAGATTATCATTTTACTTTATACTACGAATACCAATCTTTCTGATTATTTTTTCACTTACCTATTTATGTGAATAGGTATTTAAACCTTACAGATAATAGTTAATAGCAGACGCGATCGACTACAGATAGCCTAAAAAAGAAAAGACAGACATAAGTTAAATACTTATAGCAGAATATTATAGCGGTCTTAACTATTTGTGATTTAACACTTCGTTTTTATAAGAACTACATTCCGACATGTAAAAAGATTATAAAGACTAAGTAACTTTAAAAAAGATAACTTTAGTATGATACCATTAACTCTTGTTTAGCGTTTTGACGTACCCGGGCATTTTTTAGAGAACGTCCTATTACGTACCAGGCTACGTAAGCCAAAATCACTAAGTTTCGGAACCCTTTATTGGGACCTACCTGATGTCAAGCCACGTAAGCCAAAACTACCAAGTTTCGAAACCCTTCGTTGGGACCTGTCCGATTTTCGACAATCCACATCGTTCGCTTTAGCAAGAGCAGTTACGCACAAAGTAACTAGACCTATCGCCCCAGAAAAAGGGGTTATATACAGATTAACCAAACCGCTTACTTTACTAAAAGCGGCTACGGCACGCTAATCCGAACCGATTACCAAACATCGGCTTACACAACATACCTCCCCACAATGCCTATTTCCTTTGCCTTACCCATTTTCTCACGTCCACCTTGTGTGTTTTAAGTTTACTTACATTCGCCTTATATTTTTTAAGTTTAATATTTATATCAATCAAGTTTTCCTAGCCACTTAGCTATCATGGCGTCACGAAGCATTGATAAAAACTAATTTAAACCGCTTTACTATTTTGTAATTACGTCTTATTTACGTATCGTTGAAAATTTATTTGTATTAATAAGTGTTAGTAATCCTTATTTCAATAGCTTTAATTATCTTATTTACTATGTATTTGCCGAAACACTATGAACTTTAAAATTTAAACGCTTTAGTAATCCAACTACAGCGTGAAATCATCAACTTACGCCATTTCAACATATTACTTTGACCGCCGCATAACACTTATAGCTATGTCACTAAGACTTATAAAACTGGAGAAACCCAGAATTTACTTCGATTTTTTGGTTGAATATATAGGAATCAAAAAGGCTATAATATACGAAATCGACCTGAGCATGTGGAATAATACTATCGATATACCAGTCGAGGCACTAGAATCTTATATGGCAAACATATAAATCTTGACCGTTATATTCCGCTATTAGAAGGAGAAAGCTTAAGGATCTGATTTGCTAGATAAATTCCGTGAATTTTTTTCGACTTAGACGTTAAATATGTGGCAAATGATGAATCCTACTATTTCCAAAGCCTTATAGATCCAACTACGGATTAAAGGCATTAATACTTTAGGGGGTAGGAATGGGCGCCTTATAAAAGCCTTATTCGAAATAATGCAATTTATCAACATATTAAATTAGCAGGATAAATATTTATGCTTAACGGAATTTATAAAAGGGTATTAACTTATTAAGGAAAAGAGACTGTTGATAAAGCGACGGGGACAAGACGTAAAACGACCTAGTCCTTTGCATGTACCCCAAGTTAAAAACAGAGACCATAGAGAGGAAAAACGATTACAATCTCTATCTATTACACAAGTACAATATATCTTTATACCGGCATATGTTATAGAATAAAACCAAATACTAAATCACTTTCCGAATATTGGTAATAGCTCATTCGCCAATGGTGGGAGCGGTTGAAACACCGAAAATAGCCTACTGAGTTATGGCGGAAGCGGCCGAAAAACCGAAAACAGCCCGCCTCAAGAAACTACAAGCGGCGCAAAACGCTAATACATGCCTTACGAACTAATATCTACCAACCATAACCCTTACCATAACCTTCTACCATATTGTTTTCCCACTGATAAAAGCGATTTTATAAAGTTTATAAACTTCGTTAAGCTTTAGAATAGGGAAAAAAATTACAACGGTAAAACGTACGATATATTCAATAATGAATTACGGGTTATGATTTATATATGTAAGAGATTAGACATTAAACTATTACAATTTTATGTTATCTTACCCGTTATATTATCTAGGTAAGTTCAAAAATGGTACATGTACCACTTTATGCAGGTAGATATATTCTCAAAATGTTATAAACGCCTGAAATCCCACTTGAATACAGAAATGAATTATGAATTTTACGATAAGAACTAAACGAATGCGACTTAGAAATCTGTAAAAAAACTAATATGAAAACGTCAATCAAAACCTATGGGAGATTCTTACCGTCTTACTGGTTAAGTTTCGGGAGTGTTAGGTAGACTTTGCATCGGAATATGAGATTAACAAACTGTCTATCCAAGTAGTAACAAAAACTTGCCGCGAAAACCCGGATTTCGACCTTATACTTTTCAAACCGGAAATGGATTTGGAAGATTTTTATATAAGCTTTAAAATATAGTTTAAAACCTCTATACGCCGATGGGCAAGTTTCGGATCAGCATTCATAACGAATGAAGCTAAAAACGAGGGCTAAATTACCAAAGTAAACTTTTCTGAAATTATCCACCACGTTTTGGATCGAAGATTTAAAGTGTACCTAAGGCAAAACAAACGCCCAAAGTATAGGTATTTAGGAGGGAACCCTAATAATGAGGGATAGGGACGATCGTTCGAAAATGAAAGAATCGTACCACGACCATAATAATATTTTCTAAAAGACATACGGAGCTTTGCGGGTTTGCAAAAACGGTACATCATATACCGCAAATTTAGCTATTAATTTACAAACCACCCTGCTTATAAGTACATTCGGACCAAAAGACAATTTTAGGCTGACTATATATTTAAGGATCGCATAAAAGCTAATTTTACAATATATATAGCCGAGTACGAAGGTATAAATAATGGATTTAATGTTTACCTTTACGAAGATATATCTGGAAAAGACGACTTTAAAGATAATAATACCTACCTATTAGCCGAAGATGATAAAATCGTCTAATTTATTTTTACAGGCTTATAAGATGACTTATGTATATATATTATAGGCCTGCACTGCATAGACGAAGAATTTAATATCTATATGGTATCATAATTTACGTTTTTCAAATATACGGAAATAGGTTTTAGGGTATTATACCTGATATTGGTATAGCCGAAATCTTAAAGGCTGGGAAGCAACAATTCGATAAGCTTGCGGCAAAGTTTCTGAAAGTTTAGCTAAACCGAATAGAAGAAGACCGAGAGATTTTGTTTGATAAAGATAAAACGTCATCATTCGAAACGGTTGTTATAAATACGCGTTTCGAACCAGTTAAGTTTTACGTAATAGACTTGAAAGTTCTATTCCTATTTTTATTTGTTAATATAAACAAATTCGAAATTAAAGTTCGAAATACAACTAATTAACTTATCTACGTTTTAGATAAAGTATTCGTATCGCTTCGGCTTAAATTCAGCCACTTATAGTTTTTCTCCAAAGTACGTATAATTGAGGCTATTTACTTGATACAGCCTAAATTACGGATTTTACACCGACGATTTAAACACCTGATTGTAAAACGCTTTTTGCACTTGTTTTACGTCGAAGGCTATACAGATACAGGGAAAAACGTACTTAAATCTATCAAAAAAAATTGTTATAAGTAACAATTATACTTATAAGCCCTACGACAGTTTAATTTTCGCCTTTAAAACGATGTGAATTTTAATTACAAAGTTATTATTGATATTATATATTTAGATAATCAACTGGTTTTTTACAATGTTCATGTAATAATATCATTTTAAGCCGTCAAATATGTACGAAACACTTTCGTTACAAATTATTTGGATGTTTTAGTTAATTATTGGTTTGACATTTACTTAAGGCTCCTAAATTGAATTAACTTCGATGTTGGTACGACTTTCAAATTTACCGAGTAGTGTATCAAGGTTCGGATAATCGGTAACAAGTGTAAACAAATCCTAGTAAAAGTAATATAGGGTATTAGAAAGTGTAAGCGGTATTACTAACCACTTAAGAAAACGTATACAATGATATTGAAGGAACTAAAGGGTACTAGTTTTAAGGAATTTATCCTTTAAATAGCGGTTAACACCATTAATAACACTTTTAACACAAGTGGACTTACCTTTATGCTTTTTGTTTTTGGTTCCTACCTAAGGATTTACACAGATTTTATACTGTTAATATTTGCAGTATAGAGTGCCAATGTTGTGGCGAAGGCTATAGCGGTATTGATTTCCTTATGGGTGAGAAAAAACGTATTCAAAGCGTTGGCCACAAGGAATAGTCCACATAAAGCTTGCGTTTTGGATTTATTATTACAATTTGAAGTTTTCGTTTGAAAAACGAAGGATAGATGGATTGTTCCTTAGAGAATTAACGGGTTTAGAAGCTATAATGTATTTCTTAATTTACCAAACGGTATAAGTTCGTTTCGCTAGATAATGATACGTTAATATAAAAGAGAGGTGAAAAGGAACGGCCTGGAACCATAAGACGAATGAAATTACTATTGAGATACCCCCTAAAACGACGAATTTAAATCGATCCTCACTTTAGCCTATCATCCGAAACACGATTCCACCTGCTTACGCTTAATAAAATCGGCTCTTTTGTATTAACCCTACCAAAATCTCGTCGCCGAAGACGCCCCTTTATCTTGAAAAGAAAAAAACACCCCAAAATCTTTGTTAAAAACTCCTTTATTACGTAAAAAGAAATGGTGAACCGCTAACTTAATTTAAAGCTCTGTAACGAGGGTATTATCACTCCCTTAAGTACCTCGTTTAGTAATCCACCTAAATAGAAATCTTAGTTTTAATAGACCAAAACATTTTTCGTTTTAAACGATTCGACCCGACCATTTACGTTTCCTAAAGGATTGTTCTAACCCGCCTCGTTTATCAAGTAAGGGATAAAACAGGTAACCTTACAAAAAGACTCGCTTGGTTATTAAAGAATATAATGATAAAGGTAAAAGTGATATTATAGCTTGATCGCTTATACTATAACAAGTTAATCACCGCTTGATTTTTATATTAGCGACCTTCCATAGCATACTATATAACTTATATATAGAACTTCGAAATATAACACAGGTATATATCTAATCTAAGGAATAGCCTAAATGACGAATCTACATCGATATGCCAAAAGATTTCAAGTAATACCACCTACTCTAAACTATCTTACGTATTATAAAACCATTTTACGACTTAGCTAAAGCCGTTGTTTATTGGTATAACACTTATTAAAGGTATTATAAGCAAAGGTTTAGAATAATTAACTTAACTTTCGATCTATGCCTCTTGATATTAATAGCCCGTTCAGAGGTCTTTGCACTAACGGGTATGCAAACGGACGACACTTTGATATTATGCAACACCTCGTTTTCCGCGTTTAACGAGAGAAAATTTTTGAAGGCTGGTTTAAAAACGAAACGTAAAACTTACTAACGGAAGACCACATAATCGATTTTAATAGCGTTACTATCACTTTTCGGAACGGTATTTTGGGTCTTAAATAAAAAGAATAGCTGCATAAAGTTACCTTTATCGTTTTAAATAACGTAAAAAGGGTTAACAAATATAGAAGCTAACGCTGACTTAGCGTTTAGATCATCTTTATAGTATAAACAAAGGTAGTATTTGACCTTTCAGTCGCCACATAGTGCCAAACCGCCTAAACAGACAATATATGTAAGGCGTTTAATCAGCGTCTTTTATGGAAAATATATGATTTAAAAAGCAGTTCATAATTCATACCGCTAAATATGCGTATTATAAAATTATTTGTTTTTAGTAACGGTTTTTTCGCTAATAATAGCGATTACAATTTACAAATAAGCTTTGTCTCAGTCCTCGGTAATGAAACGCCGGCCTAAAACGGCTTTACACCCCGTGAAAACATTATCCATTAGAGTTTTACCAAGTGTCAAAAGGTTACAAGGAGCGTTTTGGCTTTAAAAATCTATAATATAGTTAGAGGTTTCAATTCGAGTATTACTATAACGATAACAGTTCGGATGATTATTTTCAACTTTTATTTATACCTTATCCCTTTCTTTATATATAATAACTTGTTTTCGTTTTATAAATACCTGATAAAACTAGGAATTACGAATAAAAAATGGTTGATAATCGATATTATGGAATTATGCGAATTATACGAACGCTGGGAGATCAAAGAAATAAAATGAATTAATGATAAATTAAACCCGATAAATGCGATAACCAAAACTACACCAAACGGAGTATTAAAAACACTTATATCGATAAGTATATTGTTTTTAAGGGTTCTTTACAAGGTTTTGCGTCCCTAATAAACTATTACATAACTTTTTGCCAATTTAAAGCGACTTATATTATACTATTTACGCTGATCTCCGATTTATACCTTTATCTAACCTTATTTTTCGAACCGTTCCCGACTTTTCATTTCATTTTACATACCTTAACCTTAATTTTTCATTATTTCTTTCTCTTCACTTAAATTTACCATTTCGCGCTTGTTCCTAATATATTGCTACGTTTTTAAGTTATACACTTCGACCCGATTTTTATATCCGATTGAGCTTAGGACTTCTGACCGCTTTTAATGTACTTTTACCCTTTATTTTACGCACTTTAACCCTATTAGGCTTTTTACTATTTGCCTTACTTTATTTTGATTTGTGATATCGTACTCGTTTTGATATAGTGCCTTTTTTGTTTTATATATTTCGAATTACATTTGTCGCTTATAAACGATTATTTTGTAAAAAGCTATAACATTATTGTATAACATACTGTACTATGTATTGGTGCGCCAGCACAGCTCGAGGGGTATTTATTCACTATTAGAGGGAGAGGGCGACGCCGTCGCGTCCCTATTATCTTGCTCGTCGCTCTCACCTTTTATACTAGCATTACCACCATTACCGCTAACAATGTTATTGTGATGGTCTTACTAAGTAAGCTAAAGACGGTTAACATGGCTTCCATCAGCTGATATGAGCCAGCCCTCTTGGCCGTTGCACTATATCAAAAGTACTAATAATCCAGACATCCTGGATTATGCTAACCATACTATAAGGACTGGATATGATACAATATCGTGCACCTCACTTTATATAACTCATGACTCAGACTGAAGGCTCACAGCCTAGGTCTATAACAGTTATCAACATTAATAAGGATATGGTCTTACGTTCTACGATGAATACCCATAGGCAAAAGCGTGAAGGGGGTATTACTCTCGTTACAACAACGTGCGGTAACATTGTTAAACTCGTTTATATAATATATATGTAAGCTCTGTTTCCAGGTGGTAACGGCGGTTGTCAACTTTTTGAACCGTTGGTTAGCGCCTATTACTAATTAGCATAAGCTTATTTTAGTTATTTACAACCGCGATTATTTTTGGAATGCCCCGAATGTTACGTTTTTGCTAGAGGAAATTTTTAAAATTCGGGTAAACCTTACCATAAAGTCGGTAAGCGCGTGATATAGCCTTGATCCACGGCTCCAAAACTATCGGAATGGGGGCGTACGAGCTGCTAATCCGCTTGCAATGGTGGCAACGGGCCAAAAAAAACCCGTTTTTGTATCAATCACCAACAGATTTGCCCGCGGCCGCGAACGCGACATATGATACGTAAGGTGTATTTATTAGCGACTCGAGACAGTGGACCTGGGTACGCCTTTCCAACGTTTTACGCGTTAAAGAGGCCTCGTAACGTACCCTAACAATACAAAGTTTGAGGCGACGGAGTAGATCCGCTTCGTGCTCCTTATTTAAAAAGGAAGAAGTTAAAAGTATATGGGCGGGTGGATTTAGATATACAAACCCTAACGTAATTATGTTAAGCTATGCTTATGGCGTAAAGGCGCTCTTATGGGTAATGTGGTCTTTATCCATGGAGAGAAGATAAGGTTTATAATCTTAGAAGCCTCCCGTTCCTCCCCTTGGAAGCTAGTGAAGGGGGAGCAAAAAAGAGGGGAGGGAGGGGTAGCGGTGGTAGCGGGGGAAGGCGAAGCGGCGGCAGCAGCAGGCCTTGGTGGAGTGGCAGCGGGTGGAGTGATAGCAATAGAGGAGATTATGTTAAATGATAATGGGCTACTAACGGTGGTGGCGGCTGCAGCGGCGGTGACACGTCGGCGCTCTCGTGCCAAATGACGTCTAGCTGTCCTGTTTTTATGCGGCATTTGTTTGAAGGAGAGGTTAGTATATAGGTGTTGGCCAAGAAACCTACTTATTAAAGTAGCTTCGTTTAGTTAAAGGGAATAAAGGCTATATCAAGATACGGACTTACATTAACCTAGACAACGCGCCTTTAAAAAAAAGAAAGGAAGTTTTCCTTAAATAGATAACAATATATCTTTTTATACTAACCTAAAACGTAATTACGTATTTACCCCCACGAAATTACCTTTATTAGAAACTACGAAAGGCGTTATAACTAATTATATCGCTCTTATTTAACTATATTAACTAGACTCAAGCTATAATTACTATTGCGGTTAAACCTTATTAATTTTAACCGAATTATTATCATTATCGCAGCCAAAACTTACTAAGTTTGACCGAACTTACTAATTCAAACCTTTATAACCATACTATTGGTACGGAAATTACTAATTTAAAGCTTTTGTAATTAATACTATAACAACACTATTATTATAGGGCTACGTATACGAGATCGCTACAACTATACTATCGCTATTGTACTATAGTTATATAAGGAAAAAAGAAAAGATTGCTTATGTAGATATTACTATATACCCTTATATATAGTATATATAAGCTTAGTAGCAGTGTATTATATTGTAGGGTGTATTCCTACAGAGTGTACGATAACGTGTTACACTACAGGCTGCACTCTTGCAAGACGCAAAGTGCATCATACATGGAGCGGTCTGGAATAGATATTCTAGAGCATACGGCAAAAGGGTCACTGCCTGAATGGGAGGTATATAACCTCCCATCCGTGGCGTGCCCTCTCTGGAATACTTCTTCTAGACTATCATCTTACTTTATACTACAAATACCAATATTTCTGATTGATCTTCTACTTACCTATTCACGTGAACAAGAATATAAACCCTACAGACAATATCATTATAGAACTTGATTATACAAATGCCGGCCAAGTCAAAGTTGCCTTTAATCTTAGAAGGGATTTTTTATTAGGATTAACGTCTATTATTATCTTCGTTGTTCTTATCATCTTTTACATCTTGAAATCTTCTACTCTACTTTTTTTTAATCTAAAAGACATGAAAAAATTCGGATTTAACGTTAATATTTAAATTGATAAATTGGTTAAGGTTAAGGGTGGTTAAATATTTATATTTGGTTTCAAATAAAGGTTGTTTTGGTTTCATTTTTGAGAGCTAAATGCAATAGTATAAAACTTAACGGAGTCAAAACTATGTTAATTATATCGCTGGTTAAATTACCCAGAGACTAATGAACTATACAAAGTCCTTAAAACAGCTAGTTATGAAAACATATACTTGCCAGCGTAAAATATAATTAAACGGCTTTTCTATCACTATCAAACATACTTACAACACTCTTTATAATTTAAATTTACGTTAAAAAAGACTAATACTTTAATGCTTTAATCTCCATAGATGTATTCCATCTCAACAGCAAGTTTATACTTGATTTTATTAACATCACTACGTTTTTCCACAATACCAAATTATTTCCAGTTATTATGATAAAATAAATATAAGAGGTATTATATACTCTGTAAATAAACACATACCTAGGAATACTAAACGTATTAATTTACGATACCGATAACAATTTTATTGCGATAAAGTTTTAAATTTCTATTTAATCGATAGGAGTTTAATATAAACAAGTTTATATTAAGACCTAGTGATCCATTAGTAAAGCTGAAAAGGCATATACTTTTTAAAAGGTTGTTTACTATATTTTCACTCTGAAAATTAAAAATTTTATTAACCAAGAGATACGGTTTGAAATAACTGTAAATGATTTGAACTTTACTAGTATTCCTAACGGTTTTATACCAATTTTACTGGTATTTGAAACTTAGTTATGAATGACGACTTAATTATTATAGTATTTAAACACTTAGAAATGTGTTGTAATATATAATAAAGCCTTAAATGAATGAAGGAATAAATCTTTACGTTATCAGATTAACGATATCGGTTGGTAGGCCTTAGATGTTGCAACGTTGTCGATTTGATTGGTCTTCGAAATAACAGTGCTATTGCGTGGTCAGATGATGGATGTATTATTCTAGATTTGGCAGACTGCTAGCCTGTCTACACTGTAATTTGTATGGCCAAGTGCTTGGTCCGTAACTTAGAGTGAAGTGTAGCGTACTGTACTCGACTTACACCCAATGCGGTAAGTCTGCACAACGCAATACACTCAACTTGCAGTTCAGTATAGTCAACTTTACTGTAAGTAAAGTTGACCTACTGCACTGCATGTAATATTATTCCAACACTGGCGGCTTTTTAGTTTGGACGCGCACGCCAGTGTGGCTGACTAATCTTTTCCGGTTACCACTAAATTGTCTCCTCGTCAACTAGCCAGACCCCTGTCACTTCTAGTTGACTTCCATACTACATTGCACCCAATTGCATGCAAATTGACCCCATTTGACCTTAATTGTGCCGTTGCCCCCGAGGTCCAAGTTTATCAACTCCTATAAAAAGTTTTTTCGTCATAGCCTTTCGCAATTTCAACTATACCACTTAAACAGGTCGTTATTATTGACCCTCTGGTAGTTTTATAATTTACTAGCACATCTTTGTCCGTCGTCACATGATCTGGGATTTCCTGGCGGTCCATTTACATAGCCCTCAATGTGTATGATCAGCTTATTACTGTTTATAAACCTTTTTAGGGCTTTTGGCGTAGCCTTTTTATGGCATTTGCAGGATTATCTTTGCCATTGATCTATCGGAACTACTTAATCTCCCTACTTTCTTAGGCTTCGCGGAGTACTATCACGTCGATTATCAGGCGTTTTTTACTGGTGGTTCCGAATTTTAAAAGGTATTCGAGAGGCTTTTTAAGTTGGTACAGATTACTACCAAAATAAAAAGAATCGGTAACTATCTGGTAACATGGTTAAAGGTTTCCCATAATATTATACCCACGTTAAAGCCCGCTATTATACCGTAAACCTTCGAAATTAATACGTTTCATGTAATCCTTTTGCAGTTGACGGAGGTTTAGTAGATTAGGTTGCCAATAATGCTAAATTAATCTTCCCGCCTATTTTCGTTGACGAGGGTTATTAGGAAGCCGATCTATAAAGATAAGTCGGGGTTATTTGTAAGAAAATCCGTCCATAAAGATTATTAGCTTTTCTTTTAAAAGCTCAATTAATACTATATTAATCCCGTGGTTCAGGTTTCATGTTTTCCACTCCAACCTTTTATTTAGTCGGTTCAAGTCTTTATTTATTAGTGTTTGTACTTGTGTCGTAATAGATAGGTCGTATAAGGCTTCTAGTTAACATAGAGTAGAAATATAGCTACCCCGTATACGTTATTTCAAATATCGTTAAGCATTATCTTTATTAATTTTGTCGATTATAGCAAAAATAGCGCCCTAGCCCTTTTAATGAAAGCTTAGGCTGGCATTAATGCTAAGTATACGGATTAAAGATTTATTAAAATTAAATTATTTATTTTCCGTTAAAGTCGTTACCAGCTTATAATTTTAAAACTTGGAATATTTAATCGTTTTCTATTTTTATGTTATAAATTTAGCTGTTCCGACGAAAAGAGTATCGTTAGTTTACATATCTTTTATGCCAAAGTCCATTTTTTATGTTACCAATAAGTACGGATCGTATATTAAAAACTTTATTATTAATTGGAACTTAAAGTACAACTAATAGGTAAGGAATTAGTAAACGTTTACTTTAGCTAATTTATATAGTGGTTTAATATATCGTATTACCGTTTCTAATAGGTAGATAACATGGAGTTTTTATAGAATCTTTAACAGTATAATCTGCTGTGAATTCGTTACTAACTATATATAAAATTACTTAATATTACGGTTATTAAGTATAAACTTATTTTTAATTTTGATTAGTAACTTTATTAATAAAGTATTTACCAAATACTAGTTAATTTCTTAAATCGTTAGTGATTACATAAAGATCTAGTCCTTATCTTTATTGCCGTATCTTCAAACGATTAGCCGTAACTTTTCATACGGCCGTCTCGTAATCTTACCTTTAACTTCGTAGATAATCCTTGATTTAAAGATCGTGATGTTTGGGTTTTAGAGGTTAAAGTTAGTTTTCGGTATAAATTATATTATACTTAGAACTAATAGGCTATCGATTTCAACTTTATCGCTTTTTTTAAAGGGTTTGCCAGAAGTTTTGATGATTCTTTATACCCTAAGTTTTACTACCAAGTCTTCGTTATCCTTTTCTTTTCTATTTACCTAAGCAGTATTATAAATTCAGTTCGGTGTATATTTCTCCTTTTGAACAATTTTTTCATTCGGGAGTTGTTCGCACCTGTAGCGCTTTATTGGTTTATTAATAATGGGTAAAACAAATTCGTGTTAGTTTAGTCGTTTTTCGTGTAAGGTTTAAGGGTTTTTATCTTTGGTACCCCTGATATAAGTTTTAACTTAGTCAATTCGAAAGAATATAAGACCTTTAATAGTTTCAATAACCACTTTAAAGTTTACGATACTTAATATTTTATACGGCCCCTTTTATTTTCCCGGCTCTCGTTACACGAAGACTTTACTTTGTAATAGCAAAGCAAGTACGTCGATTGTTATAAACCTGTTTCTGGTGTTAAGGAAGTTATTGATTTAGAGACGTGCCGATTCCCTTCGTAGTTCCCTTAAAGCTTTGCTGTAAGCCGTGACACGTTTTTAAGTATTTGTTGAGGACAGAGATTTGTTTGTTAGGTATAGGTACGCTCCAAAAACCAATAACGTTAATACCAGGCTGTCAGGACCCACGGTATCATTAAGGCCTTTTACTACTATTTGTAAACGTGCCTCCAGATTCTTAAAGCTTTTAATTTATAAGGTAAGGATGTTATACGCTTGGCGAAATAGGGCGTGTTTTTTTTTAACTTTTTAATACTACAATAGGATTTTACAGGTATCTGTTTACACTAAATACCTATTATCTTATTATTTTCTTAAAACTCCTCTATAGTAAAATTGGTACCAGTATCGTAGACGACGACGTTAGGTCAACCCAAGTATGTGTTAATTTATAATATCCTTAACATTTCTTACGTATTTTTTATCGAAAGGGACTTTAAAAACTTAGCTTTGTGAAAAGAGGTTCTGGAGTTAACGACGTGAAAAATAGGCTTATTATTTAAACAAAATATATTGATGAAAATCATATAATTAAAATCCTTATCGTTTTTTAATGTAAATTTGAATTTCCGGGGGGCTTAAGTATACGTTTGACAATGGTGGCAAAGGCTTTTAATAACTTTTAGGATAAAGTATTTCACTTCGTTATACCTTACAGATTTTAGGACTTTGTACAGTCTGTTAATATCTAAGTATTTAAAATGTCGTTGTAATTAATGTATTTCCGGCTTCATCAGGTTTAACACTATTGTTTCCGGACCTTAAAGATAAAATTATAGGTACTTTCACTTAAAGGCGAGTTGAAACTTTAAGCCGTTTTTGACCAACTATTCTATGTTAAAATTCACGTTAAAGCCGAGAGTCTTTAATCTTTTAAGCAAAGTAGAAAAGGGGCAGGGGATTTAAGAACATCGAACGTAATCGCTTCTATAACAATTTAAATTACCGTTATTCCTAATAACTATAGTTATTCTCCTAGGCCAAAGTTAACTTTAGCCTTGCCAGTATTGTTACGATTAATATTAGTAGTTATAAGACTTTCTTTTCGCAATACAATATACTGCGAATAGCCTTTTATTAAGTACCTTACCGCCTTAGTGTCTGGTATAATGCCTTAAAACGTATAGTTTTCGTAGCAATCGTGAAGGTTAAAGATATATAAGGGGTTAGGGGTATAGTTAGATAAAAGGTATAGTCGACTAATTATTAGGTTACTGTATCGAAAGCAGTATTTTAGTATCACTTAATCTGTTTAGGGGCGTTAACGGCATGAGTTAGCTTATTGCTTTTAATATTTACTACCTGGTTTAAGTAATTTCATTTCGAAGTAGTAAGATATTAGATGTGGTACCTTGATTTCCTATTATTACGTTCGGCGGGGAGGTAACGAATTAACTAATATCCGGCTTTATTATAAATTTAACATTTTTTACTATTATCATGACGATAGTGCTTACGATCAACAGGTCCGCCTAAATCTTAATAGCGTTAACGTAGGTTTTGCCTTCAATTTAGGACCGAGATTAATAGACTTAACCTTAGGCGTTATAAGCGCAAGTACTTACGGTTAATGTAATTAATTACTGTAAGGTATTCTTTATCCACGTTAAGGAAGTTGCCGGTTTGGAAATACATATCGAGCGAGTTTAGTATACATGTTATTACGATAGTAAGCGAGGAAAATAACTAGTTAAAAAAGCCTTTACAGGTGGTATTTAAACGTTGTAGAGAGTATTCGAACTTATTCACTCTCATGATAACTGCCCGTACCTATTCGCAAAGTATGGCTTCGTTAACGAAGGCCTTTCCTATTACATTCTAATATATTATCAGCTTATTAAGTATTTAATTCAAAACATCCATTGGTAATTTTCCCTTTTTCTTCCTTGCCATTATTGTAATTTACTGCGTAATAACCCAGTTTAAATAATATTATATAAAGTGGATATTATACTCGAAGTAACCCTTTATATTATCGTTTATTTTATGAAATATAGTGTCGTTCATTAAAAAGGTTAAGTAGTAGTTTTTAGCGTAACTTATAAGAATTCCAGGAAATATTAAGTGAAAACCAAAAGGTAAAACCTTTATTTACCTATAAATATTGAGAAAAGATATTATTTCAGTTTCGAAAAGATTGTAAAGCTTTTCATTATACTTTTTTATATTATCCTAAATCTTAGCGAAATTTGTTATTAACCTATAATTAATATTAACCATTTTAATAGGTCTTGGAAGAAGGTCATGATAGTTATCCTAAGCTTAGTTAGTATTTTCTGGCGGCTTAAATCTTAGAGGTTTCGAGGTACAGTATTAAGGGTAATTGCCAATCGCTTGGCCCAATGGGTAAAATCCTAAAGTAGGGCTTGTGGTGAGATTTCGTACGTAGGCAAATCCGAAAGAAAAGGATTTTTAAGATGTTTGGCGATTATAATACTAAGAGTCGATAAGGCCTTATAGGTTGTAAGAGACCTGACGATCTTATTTAATTAACTAATATAGGGAGCCGACGTTAATACCTTTAGCCGCGTTGGAAGCCTTCTTTTCGCATACTCTTTCGCTGCTAGGAAAGTATTCCACGTTGTTACGTAGTGGTGTTGAGGTGCCGAACAGATTAATAGGCTTTTCGTCCATGCGTAAAGAGGCTTGGCTTAGCTAGGGTTAAAAAGGAGGTCTCCTAGATCGCGTATAGGGGCGGTAAGGTTTTTTAATAGCTTTCTCTTTGGGACGTAGGTCGTAAGGATATTTGTTAAGCTGGGTAAGATCGAAGAGGGCTTAGGTTAACATTATAATATCTTAAACTTAAATAAAGATCCCCCGTTTCTCCAATTCGAATCTAAGTCTTAATTTAAACCCTTTTCAAATTACTTTTCACATATCAATTTTCTAGAAGTCAAAAAAACTCGTGGTATTTGTCAAAAATGGGATCAGAGTTATGGCTAATATTTTGATTAATAATAAAATATCCGACGAAATTGGTAAGGTATTTTTCAGTAAATTCTTTGTTAATATCCAACGCCCAGAAGTCGTCATCGTAAAACTTGGTAAAAGTGTATCTGAAGGCCTTAATTGCTTTTTTCTGGGCGAGGTCAGTAATTACTTTAAGGTGAGAGCCGGAGGCAGATATCTTGATAGGCGTGCAGGGTGCTTGAAGTTTATAAGGCGAGGGACTTAATGATCTTTAGGTGTAGAGACTTGGTATTTTAGCGTGAAGTCGCGTGGAGACTTAGCGACTTGGCGACTTGATAACTTGGTGTAAGATCGTGCGACGTGGCTTTCTTTGCATGACTTAGTGTTTTTGCTCAGGGTAACGAACATAATAATTAAAGTAATATAAGGAGTGGAAAAAAGTGAAGTAGGGCAAAGGTTTGGTGTATAGCGGTAAGAGCGAAGGTCGGTAGTGGTGATAAAGCTCGAAGGTTGTTTGTTGTGTTGTTTAGCGTAGGAACTTAGTCGTTTTTCTTATAGTTGTAGCACCTACAGTAGTACTGACTTATCCGTTTTCCAACTTGTTGTTTAAGACTTTTAGCGGTTAATCTCAACGCTCTTTAAAAAGTATTAATAAAGACTTTTTAGTGTTTTCAAGTAGAGATGCCGTTACCTACTTCCAGATTGCCGTTGAGGATTGACATAATCCAAGAAGTCTTCTCTATTTTCCTGCCGTTGAGAACTGACGCAGTACTAATAAAAGCCCTTTATAAAAATCTTTCATCTACCCTAGCAGCCATAGCCACAAAGCATAACAACCAGAAAGAAACTTTTTCTTCTACTTAAATTATTTGTGCTTAACCTAGCAGACAAGTACTGATCAGTATTGGTAGGCCTTAGACGTTACAACGTTGTCGATTCGATTGGTCTTCGAAGTAACAGTAGTATTTCGTGGTCAGATGGTGGATGTATTATTCTAGGTTTGGCAGACCGCTAGCAGGTCTGCACTGTAATTTGTATGGCCAAGTGCTTGGCCCGTTCCCTAGAATGAAGTGCAGCATAATGCACTCGACTTACATCTAATGCGGTAAGTCTGTACAACGCAATACACTCAACTTACAGTTCAGTATAGTTAACTTTACTATAAGTAAAGTCGACCCACTACATTGCATGTAATATTATTCCAACAATATTTTTAATACTAAAAACAGATCATTGATGAAAAATGTATTATTTTTGCTTGTTGAAAGTAAAGTTTTTACATGGTAAAATACAGGTATAGGACATAGACCTTAAAAGATATTAAGTATCGCTAACACTAACTTATTGATTGAAACTACTAATGATCAAATTACGTTTCGTACGACAATAATCAAACTGTATCAACGATCCTTTAAATTTAATAGAAACCTTTACATAAAAACCCTTCGAGTCGAGTGGATTAATCAACATAATTTTTCCAAACCGATTATTAATAAACTGATAAAACGTTGATGACATGAAAAAACATCAAAAAGAAGAATATATATCAAAAATGGGGACGGTAACAAAAACTATTAGTCTGAGAGGGTATATATAACGGCTTACGTGTATTAGAACAGGAAGTCTAACAGAGAACTAGATTTTGAGTTACGTATAAAAAGCATTATAAATATATTGGACGATATTGTTAATGAAAGCAACTAGGGGAGAATTAATAGTTTTCCTTTACGAGGGGTTATTTAACTTATACTATTAATACAATTGAAAGACTAATAACTTACAATCTTGAACTTAAAGATAGTCTATAAAATCAAAGACAAAACCATAGACTGGCCGTACCAAAAATTATGGCTGATCGTTTAAAAATACAATAATAAATGTAAAGACTCTATTTTTAAATAATCGCTTACAATTCAGAAGATAAGCCAACGTTTCATCGTTGTAATTATTTCCAATTTTAACTATTGGTATTAACAGTTAGTTTATACTTGATAACTGCAACATAACGTAAACGTATACGCAATTTACCACCAATTTTCAACGGATTTTATTATTGGAACATCCGAAAACCCTTAGGGGCAAGTCTTTGGTTCATATAATCATATATTACATTAAAGCTTTATAAGGATCAACCGAAACAGATATATATTTTTTAACGTATTTCATGCACTTTGAAAGTAAGCTATATATAAAGACCTTAATATTACACTTGTATTTATTTATTACATAGAGAAAAACCTTCGGCATTATAAGTATACTGTTGGTAGGCCATAGACGTTGCAACATTGTCGATTCGATTGGTCTTCAAAATAACAGTAGGATTGCATGATCAAATGGTGGATGTATTATTCTAGGTTTGGCAGACCGCTAGCCGGTCTGCGCTTTAAATTTTATGACTAAGTGCTTGGCCCGTGCCCTAGAGTGTAGTGCAGCGTAGTACACTCGACTTACACCCAAGGTAGTAAGTCCATACAAAGCAATACACTTATATTACTATTAACTTTACTTACAGTGAAGTTGAACTACTGTACTACATGCAATACTATTGCAATACTATTCCAAAACTGGCGGCTTTTTGTTTTGTGCCTGCACGCCAACGTGGCTTGCCATTAATTGGTGGCAACCTCTGAAATCTCTCCTTAATCCACAAGGTAGACCCCTGTCAATTCCGATTAATCTGTAATTGAAATAAGTTTAGTTATGGCCCCTTTTGGCCCTTTTGTGTTACCCCTCTAAGGCCTTCGTTCCTCAAATCCCGTGTATAAATCCTTCGCCACAAACTTACATAAATCAAGTATGCTACCACTTTGGTACCTTTCACCAGTAATTTAAACTATTGCCATCGCCATTATTACCCTGGCGGTTTTCCAATTTGCTGGAGAAACGTTGTTTCTCTATATTACGTGTTAAGTGGTCTACGTATCCCTCGATTCGTATGGTTAGCGTATTACTGATTACTAACCTTTTTAGGGCGCCATTAGGCGTGGCTTTAATCATGGCATCGGTAGGATTATCTTTACCGTTAATTTACCGGAACTTATCAATTTCACCGGCTTCGTATGCCTCCCTTAACATTATTACGTTTATTACTAAGCGTTTTTCATTAGTCGTATTTAATTTTGATAGGCATTCGTAAAGGCTTCGGGAGTTGGTATCCATCACCACAGGTATTAGCGGCAAACCCAACTATTTAGTAATAATTCTTAATGTGCCATTAATTACCATGCCGATGTTAAAGCCTGCCATTATATTATAGACTTTCAAGGTTAGTACACTCCAGGTTATACGCTTATACTAGATAAATGTCTAGTATATAGGGTTTTCGATAATCGTAAATTGCCTTTTAAACTAATCCTCCTTAGTAAATATTTTTCAAAAATCTATTTACGATATAAGGTTAGTATTATTAGCAAATAACACATTCGTTAAAGTTATTAGCTTCAACTTCGTCAGATTTACAAAATCTATATTAATTCCTCTTTTACATAATTTTTTTGTTACTAAATCTGTTTTTTTAACTTGTTAAAGTCTTTGTTATACGGGTTTTATATTTATACCGTAATAAAAAAGTCGTACGATACCATCGTTTAATATAACGTAGCAATATAGGCTATACGGGCCCTTAGCTTTGGGTATCTTTATACCATTACCACATTAGCCTTATAGATAGTTTTTAGGCTCGTAAATTACTCCTTTTAGCGTAGGTTAATGTAAATACCGCTTTTAGCCTTAATGCCATGCATATAAAATAACGATTCGTTAAAGTTAAGGTATGTACTTTTAGCCAACGTTTTAATTAACTTATATTTTTAAAAGCCAAAATCTTCGATAACACGTTGTTTTACTGTTATAAATCCAGTATAGCTGAGGAAAAGGGTATCGTTAATTTATATACCTACGATACTAAATTCTTTACCCTTTATAATTAATAGATACAAGTTAAATATTAAAATCTTTATACCTAACTTATTTTTAAAGTATACCTGGTACGTCAAAAGCCAGTAGACGTCAAGATTAGCTAATATGTATAAAGGCTTAATATAATGTATTATCATTTTAGCCGGAAACTTATCTCTTAGTTTTTATAGAAGTTTTAATAATATAATCCATTATAAATCGGTGACAAACTATGTATACGCTTACGTAATATCCTGGTCATTAAATGTAAACTAACCCTTTACACTAATAGTTTCATTAGTAATAATAATAATGATTAAACCTTAGCTAATCTTTTGGATTATAAGCGATTAAGTAAAGATTATGTTCTTACTTTTATTACCATATCCTTAAGTGATTCACCGTAACTTTTCATATAACAAATTCGTAGTTTTACCCTTAACCTCTTAAACTATTTTCAACTTAAAGATAGTAACATTTTATCCTTTAAATTACGTTGACGGTACAAATTATATAACCCCCCATAATAAAAGGCCGTTAATTTCCACTTAGTCATTTTCCTTAAAAGGCTTACCCGGTATATTAATAATACCTTCGGTACGTAAGTTAAAGGCAAGTTTTACGTCAGACTTTTCCTTTTAATACACCCACGTCGTTATGTACGCATTATCAGGCTTATAATCTCCATTGTCCTTTTCTTTAATATATAACCTTATTTTAGGCAGTCTTCCACGCTATTGACGTTTCATCGGCTTGTTAATAATCGGCTCGGAAAGGTTATATTAGCTAAGTAGTTTAACTCGAAGGTCCTTAACGTCAAGATCTTTATTAGACTTGGGTTTTTTTTATACGGCGTAACTTATATAATTCGAAAAGTTATGGGGCCGTTAGCAATTCTAATTACCACGTTTAAATTAGTAATACTTAATAATTCATACTACCTATCACATTTTCTTAGCTTACGTCACGTAAGGACTTTACTTCAAAGGAGTAGTAAAAACACGTCTTTTGTTAAAGGTCCGTTTTTAGTGTTAAGGGTATTATTGACCTGTTAGCGTACCAATTCCTTCCTTTATTCCTTTAGGACTTTATTATATACTATAACACGTTTCTGTGTGCTTAACGAGGGGGCCGATTTAGCTATTATATGTGGATAAGCTCCAAATACTAGTAAAGTTAATATAAGTCCGTTAAGGCCAATAATATTATTAAGACCTTTTACGGTCGTTTAAAGGCGTGATTTTTAACTTTTAAAGCCTCCGATTTCCAGTATAAGGATATCGTAAGCCCTTTGTAAAAAGACGTATACCCTTTTAACCTTACTAATACCCTAATAAGTCTTTATAAGAATTTGTTTACACTAAATCCCTATTAACTTTATATTAGCCTAAAATTCCATCGTAGCGAAGTTAATACCGGTATCGTAAATTAATATTTCTAGTAGGCAAAAGTACGTATCGATTCACAAAATACGTAATACTTCCTATTTTTCCTTTACCGTAATGGTTCTAAGAAACTTAACGTCGTAAAAAGCCGTAACAGAGTTTATAATATGTAATACTAACTTGCTATTTAGGTAAAACAGGTTTACGAAAATTTCCGAATGAAACTTTTAATTTTCCTTTAACATAAACTTAAACTTTAAGGAGGCTTAGGAATATATTTGGTAATAGTGGCAAAGACGTTCAACTGCCTTTAATACTAGTAAATACATATCTTTGTAACCAATTACCTTTAAGACTTTATAAAGCATGTTAGTTGTTAGGTAATTAAACTTAAGATATAATTAACGAAGTTTTACCTTCGTTAAATTTAATATTACCGCCTCTAGTCCTTAAAGATAAAACCAAAGGTACCCTTATTTAAAGTAAAGTAAAAACCTTTTACCGACTTTAACATATATTAATTTATCAGTCTAAATATCAGCCATAACGCCGAGGTGTTTCATATCTTTAAGGTAAAGGAAGAAAAAGGTAAAGGATTGCAAGATATGGAAAATAATAGGGCTAATAATAGTCTTTACTATCGTCGATCCCAGTAAAAATATCTCTTTCTCCGAGCTAAAAACTACTTTAAAACTATTAATATCCGCGTAATTAAATTCCGTAATAATATTAGTATACATTCATAACGCGATATACTACGAATATCCTTTTGTTAAATATTGTATTACCGCCGTGTCCGGAATAACTCTTTTAAACGACTTGCTTTGCATACCAGTTTTAAATAGTAAAGAGGTATATAAAGCTAGGATCTTTATCTATGAAACAGTATATAAATACGTAGTCGGCTAGTTATTACGTGATTTCCGGGTTAATACCGGTGTTAGTGCTGATATCTTTATACCAGCCGATAACTTTCAACTTGTTTTCCTTCTCCTTAACTTTATTTCCTTCAAATTACGTAATACGCTTTATATAGCCCCATTCTAAGGTAAAAGGGTATTACGTATAGTATATCACCTATTTAACCTTACGTTTGATAGCAGTATGGTGTATTAACTAGCAACCCTATTTACTGCAAATCCAATATTTTTAACATTTAAGGTAAACTTATTTAGCCGACTTAAAGATTTTAAAAAAGATAAATACCCTTTTCTGTGAGTAAAAGTCCGGACCCTTTATTAATTATACTTACCGGATCTTCCGTACCATCGATTAATGTAATAAGAATTAAAAGGGTTTTTTGCTTCGTTAATAAATTCTACAGCTTATAAATATATATTGGTCAAGCCAGAGACTCGAGCAGTTACGGTCGCCAATGAGAAACTTAATTAGCTAAGAAAAACCTTCGCAAGTGGAATTAATGTATTACAAAACGTATTCGAACTTTTTATAACCCGTAACTTCTTTCCGGACCTACTGGTATAAGGTGCCTTCGCTAGCTCCTACATTTTCCATTACCTCTTGGCAAAATATCAGCCTGTTGAGCATCTAATTTAAAAGGTCTATCTTACTTTCCGACTCTTCTTCATAATTTAATATGTAAAACCATTTAATAATGGTTCAATCCGTATAATATTGAGTAAGTTTAATACCATATTCGAAGTAGCCCTTTATACCATCGTAAATTTCGCGAAAGGAAGTACAATTCATTAGGTATCGGAGGTAGTAATCCGTAGCTTAACTAATAAAGATACTGGGAAATAGCGAGTAAAAACTTAACTTAATTCTTATTTGATGATAAATATTAAAAAATGGGCGTAACTTGACGTCGAAAAGGTTATATAGCTTACCATTACAATTCTTTTTTCCTCCCCAAATCTTAACGAACATGGTGATTACCGTACAGTCTGTATCCTCCATAGGGACGCACCGAGATAAAAAGGTAATATACTGGTCATATAAATCTTTTTCATTTAGATGGAGAACTAAGATTACTATTAATATTAATAGGCAAGATAATTACCTTCAGCCTAATTTAAAAGTAAAAAGCCAATAGTCGTGCCTATAATCGGCTTACGTATAAATCCGGTCATTTCTTAACTTCGATGTTAAAACTGGACGTGTTAGGAAGTTTAGAGGAAATAGACCTAGGGGTTTCTGTCGCGGGAAATTTGACGATAATCCTCTTATTGTTAAAGGGTTCGGCGGGGCTTTTATTTGATTTACTGTTGGATCTAAGGGCTTAAAGGGTATAAATATATCAATTCCTTTCGGGCAAGTCTTTACGAATGTGTATATAGGCGTTAAAGATTATTGCCGCTAGCAATTTCTTTTATCTTATTTTCCTAAATCCATTATAGGTTCTTATCCGTAATGTATTCGTAAAGTATATCCGCGAGGTTACCGTCTTTGCTGACCTTTAAAGGTAGTAAAATCCATCGTTTACATAAGTCAACCCTTAATTTAACTTTAACCAACTTTTCTATATTTTTCCACATATCCAAACTTTAGTCTCTAAAGAATTCGACATAGTCGAAAAAGGCTTTAACGCTTGTGTCTTAATCGTTATAGGAGACGTCGAGAATAAAGTGGCCGATGTAATTGGTAAGGTGCTCGGGGTTAAAGTCTTCAATGGTTTCAGTAAACAAGAGTTCTTCATCATAGTGTTTTTCGAAAATACCGCCGAAAGCCTTGATTTCCTCCTTTCTGACAGGATTGGTAACAGTTTCAAATTAAGCGTTGGTAGAATCCATCTTAATGTTCTGGCTGGTATAGGTCTTGGTAATCTAGAGGCGTAGAGATTTATCGGTTTAAGGCGTAGGGACTTGATGGTTCAGGGTGTGTGAATATTGCAATTTAATATAAAGTCGATCAATGTAGCTTTCTTAGCGTGACTTGGTATTTTCGCTCGAAGCAGCGAACTTAGCGATTAAAATGGTATAGGGATTGAAAAGAGTGAAGTAAGGCAAAGGTTTGGTGTGTGAGGTAAGGTTGGAAGTCGTTGTTAGTGGTAGAGGTTGTTTTACATAGAGACTTAGTCTTTTTCTTACAGTTTATAGTAGCAATACCTGCAGTAGCAATTGAATTAGTCGTTGGCCAACTTGCTGGCTTGGTGATCTTTGAGACTTTTAATGGTCAATCTCGACGCTTTTTCCTTAAAACTAATCCAGTAAAGGTTTCTTGGTGTTTTCGATAATGGCAATACCGTTGCCACTTTCAAGTATCTGTGAACAGCAGACGCACTTAAAAGTCTTCCTTTTAACTAACAGTAAACAGCAGACGTAGCTTCAGGGCTTTTCGTAAGAATCTTACCTCTATGTTGCGCATTTGCAAAGCGTAACCAGAAAGTAGCTTCTTCTTCTACTTAGCCAATCTGTGCTTAACCTAATAAGCACTGATAAGTATTAGTAGGCCTTAGACATTGCAACGTTATAGATTTGATTGGTCTTCAAAGTAACAGTAGTATTGTATGGTCAGATAGTAGATGTATTGGTCTAGGTTTGGCAGACCGTTAGCCGGTCTGCACTATAAATTGTATGGCCAAGTGCTTGGCCCGTGCCCTAGAGTGAAGTGCAGCGTACTGCACTCGACTTACATACAATGCGGTAAGTCCGCACAAAGCAATATACTTGCAGTACGGTCAACTTTATTTACAGTAAAGTTGACCTACTGCACTGCATGTAATACCATTGCAATAATATTCCAACATATATAAACTAACAATACCTTTTTAATTGGAAATATTAGGTTTATATAAACAGGATAATATATGATTAAAAGATCAGACCTTTAAAAGTATAAACCAATTAAAACGTTAGCTAAAAACATACAATTTAATCTTAATAAATCGTTAATCCGCATAAATCATATCAAATAGGGTGACAATATATATAATACGTATATTAATATATATTTCGAAAGGGAAACTATGAGACTGATTATAATTAACCAGGCTGATAAGGTAAAATCATAACAATATCTAAAGTACAGGGCTTGTACAGCTTACATTACCATGTTATATAAACCGGTGGCATCGAATGACATATCGATTACAGCATAAATAAAGGATTAACAAAATGAACAATTTAACAAGCGAAAAAAAAGAATTTGGTGATTAATTAACGATTTATAAAGAGATATTGATATAGTTTCCACAAATTTAATAAGAGCAAAGTTAATCATCTTTATAAACGATTCATTTACAAATATTACTAATCTTAAATTGTAAATAGGGTTTCTTATAATACTCGTTAACTCAAAAAACGTTGAATAGGTAATTCATTATCACTAGAAACCTTGTGAAATAAATATGCATTAAATAAAGATATAAAACATGAAATATATTAACTTTAAAGGTTTACAGTAAAATGATACGCTTTGATATTAATATGATGAATGATAACACATTAAAAATTATTTTCAAAATAGCTAGGTTTGCCTTCGATAACTAAAATTGTGTATACAAACTCCCGAAGCCTTTAAAAATATCTGTTTAAGTGAGGTAGAATTAATGAAAAACTTTGAATAATAAATATAATAGCTTTAAACGAGGTATACAAAACTTAGAAAATCGATAAATTCCGATAAATCAACGGCAAAGATAATCCTACTAACTCCATAATCAAAGCTATATATAATAATTCCTTAAAAGGGTTTATAAATAGAAATACAATAACTGTACGAATCGAAGACTACATAGACTGTCTGGTAAGTAATGTTAATAAATAGGAATACTCTAGCAAACTCGAAAACTGATAGGGTAACAATTGAAATATTGGTGGCAACAGTAGATTGAACTATTAATGAAAGGTATACAATTGATGAAGAACATAATACTTTCAATTTTATAACGAAAGATCAGTATACGGAAATTAAGGAATTAAAAAAGTTGGAGAAATAACACAGAAGGCAATAATTAATGTCAGTTTCATTACAAATTCACTGGAATTGGCAGGGGTTTAGCTTATAAATTAAGGAGGAATTTCGGAGATTTCCACTAATTAGTGGCTAGCTACGCTTGTGTACAGGCACAAAACAAAAAAAGCCCATGATATTGGAATAGAAATCAATTACAATACAATTAAGTTAACTGTACTAACAATTAGATGATTATACTAACTAAAAATTGACTTCAGTTTGTGAGATTGACTGCAAGTCTAATACAGTAGATACTCACTTTAAAATTGGGCATAGGTCAAAGCAGTTGGCCATAAAAATTAGTGCATAGACCAGCTAACAGTCTGCCAAACTTAGAAGTAACAAATTATTACTTTCAATATAGCAATAGTTACTTCGACCACAGAGATTCAAATCGACTATGTTTCAACGATAAAAGCCTACATTTACAGGCAAGCCTACTAATAATATAGCATATTTCGTAAAATTCTGTAAAGGGAATAAGTTAAAGCTGTTGCTTAAGACAATCAGATACTATTTATAATCCTCGATAAATAGAAAGAGAGAGAAACCCCTACTAAGGAGCTCCTATAGGCTACAGAAAAGGGGTGACCCGGTCATGTAACATGTGTAAGGGCATATCTCCAAATGGCTCCAGAGCATCGAAGGAGTATGTCAACCGCCAGTGCTAGATTCCTGCTAATCACTAGCCTAAGAACCAGTCTATGACAAAATAGTAATAAGAGGTGCCGTTTGGCGCGATATCGTTGATGCGCTACAACAGCCGTATCCGCCTTTCTAGCCCCTAATAGCCGCGCCTCTACCAGCAACCTTTTCCTCTTTTGCTTGGTTTCCCCATTTTACTCCATCTCTCCCGCCGCCGCCACTCTCCCCCCCCTCTCTCCTCACAATTCACCCTTTCCCCTATCCTTCGCTATTTTACTGTAACAGTAGTAGCAATAAGAGTAGAATTGGGGGTATAAACTTAATTTTATAGACCTTACCATTTCTTCAAAGGTAAAAACCCTACCTTTATATATAATGTTGTCTAAGCACTATAAAAATAATATTAACGATTCTCAATGGGGTATGTAGTATTTACCCTGTAGAATTTTAATATATTAATTGTGTTATAAACGAGATAGAAATGGCGAAACGAACCTGTCTTCCTCTAGCGAATTCTAGACTGGTACACCGCAAAGTCGCTTTAACATGGAAAGCATTGGATAGAGTAATGTGGTAAGCGAATGATGTTACAGACTAGTACCTGGCTAGTATTTACTAGGGATCCAACTCTGGTAGTTCTACTCGCTCCTACAATGCTCTAGAGTAGGGATAGAGCCGTTTGAGGATACGTTACATGACTGGAGAAAGAGCTGTACCATCTTAGCTCCATAGCCGCTCCCTAGCAGGGACTTCCTTCTTCTTTTTAATCAAGGTTTATAAACAGAATTCGACCACCTTAAGCGACAGCTCCGGCTACAGTCCCTTTACATACAAACCTCGATTTTTTGCCCGACGGTGTCTTAACTTCTTTTTAGTGTTATAGACTCAGGCCGTTGGCCATTGAGCCTATAGGTTACGTGACTGTATACGTAACGGGATGTGCCTGGGCTCGGCCTAAGCGCGGACCGGGTACAGGCCAGACACGGCCCGTGTACGGATAGGATACATTCCGTGTACGGATAGGGCACGGTTCGTGTACGATACGTGTAAGGGCACGTACTGGGCTAGGTATTAGCCCTGCCTAAAAGCATTATACGTTAGGTTACGATAACCTTTTTTAGTCTTTTTCTGTACCTTAATAGTAAATTTTATTTGGCGCCTATTTAACTTATTGTCGTGGGTCGAATTATAACATACTATTAAGGTTTTTTTTGTTTTTTTTTTTTGCGAAAAAAATATTACTCATAATAAATAAATCGATAACAAACTTTAATAATTCGGCGTTATAATTAAATATTATCGGAAAGTATAGGCTGTCAGCGAATACCTAATCCTCCACTTTTATAAAGTCACTGCCGGTTTCTTCGGTGCTGACTTAAATCGATATCTCTCGTTTATAAAATACCGTAGGCTATATCGCTTCGATTGTTAAATAGTTATAATAACCGGGTTAATCGACTTGAATTATCGACCTTACGTTGACTTTGTTTGAGTCGTCGCGAAGATTTAATAACTCGAAACCAAATTAATCGCAACTCGCGTTAGGTTTCTACCGGTTTAGAGCGAACAGAAACGACATAACTAACTGCAATTTGACAGATTTTATTTTCCGTCGGCGGTGACGCGCTAAACAATCGAATTTATACTAAAAGTGGATAATATATAAATTGAAAGAGGTTGGTATGCGTTCCTTTATATATAGGGATGTTATATGACAGTGGTAAAGTAGGTGGTTACGGTTTATTACGAAGTCGGAGGATACGAAAACAGGTATAATACGGGAAAGTTTTTCTATTATATAGAAGAAGCTTTCAGTGACCTTTACTGTACGGACAAAATATTGGTCGAATTCGAAAGCTTAGTTATAAATAATAAAAACTTATAAATACTACTTGTTATTAGGTTTCAAACACTTTTAGCTTAAAGAAATGTCCTAAATTAGCCCTCGACCACAAAATGGAACTACTTATATTTCCGCGTATCGTTACGTATCCGTGACAAATTTAGTACGGTAAGAATTAGTTGAGTAAATTAAGTAGAAACCTTAAAAAAGTATCACAAATTCGTCGACGAGTTAAAATACTTAAACTTAAAGCGACGTTTTAGTTATTAGTTAGCGGAACCCGTTTAAAGCTAATAGCTGGATAGTAATACAGTTATAACAAAAGTTTACGCCTTTTAAATTCCTTTGTTAAAAGGCCGTAATAATCGCGGCCAATTCTTTCGATATCGAAATTAGTTATTTCAATAAACGCGTTTAATACATATTTAAAACCAAAACTGTAAGGCGATGTGAATGATAATAAAGAAATGTTAAATCAGGTTTATTTCGGAGCGTTATATACGTTTTGATTTACTAAACTATTTTTAATATAGTTACGACCTTTGCCAGGGATTACCTTTTACGTAAGTGTATACGGTCTAAGTTAAAGAGATAAATAAAAGTTTATTATTAACGGCGACGGGGAAAGCCTTACTTTTAAATATAATTTCGTTTAAAAGTTATATAAATTTAACGACGCAGTTGTAAAATCGAATGAAAAGAAATTTAATTTAATTAAAATATGTATAAACGAGAAATTATTCCATCTCCCTATACTTTTTAATAACACCTACTTTTTCAATATTTAAACCTATTTTGGTTATAATTATTATCATATTATAAACAAGATTTTAATATAACGGTTAAAATTAAAGTAAATTGAGCTATTATATTAGCGAAATTTTAAAACGATATTAAAGTTACGGTAAAATAGACGTATTGCCCAAATAGCTAAGTTTCGTATAAATATTAATAAATAGGAAATATATAAGACGTAATAGGTTCGGTTTTTTTTAGGTTAGTATAACGTTCGTACCAAGAAGTTTAACGTATAGGGGACTCGTTTCGGATAGCTTATGTTATAAGCCTTAGCAAGATAACGTGGATTTTATAACTAATAACGACGATTACGGTTAAAAGAAGAGAATTAGTCGTGTTTTTCAACGGAATTAACGGTATTTCGCGATTTATTCGATAAAGATAAAACTACAGCCTTACTTTCATATAAGGGGAAACTCGACTACCACATTTACATTAAACTGAACGAAAATAAATTTTTATTAAAACGACCTTGAAGCTTACTATATTTGATATTACGAAATCAAATTTTTAAGCTCCGATGATAGGTTACGAAGTTAATAAAAAATGGTTAAACTCGAGCGAGCTTTTTATCGGCAACGGCGTCGATATTATTAATTTGTAAACTGGAGAGGGAATAACGGTTTTATATCGATTATCGGTATTGAATAAAATTAGAAAATAAAACCATTTTCTTTTATCTTTATGTTATGACCCAACATCTATAGGGCGCACCAGCGGCGGCCCCGCAGCAGATAACGAAGGAAATCGGTTGGACACAGCCTCTCGGCAGGCACCAGGGATCCACAACAGACACACCGTACACAAGGGTTAGGGTCAGCATGGTGTGAGACTCGATGGACTCGGTATCGAGCCAGTCGAGCCTACACTGAAAACGTATGAAGGCGCGGATATATAAGGACACTTTCATTACCAAGATAGATAGTATTTCCTTCATAGCTCTTCAGTTGTCAATCTAAGTATTCAGTCTACCCTGAATAGCCTCACGGCTTCTGATCATCACTCGCACGAATACAGTYTTGATATTGCACCTTTTGTTACCTCTGCTACCTTACTGCTAACATAAACCCTCTGGACACCTTCTACATACTCACGGGTATTTAGTGTGATCATTACACTTTAATTAAAAATACCTTATGTATGTTGTCGAAGTCGATATAGCTTACGAAGTTAGATATTCCAACGGTATTTTACCGTATTCGAATAGTACCCGGGTAAAAAAATTAACGGCGTTTCGCACGCGATTCGGGTTATTTAAATAGCTAATTACCACTTTTAGGTTAGCGAGAGCTCCGGCAACATTTTAACGATATATTAATTATATAATAAGAAACATTTTAAATAATTTTGTTACTAGTTATTTGAACAACCTTTGAGTCGTTTTTTAAGTATTAAGTAAAATTATATAACAAAACTTCGCGTGGTTTTAAAACGTTTTCGTAATACATGACTAAATTTAAATTTAAAAAGTATAACTTTGTCATTAAAAAGGTAAAATACTTAGGCTTTATTATAACGGTAAAACTAGGTATTTGGATCGACTCAAAAAAAAGTCCGGGTAATTTACGAATTAAAGTTATTACGTATAGTCTGGGAGGTTCGAAGTTTTTTAGGGTTTTCTAATTTTTATCGCGATTTTATTATTAATTTCTTAAATTTAACGGATTATTTTATGCCTATAATAAAACAAGGTATTTATTAAACTAAAATGAAGCGGGAAAAATATGTATTTTAAACCTTAAAGGCTACCTTTATTACAACCCCAATTTTGGAATATTGGGATTTGAATCGACTGATAATAATAAAAATTCATTATTCGAAAACAACATTAAAATGTTATTTGTTTTAACGGGACAAAGATAATATTTTAAAGTTAATATTTTACCATTCCGTACGATTAACGGATACGAATAGTAACTATA
This sequence comes from Anisogramma anomala, assembly GCA_038502455.1. Taxonomy (NCBI): domain Eukaryota; kingdom Fungi; phylum Ascomycota; class Sordariomycetes; order Diaporthales; family Gnomoniaceae; genus Anisogramma; species Anisogramma anomala. The sequence goes on from JASMMZ010000006.1 coordinate 314,366, forward strand.
ACATTTACTATAAAGAACTTTTTACGGTGGTATCATATTTAAAAGCGTGGTCTTTTAAGTTACATAGTATCCATATATCGTTTACAATTTTGACGAACCATAAGAGATTGGAGTATTTTTCTTTATCATGATTAATTTCAGAACGCTAGGTTAAATGACTCGAGGTCCTTTCTCTTTTTCAATACCACTTACGGTAGAGGCTCGCAACTTAAAGCGCTTGCTCAGAAACTTTAACTCGTAGGTTATAAGATAAGCCCATGGTTAAGGAACGTTACGCGCGAGTTTTTTAACCTATTGATATTATTATGTTAACCGTGGTATTAACAAACTTATATATTAAAGGAATATAAATTGCGGCGGGTTAAGTAAAGGAGTTTGGCGAAACGGAGGCCTAGTTATTGGATTACGATAACATGTATTTAAAGGAGAGGTTGGGGGATTTCGAGGGGCCGCCGAAAACGGTACCGCTCCGGGTTCAGCCCGCGTTCAGGTCGTTATCGGGGATGATATTAAGGGATTCCGGTACGGCGGCACCGGCGGTACCATTGCAGGATCGACTCGCGTTAAGCCTTTCGATATCGTTAACGCCGAGTAATTTCCTTATTTTCGGACCGGGTACGTTAACGGAATTATAGGATCAAGGAGTAACGAACGACCTATTATATAAAATTCGTATTTTAACGGTTTTCGAAAGCATTAAAAGTTTTCTACCCAAAGTAGGATAATTAGTATAAATTATAAATTACGGGATTTACCCGCAAAGGGTATTACATTACCGTAGTCGCTTATAATTACTAAGTTGGAAACCATTAACAATAAGGATAGTATAAAAAAAATCACGACTTGCCCATTACAAGTTATCCGAGTAAAAACATTTTGTTTCGTGTTGTCCAACGAAATTACCACTGAAAAAGGATAGTCGTGGATATTTGACGTTCATATCGAATATACACGTAATATAACAGGATGAAACCTTGTCGTATTTTACGGTAAAGCCTACTTCAACCTTTCTTTATTTTCGACCGGTATTAAACATACATTTCGATTAACTTTATGGTCGATTTAATAATCATTAATAACGGCCCTTGATATTTACTAGCTATTACAAATCGCCTTTTTAAGTTCGTTGAATTAAAGGCTATATGGTTTATAACCATGGATACGTACGCAGAATGTTTTCGGGATATATCGTAAAGATTTTATAAGTTTTTAGCTTTTATTATTAGTAACTGCGAATCGGATTAAGTAGTCGTATTTTGATCGATATTTCATTTTTTAATAAATGTAGAATAACTTTTATTTACGGCGTATTACTTATAAATAGATAATAATATTAAACAGGTAAATTAAAAGGTTTCAAAGTATTTATATATCATGGTCGCCTTTTTATAATATGACTATATTTGTATTTACCCGTTTATTAATTATGTTAAATAACCAAAAGTCAATGGTTGCTGGGTTTAACGTAAACCGTTAAATAAATAAATACGAAATATCACTTATTTCGAAGGTAAATAAAGATACAAAGTCGTTAACTAATTTAATAGGATAAGTTATTATGTTTTTAACGTATTTACACGAAGAGGAAAAATTAGCTTGAACGATAATAGCTTATATTTAATAACAAATAAAAACGGCGGAGAATCGTAAACGACGTTAAATAAAGAAAAATAAAGTGGGGGACTTGGTTTGATAAAACCTTTATAATATTAAAACTAACTGCCTAAGTAAAAAACTCGACTAACTTTATAATTAGTATCGGGTAATCGGTGTTTCGAATCCGTTAAATATCGTATTAGATATTATTTAGCAAATATTCGATATTTTATATAAATTTGATTCAATATAAGGTTTCGAACCCTTTTTTTCGTAAGTTTTATCCGATATTTGCCTAGAACTAACTTGAGTAAAAAACGATATAGAAAAAGATAAATACGAGGAATTTAAAGTATAAGATATTTTTACGATAAAAACGGGGAAAGGCGGGGTTTATTACGTATTATTAAGTAAAGAAGTTATCATAAGTCGGAATATAAATTACCAGAAAATTGTTAATATATTATAGCCTTAGATAAATTCAAAGTGGAATAGGAAAATACTCGGGTTTACGATAACCCAGTATCTCGACAACAATATTAAACTTATACTAAATAATAAGTAGAAGGTGAACCACTTATATCCCCAAAATAACACTTTATTAGTGGATGAAGAAAAGAATTTATTATTAAACGAAGTTATAATATATTGAGTAAAGCCGAATACATATTATCCAATCATTTTAAGTAACATCCGACCAAAATGCAGCTTTTATTATATCCTAGAGAAGGTTTACCTATTTATTATTATTATCCTTTTTTACGTTTAGCGAATACTGGCATTGTTAACGTTAGGGGCCTTATTACAATTAGTTTCGAATATTGGGCGATAATAAGGGAGAGGGACGGTAAAAGATATGGCTTAACTCGGTGGGCGCCAAAAAAGGGGATTAGTAAAAAGCGGACCGTACACGAGGCGACGTTAAAAAAGGCAGATAACGCGAAGAGAGGCGGGTGTTAGGAAAGTTCGATAACGAATAATACGAGGAAGGACGGACGTTAGAAAAAGTCGACGATAAAAAATAAAGTTAAAAAGAACAGGTGTTAAATAAGGTCGACAATAACAGCTAATAAGGAGTAGGGTAAAAGGCGGGATGTGGGGAGTAATCTTATCAGCAGGTTACTAAATATTATAATACGTTAATTTAAATCCGTGTAACGAGATCGGGCCGAGTACGATTTTACGTTCGCTCGCGGTCGGTTCGATTAACTAGTTTTTATAAAAGGTTAAAAAATAGGATATAAACAATATCGGGAATCGTATAATTAAGCCTTAAACATCGTTTACAACATGTTATAAACCGTGACCTATACTAATTATAAAAGATATAACATAGGTAGTTATATTATTTTAACCTTTTAAACTAAAATTATAAAAGGGTATTCAGTGATAGTTAAAAGAGTCTAGGGCAATAACGTTACGTGTTAAAGTTTGGTTAACCGAAAACATCCTATTTTAATAAATAGGCGATACAGTAAAAGATAACAAAGGAGTCCGGAGTAAGTATGGACCCAAAAGGAAAAGGAAGTGTAAAAGTATAGCTAAAGAAGTAACGGCCTGTACGGCTGGTATAATAGAAACTTTTTACGCCCGAACGATATTACGGAGCCGGGTAAACTAATTAACCAATTTTTAAAAAAGGGTTAATAACAGGTCTGTAACCCGAGATATTCCCCTAACGCTTACACGCGGAGAATAAGATATAATTTTTATTCTTTACTATAATAATTAACTAATGTAAAAAAACACGTAAACTAAATAAAGCCGTAAATAAATTTATCTTTTAAATATATTATGAAAAAAAATCCATTAATAGTCGACGTTTCGTAAGGTTTCTTTATAAGCTTACCTTATTATAAACCTTCCGATATACGCGATACCTTTATATATAATAAACTCGAACGTAAATTGAGGAAACGCTAAAGTTTAAAAACCAATTGATATATGATATACAAACGTCCTTAACTTATAACGGAAAAAGCTTGTTTTCATCCTTATCATTTCCGAAAGATTAGAATTTTTTTATAACGTAAAGGGGTTATAATAAGTAGTTAGTAATGAGGTACTGGGATATTACAAAGTAATATACCTTATGAGAAGGTTTGTTGTTCCCTTCGAGGACGCCAGCGGTAACGTAACCGGGGCTAAGACCATTAAATATATCGGTTATAATAATAAATTAAGAGAAAAAATAAAGATATAAAATTTTAAATAATTATTTAGTTTATATAAAAGAAAGTGGAAAAAGTTATAATGGAGTGGCTGGTAAAAAGGAGGGGGCGATAGTATAAAAAGGAAAAGGAGAATATTTTAGAGGTTACGTAGAGGTATCCATATTTATAAGGATTGGCGGACCAGATTTGGCAAGGGTTATGTAATATACGGGGCACGTCACTCGATATTAAAAATAAGAACGCAACTTTATACGATACGTTAACAGACGCGTTATACGGCGTTGGCAGTAAGAAGGATGCCTTATACAGCGCGTTACGATTTGTCAACGTGTGCTTTATACAACGCCTACAACATAGGGTAGACCGGCCGAAGAGTTATACGATATCTTAGGCGTAGTATCATCGGCTTGCGCTTGACTCGCACATTGAGCGCGTACGGCTCGCGTCCGGTATTTATCCGAAAAGGCGCTGTAGCCTTTATAGCATCCGGAGAGGAGGTGGTATGTCATGAACTTAGGCTGTTGACCATTAATTCTATAGGTTACATGACTGTACACGTAATGGGATAGGCCTGGGCCCGTCTCGGGCGCGAACCGGGTATAAGCCGGATACGGCCCGTGTACAGACAGGGTATTGTTCGTATACGGTACGTATAAGAGCACGTAACGGGCTAATCATTGGCCCTGCCTAAAGGCCCTATACGTTAGGCCACGGTAGCCTCTTCTAATCTTTCTCCGCACCTTAATAGTAAATCCCAGTTGGCACCTACTTAGCTTACCATCGTAGGTCAAACCATAACATTTAGTGGCTATAGCATAAGGCTATGTCTTTATCCTCCGACCCATCGAATTTGGACCCACAGGTTTTAGAGAAATTCCTTAACATACGTGTTAGGGAATAGTTTTAAAGCGCTTTAGCGGCCTAGTACGATTACCTTACGACTTAACACGAATTCTTTACTAACGCTTTACATATAGAACTTATCGAATAGGATTAAGTCGTTCAGAAGTACGCTTTATATTTAAAATAACGAAATACTAATACAATAAACGATTTGACGAATATAATCCGATAGTTTGAAGATGTTTGCATGCCTACGTCCTCGAGTTAACTTTCTTCCTAAGAGGTTTCCTTTACGTACACCAGGAACGACGCTGTTACTATACCGCATTTCATTAGGGATCGCGTTAGCTTTTGAAATAACGATGACTTCTTTAACTCCGACTACGATATTGGCGCCCCTTTTAACGGGCGTTACCGACTTAAATGTAAACCTCTTAATTAACGGTTAAGTTTTCCAGTGTTAAGTTACGATTTCCGGTATAAAAAGAAACAATAATACGTAAATTACGTCGGGATAGAAAATTTATCGGTATAAAGAAAAATTACTTTTACGTTATCTTTCAATAGCTGGAAAACCTTACGAAAACCATTATAAAAAGTTATGACACCCGCGGAAACAACGGCGGTACTAGCGACTCCGACGCTTTTATAATTATATTTCGCGCTTATTATTACAACCTTAAAGAGGTTAAATTAATTATCATTTCATTTTCAAATATAAAATAAGGAGTTTGTAAATGATTTTACGTTTTTTTTAACGATGAAAAGGCTTTATTCGAGAAATCCGGTGATATAAATTGAAAATCCGCTATTAAACTCGCTATTTTAAAGGAAACTATTAATAATATACTTATTAATATATTATTACCCCTCGAAATACCGGCGGATTACAATAAATAGATTGTTTATGTTTAACTTATCGATAAACGCCTTTATAATTTTCGTACTCGTTACGGAGGTATGTAATGATCACACTAAATACCTATGAGTAAATAGAAGGTTTCAGAGGGTTTATGTTAGCAGTAAGGTAGCAGAGGTAACAAAGGTGCAATATCAAGAAGATATTTGTTCGTGCTGTAGGATGATCATTAACCGTTAGGCTATTCAGATATGTAGACTGAATACTGAGATTGACAACTGAAGAGCTATGAAGAAAATACTATCTATTTGATGATGACCGTCTCCTTATATCCTATGGCCTTCATACCATCTTCAGTACTGGACCGCTGAAGTCGCTGGTCGCTTCATGCGGTCCAATGTAGTATCGACTGAACCGCTCTTCGATCCTTGCGGTCCCAACCCTAACCCTGGGTCCTTACATAAGAGAGACCCCTGGCTTGAGGTGTTGGACATCAGGCTTCTGATAGCGCAGCGGGCTGCTGGCTCATTCCATGACCTGCAGTTGGTTCTTGGGTTATAACAAGGTATTAGTATTATTGTCACCGGAAGCGCCTCCCATAGTGAGAATAACGGCGGTGATACGCCCGCTCGAAATAGCTAGGGCAATGTTATTATAACTGGCGTAAATACCTTTCGAGCCGTTTCCAAGCGACGCGCCGCTTAGGTTAACTACGCGGAACTTTTCTGCCGTAAAAACCTCGGGTTATATTTACGTTGTAAAGGGGACGGTTACCGGATTCGTATTTACCTATAGGACCCGGCGTAACGCCTAAGCGGCTTTAACGATAAAGCCATTATAAAAATCCATCTTATTTTAGCCGAAAACCTTATTAATTTCGAAAAGAGAAAAGTGTAACTTTTATATATAATCGTGTAGAAAAGTTAACAAGATTTTAATTTAATCTAACGGTTTCGTCCCAAATTTTAAATAACTTTCTGTTTATAGTAAATTTAATTTGTAATTTTATTCGTTTTATATACGTTTTAATAAATATTGGCTTTAAATATTATAACGTTACGAAAAAATAGTTTATTAATTGTTTGAAATTACTACGGTTTTTCATCCCCCTATGATAACTTGGTAAAGTTACGTTTTATATGCCCAGTTTTTCTTTACGACTTATTTCCTTTATAACCTTTTGAGACGTCGACCTCGATAAATACCATTACCGTATATAAACCTACGTCTTCCCTTTTTTATAATACGACATTATTTTAAATAAGTTTTGGATAAAATACTAATAAGTTACTTACGACATCGCGAAACACATATTACTTTTAAAGTGAGTCGCTAACCACTGTATTTAGAAACGGGGGTTTACGTCCATTTAAAAAGTGCCAAAAGTGGTTGGCGTCGCTATATTCCACGTTATTTTATGACAAGTCCGTAGGAACCAAGCCACTACTACGTAGCTTGCCGCCGTTTTCCTCGAAGATATTAATAGAGTATTCGCCCTAAAACTATTTATTTTGTTTACGACAAACTTCCTATTAATTTTAAAAAATTTACACCCTTATTTAATAAAGCCCTCGGCGACAAGCTACACCTTTACCGTTTTAAAACGGATTGAGAGATTCCCTTTCGTATCGGTAACTAGGGTTAACTTTTAAAAGTATCGTAAGGCCTTTTATACGGAATATTATGTAAGGAGCTCCTCGTACTACATAAAACGTTAACCTAGTTACTTGATTAAATTTATATTCGAGTAAGTAGTTTTGTAACGAGCGTTTTGATCCTTTTCGTTAAAAAACCCGAAGGAGGGTTATGATTTATATCTATTATCATAAACGTAATATTATTACAAAGGCAAATCGTTATCTATTCCCTTATATTAAAAAGACGTTTATAAATATTTCGTAAATTAAATAATTTACTAAGTTAAATTATAAAGCTGCTTTTTATTAGCTTTGTATTAAAGAGAGAGATAAATGGAAAACTGTATTTCGTATAAGTTTTAGATTCTTTAAGTGGTTTATTATTTCTTTCGGTTTTTTTAACGCTTTCGTTACCTTTCAACGGTATATTAATATTTCGTCACGCCTTTTTCTCAATATTTTCTATTTTATTTATTTCGACGACGTCGTCGTTTACTTTAATAGTGCCTTCGATGACTATAAAGATAAAGTTAAATAAATCTTTAATGTATTGAACGTCATGAAAATTAATATGAATATCTTTGAATACGAGTTCGGTATTTAAAAAACTAAGTATTTGGGATTCGTTATCGAAGCCGGCGTCAGCGTCCGTATAAACTTAGAAAATCTACGCGTTATCCGGAAATAGGTGGCTTTTACGACAGTTTTAAGAGTACAGAACTTTTTAAAGTTTGTAAATTTTTATTGTTATTTCATCCGCGATTATTCGAAGATTATCGGACTATTATTACGGTTAACTTGTAAAGGTACTTTATTTCGTTAAAGGCTTAAAAAAAATCTGGTTTTATACGGCTTAGACTTAGCTTTTTCTTCGAACCCGTATTCGCCTAATAGGATCCCAACCGCGATACTTTCCTCGAAGTCGATAATTTTAATTAGGCTTTAGTAAACTGCTTCCTTTAAGGCGATGACCATGGTAACCTACCCTTGGTAATATATTACTCCTGTCGTTTGTCTCCCGCCGAATGTAATTACGAAATTCACAATAAGGAGTTACTTGAAATTATAAGTTGTTTGGAAATATAAAGCGCGGTGCTTCGAGGTACGGCGTATCTGTTTATCATTATAATGAAATATGAAAATTTAAAATACTTTATAACGATACAGCGGTTTCCGAACAATAAGTCCGCTAGTTTAAATGTCTTTCATAATTTCGCTTTCGGTTAGTATATAATAAAGTAACGGATTACGTACGACCCGATGTATTATTACAACGAAATTAAGATATTTTTAAGGGTTTTTCGGACCTACGTTATTTAGGCCGAAAACTTTAGTTTTTACGCCCCGAATGGTTCACTTTCAAGTTGCTTTCGCCTACGTACGTCTTTCAGTTAACCGTTTCCGGTCAATTAATTTCAAAAAGTCGTAAAATTTTCACTAACGTTAACTTTTAAAGTAATTAGGATGTCGTTATTACACGTGATATCACTTATCCCTGCTTAGTACGTGTAATACGTATAGGCAACCGACACTTTTTAGCGGGTATTTGTATCGACGACAACCGTACGTTAAAAGTTTTCATTTCGGAATATCAGGTAAACAACGTTAAAGTTTTAAGGTTTCGCAATCGTATTTGGGTACTTATTTATAAATCGTTTATTACAGTATTAATTTAAGTTACCTACGATTCGCTTTTTACAGGCTACCCAAACCGCGACGCCACTATTATTATCCTTTCCAAAAAGTATTTTTGGCTAGGTTTATATCGTACGGTTCGCCGTTTTTGCCGTAACTGCGACGTTTATAACCGTATAACCTATTGTAAACACCGTCGAAAAAGGCTTTTTAAACCCCTTCCAGTTCACAAACGGCTTTAAAACAGGTTTTCCGTCGACTTTATAATTAATTTACCTTAGGAATACAAAAGTAACCTATATTACTTTATAAATATTATAAACCGTTGTATTAAAGTCGTTACCCTTGATTCTATAATTTACCATAAACTTCAAAGCTTATACAAAACGAGTTTTCAATTGTTATTATCGATTTTATAGTTTTTTGCGTACGTTTATTAACGATTATAATTTGAATTGGACCAGTAAGTTTTAAAACCGACTTACGACCTCATTAAGGTAAAGTAACTTTTAAACAACGCCATTTAACCCGAAATTAACAGCGTAACCGAACGCGTAAATTAAAAGATCCTTATGTATTTACGTTTATTCATTGTTTATATATAATTTAACTAAAGCCATTTATTTGTTGTTCATATATAATTTAATCAAAGACGCTCATTACCCTGTTATCAATTAGTATTAAATAATAAGAATATAACAATTATCGGTATTAATCCGTTTTTTATTACCTATAGTTATTACGTCAATCATATTTAACCGGTATAACGTTTTTTCGTTTCGATGACGATACTACGCGTAAAGGTCAAAGATTTTGTTTAACGGATCCGCGAAATTATAAAATTCGTATAAGCTGTAATAGCGGTTACGTAATAACGTATAGAGGAAGCCGCTAATAAACGGTGTTTTCTTTCGGAACGTTTTCGAATCAGCGACGATGTTGAACTTTTTAAAAATTACAAGCTATACCAATTTTTTAAAAAGTTAAGTTAACTTTCCGATAAATACTAAATTACGCGTATAATAGACTTTTACGTTATTAAACTTAATGTACCGGGCGGGAAATGTTTTCGATTTTATATAAATTAACTTACTTGAGCCATTTCGGATCTGGTTTTAAACCAATAAACTTAAGATTTTTAACCGTAAGTTACGATTATTAAAAACGACTATAATGAAGCGAAACGGAAATATTAAGTCGAAAGTATATTACGGGCCCGTAATGAACTTTCAGTTAAACGTACCTAACTTTATAATTGATCGAAACGGTAAGTTTTAATTAAATAAATAAGCTATATATATTTAACGTAAACGCCGCTTTTAAACTTTTTTAATACCGTGGTATTTGACAACTATAAATCGTGTTACAGATTAGTTAAAGATAACTATAAATCTTTACGCCCAACCCGTAAACGGGAATGATTTTACACTTTACTTTACCAAAAGAAACGACGTATAATCGGCTAATAAGCAGATACCAAATAAGTGTATTAATATTAATAAAGGTGAAAAACGAACAACTATAACCAGGCCTCTATTTACTTAAATATTTCCTTAAAGTCTTGGTCTGAATCTTTATCTAATTTTTTTCTCATTTTGATAAGTTTACTTAATTTAATATTTATACGATCTAATTTAATATTAATAAGCTTCGAAACTTTAAAAAGCTTTTATATTACTTTTCATAACGGTTTTTAGCTACTTATTAACCGCGCTCCCCTTAAGTTTTTATCTGGTTATAAAAAACTTACCTACATATTAAGTTTCTCGTTTATTAATTATATAGCTCGTAGGCCCCTAGACTGTATAGTAGTAGTAGGGATAAAAACCCCACGCCTTGGGTATTAACCTTACGTTACGTAACGAGATGGACTTTTATAGCCTTTTTAGCGACGATTACCTCAGTTTACACGCTTTTTAGTTGCTCATTAACACCTAGAAAGGGTTTATAGTACGTAAACTTACCTCGGTTTTAAAATCCGAACGCCAAATACGCCTCCAATAACTCCTCGATAACTTTATTTATATACAGGTTTAAATTGAGCGGTGTATATATATAACAAAAACTACTACATATAGCTTTAACGAAACAAAAGCGGTACTGAGCCTTAATATTTAGCTATTAGTAACTCCTTTACGGTTATTGAAACTACTTACTCTTAGTCTTTTGGCAAAAGGTTTTAAGATTATACGCCATTTTATAAATGTATTCAAAAAAAATCTGTTTTCGAGTTTCGTTAAGATATATGACAATAACTCTTAGGTCATGGAACTTCATATTCATTAATAAGGATCAAGTAGCTATAAAACATATAATCTATATTTCTAATAACATTTTCTATTTCGATGGTAAGTTAAGGATTTATCGTAACGTTAATAAATAAATGTAATGCTCAAATTATAAAACAAATATGTATTACACTAGTAATTGTAAATATTAATGTTATACAGAAAAGTTAAAGGTTAAAAAAAGGAAGTTTTATCTTTTACAATTAGAATTTTACGGATTATTTATAAGAAGAGGTGATCGTTAAAGCTCCTTTCACGTAATGTTAGCTTGGTAACTTCTGCATGGAACCGTATTATTTTAAAAGATATACCTATCTTCCTTATACTGACAGCTCCTTACACCACAATATTAAAAAAAATTACGAGGGAAGGAATGATAAGGGTATCTTTAGATATAATGTTACAGGCTAATATCTGGCTAATATTTACTAGTGATCCAACCCTAGTAGTTCTCCTCGCTCTTGTAATGCTCTAGAGCAGGGAGAGAGCCACTTAAGGACACGTCACATAACTAAGCAAAGGGCTGTACCATCTTAGCTCCATAGCCGCTCCCTAGCAGGGACTTTTCCTTCTTCTTCTTCTTCTTCATCTAGGTTTATAGACAGAATACCACCACTTTGAGAGATAGCTCCAGCTACAGTCCCTTTACAAATACAAACTGCTTATAACTACGCTTTATATGTCATACATCGTTTTGGCCGCCGTAGGTAAATCATTTAACGAATTTTATCAGAACAAGAGCATTTGAACTCGTTATCACTGTTATAAATCAGGCGGTAACGGGTATGCTGCCGTATCCGTGATATTGAAACCTTTCGCCGAAGCCTTTTTATATATTCTCCGTTTGTATAATCAATTACTTACTTCCTTAATATATACTCTGGGGCTTAGTCATTAGCTGTTTATTTTTCAAATTTACAATATTAAATTCAGGTTATTTTTCTATGAAATATTAATTAGCGGTTAGTAAAAACGTCGATTATTATTATTGCTTGGTGGGTGAGCTAATATTTCATTTTACATTAGAAAATTCGACGATGTTTTTACGTATTATTCTAGTAAAGACAACTCCGCTTGTCACTTTTTACCTAAAAATATATAACCTAAAATGCAGGAAGCGCCCAACATTTTTTGGCATAACTACGATAATGGTGATGATAAACACGACAATAATAATTACAATAAAGCCGTCCATTTTACCTTCTTTTTCCTGTTTAGTAACATTTAATTACTCCATTTTATATTTCCCCAGTTTAATCCGATTTATATGCAAATAAATAAATAAATAAACTTATACGTTTTAAAAAAATATTCTTGTAAATAATAAATAGTACATGTAAAAATTAATGATATTATTGGTAGCGCTTTGGACGTTGCAATATTATTGATTCAATTAGTCGAAGTAACAGTAGTATTATGAGGTCAAGTGGTGGATGTATTGTTTTAGGTTTGGCAAACCGTTAGATGGTCTACTCAGTATTTTGTATAACCAATTGCTTGGCTTATGCTCTAGTATAAAGTGGGCGAATATTGAACTTAACTTATAGCCAATATAGTAGGCTCATACAAAACAATACACTTAACTTACAGTTTAGTATAGTTAACTTTATTGTAAGTCAAGTTGAATTACTGTATTATAATTACTACTATTTCAATACTGGCAGCTTTTTAATTTGTGCGTATATGCTAGTATGGTTGACTAATCTTTTCCGATTACCATTTAACTGCAACCTTGTTTACTAGCCAAACCCCTATTAATTTCAGTTAACTTCCACCTTAAATTGTATCTTTCTACACGCAAATTAACCCTAATTTCTTTTGATTGCTCCATAGCTCCAAGGTTCGATGTTATTGATTCCCATAAAAAGTTTTTCCGCTATAAATTTATACAAGCTTTTTATTTGGTTTTGTTAGTTAACCTTAACTATGATAATTAAATAAGTTGCTATCATTATTCCCTTGGTAATATTTCAATTTGCTAGTACATCCCTAACCATTACGTGACTTGGCTCTACTAGCTAGCCTATTAAAGTAGCTCTCGATGTGTATAGTTAGCCTGTTGTTATCCAAGAAATTTTTCAGGGCCTTATTCGGTAACGAATTCATTATAGCGTCAATGGGATTATGTTTCTTATTAATTCATCGGAACTCCTTGATTTCCCTGCCTTTGTAGGCCTTTCGAAGTGCTATTACGTCGATTATTAGGCGTTTGTCACTAGTAGTTCCGAGCATCAAAAGGTATTCGAAAATATTATTTGAGTCTATATAAATTACCACCGGAATAAGAGGAATTATAAACTTCCTGGTAATAACTTTAAAGGTTTCCTATAATATTATTCCTATATTAAAGCCTGTAATTATATAGTAGATCTTTAGAGTTAGTATGCATCGTATAATTAATTTATACCTACCAAATGTCTAATGGATTGAATTACCGATAATTCTAAATTTCTCCTCCTATTTGACTTTGTTAATAAGGGTTATTAGGAAGACGATTCTTAAAGACAAATCGGTGTCGTTTGTAAAGGATTCATCCGTAAAAATCATTAATTTGGTTTTAAATACGTTTATTAAAACCATATTAATGTTTCGGTTGAAATCTCGTATCCATTACTTAAGCCTTTTATATAGCAGGTTAAAGTCGTTATCTGTTAGGTTTTGTGTATATATTGTAATACATAGGTCGTAAAATGCCTCTAGTTAATATAAAGTTGTAATATATTTTCCACGAATACGTTATTTCACATATCCTTAAGACTTGGCTATGTTAATCTTGTTGATTTTGGTTAAGTTAGTGCCTTGGCCTTTCTAGAGAAATCTAAGGTCGGTATTGATATTAAGTAAATGGATTAACGATTTATTAAAGTTAAGTTGATTATCTTTTATTAATATCGTAACTGGCTTACAATTCCAAAACTTAATGTCCTTCATCATTTATTATTCCGATGTTACAAAGTTGGCCATTTTAACAAAGAGGTTATCTTTAATTTATATACCTATTAGATTGATTTGTTTTTTAGTTACTAGTAATAACATGTCGTATGATAGAAACTTTAAACCAAGTTGTGATTAAAAGTACGATTAATAAGTCAGAAATTAATAGACTTCTGATTTAGTCAGTCTGTATGAAGGCCTAATATATCGTACTACTGTTTCCGAAAGGTAAATTACACGTAATTCTTGTGGAAATTCCAGTAATATAATTCGCTATAAATCGGTTGTTGATTTCATATATGCTTACTTTATATATCGGCTTTCAAGTATAAACTTGCTTTTAGTTTTAGATAGAAAACTTGTTGCTAGGGCGAACACTAAGCACTGATTCATCTTTTAAATCGTTGGCGATTGCGTAAGGATTTAGGTTTTACCTTTATTATTGTATTCCTAAACTATTAGGCGTGATTTTTCATACGGCCGGCCCGTGGTTTTACCTTTAATCTTGTAGATAATCTTCGATTTAAAAATCGTAATATTTTGGTTTCAAAGATAAAATTCGGCTTTCGGTACGAATTATACGACCTTCTAGGTTCGTAGGCCGTTAATTTCAACTTTATCGTTTTCTTTAACAAGTTTTTTTTTTAAAAGTCTTAATAATACCTTGTATTCGAAGTTTTAGTATTAAGTTTTTGTTGTTCTTTTTTTACTTACTTAAGTAATATTGTAAATACGGTTCAGCATATATTTCTCGTCTTTTAACTTTCTTCTTTGTAGGGGTTCGTTCGCGCTGGTAGCATTCTATCGGCTTATTGATAACATGTAAAAAAGGTTTATATTAGGTCTGTTACTTAGCTTGAGGGTTCTTTTTATTATTTTCTTTAATATAGGGATTTGCTTGAGTGATATGAAAAGTTACGGAGCTGTTACTAGTTTTAACAATTACTTTAAAGTTGGCGATACTTAAGGCTTTATATATGCCCTTTTATTTGCCCGGTTTCTTCCACACGAGAACTTTCATTTGTAATGGCAAAGAAAGTACGTTGATAATCGTGGGGCTGTTTCTAGTGTTAAGGGCATTATTAACTTAACGGAGTGCTAATTCCTTTCGTAATTCCTTCAGTATTTTACCATAGATCGCAGCCTCTTTCTGAATACTTACTAATGAAGGAGATTCACTCTTCAGGCATAGATATGTCCTAAAGACCAATAGTGTTGGTATTAGACTATTAGGGTCTATAGTATCGTTTAGTCCATTTACCGCTATTTAAAAGCGTGCCTCTGGATCCGTAAAGCTTTTAATCTTTAAGGTAAAAATATTATACATTTGATAAAGTATCGCATATATTTTTTCAACCTTTTTAATGTTTCAGTAGGCTCTTATAGGCACCTAGTTATACTAGATTCCTATTATTTTGATATTTTTCTGGAACTTCGCCACCGTAAAGTTGGTGCCGGTATTATAAATAACAATGTTAGGTGGGCACAGGTACGTGTCAATCTATAATATCCTTAACGTTTTCCATGTATTCTTTATCGAAAGGGATTTTAAAAACTTAGCTTTATAAAAAGAAGTTACAGAATAAATAACATAAAAATTAAGCTTGTTATCGAAATAAAATACATTAATAAAAACTTCGTAATTAAAGTCTTTTTCGTCTTTCAGTATAAACTTCAATTTTAGGAGTACCTTAGGCATGTGTTTGGCAGTAGTGGAAAAGTTTTTCGATAAGTTTTGAAATAAAGTATTTTATATATCCATAACCTACGTACTTTGGGACTTTATATAAGCTATTGACATCTAGGTGGTTGAAAAACCTATATAATTAGTGTATCTTCATCTGCGTTAGGTTCAATACCACTGATTTTGGGCTTTAAAGATGAAACAATAGGTGCCTTTACTTAAAGGCAAGGGGAAACCTATAACTTTTTTGGATTGATTTGTCGGCATTAAAGTTAACGTTAACGTGAAGGGTCTTTACATTCTATAGGTGAAAAGGGAAAGGGATATGAGACTTAATAATATAAAATATAATTGGTTTTATAATAGTTCAAAATACTGTTAAACTTAATCAAGATAATTATTAGCGTGGTTCGAAGCTCACTTTAGCCTTGTTAATATCGTAATAATCCATTCAAGTAGTTGTAGTGCTTTTCCTCCGCAATATCACGTATTAGGAATAGCTTTTTATTAAGTATTTTGCTACCCCTGTATTTAATATAATACCTTAAAACATATGCCTGCGTAACAATCACGAAAATTAAAGATATATAAAGAGTTAGAGATTTGATTAAAGTAAAGTTAAGGTATTTTACCATTTAAGCGGTATAAAAAGTCGTAGTCAGCTATTTATTAATACACGTTAAGAGTTATTTTTTCATGTTATTTCATTTGCTTAAAGGTATTATTATTGTTAATTAACTCATTGATATTGAAGTTTGAAACTAAATTTAAATAATTTTATTTAAATATAGTATGGTATTTAATTTGGAATATTGACTTTTCGTCGTTTCATTCGACAAATTGATGGCGAGTTAACTAATAGCTAAACTTATTATAAATACAATATCTCTTACCACTATTACGACAATAAATTTTACGGTTAATAATTTCGCTTAAATCTTGCCGCTATTGGCGTTATCGTAGCTATTTCTTTTAATTTAGGGTCTATGAACCAGATCTTTAGAGTTAAAGAAACCCGTAGCTATATTTACGGTTAACCGTAATTAATTAACGTAAGGTTTTCTTCATTTATATTAAATAAATTTCTGGTTGAAGGGTATATATTAAGCGATCTTTATATATACGCTATTATAATTGTAAGTAAAAAGTCTAATAAATTAAAGATGATTTTATAGGTAGTATTTAGGAATTATAAGGCGTATTTAAACTAGTTAACACCCGTAATAGCTTCTCATATCTATTCGCGAAATATAGTTTCGTTAATATAGGCTTTCCCTATTAATATTTTATATAACATCAACTTATCAAGCATTTGGTTTAGCATATATATTTGTATTTTTTTTTCCCTTTCGCCATTATTATAGTTTACTTTGTAGTGGCTCAATTCATATAGTATTGAGTAAAGTAGAAGTTATATTTGAATTAGCTTTTTATGCTATTGTAAACTTCGCGAAAGTTATTTATTCGAGTAGGAAAAGTCAAGCAATAGTTCCTAGCATGCCCTATAAGAATTTTAGGAAATAATAAATAAAAACCAAAAGGGGGAACCTTTATCCACTTTCAGATATTTAAAAAGGGTATTATATTCGTATTAAAAAGGTTGTAAAGCTTTCTGTTCTATTTTTTATATTGTTTGAAATTTTATGGAAGTTTGTAAAAAGTTTGTAATTAGTATCAATCATTCTAACAAGTTTTAGAGAAAGTTTGCGATAGTCGTTCTAGTCTTCGTTAGTATTTTTTTTGTAATTTAAGCTTCAGGGTCTCCGAGTTACAGTATTAAGTTCAATTACCCATTGCTTAACCTAAGGGGTAAAGTCTTGTGGTAAGACCTATAGTAGGCTTACACGTATCGGTAAATTTTCTATGAAAATATTTTTAAAGGGCTTGACGATTTTAATTAAAAATTTAGGGGGAAATAGGGGTTTCAAAGTTCTGAGGCGCTTAACAATCCTATTTAATTGACTGGTAAATAGTGATAATATTGATTCCTTTGGCTGCGTTAGCAGCTGCTACTTTACATGCTTTGCCACCGTTGAAACCGTATTTTGCGCTGTTACATAGAGGTTCTAGAATGTCTAGTAGATGAACAGATTCATTATCGTTAACGTGTAAAGAGGTTTAACTTAACTAGAGATAAAAGAGAGGTCCCTTGAAGCGCGTATAAAGGCGTTAAGGTTCCTTGACACCTTTTTCTTTAGGACATGATTTTTAAGAGCATTACTTAAGTTGGATTAGTTGAAAAAAGGTTTCAACTGGTTCTAACGGGGTCACTTTTGGGATGTAAATTTTACAGCAAGTAACTTTCTTTTTCACCTTAGTTTCAACTATACGTTGGATTATCTTTTATATGTTAAGAGTCTAATGGTTAAAAAACTAACGGAAATATTAGAAGGCACAAACGTTACGGCTATAGTCGTTACCAAGGTTCGTGTCGATGATTTATTGGCTAACATAGTTAGTTAAGTGAGCCTTAGTCAAGGTCTCGTTAATATCTGTAATTTAAAACTATTCGTTATAATAATTAATGAAGACGACTTCGAAAATTTCAACTTTTCTTACGTATTTTTGACTTAACATTATTATAAAGTTTTGGCTTTTATAGGGCGTGGAAGGTGTGTAAAGCGAGTGAGTTGCTGATTTTGGGTGTAGAAACTTAGCGTTTTGGTGTGAAGTCGCGTAGAAACTTGGCGACTTGACGTTGGATCGTGTGATGTGGCTTTCTCAGCGCGTTTTGAAGATTCTAAGTGTTTTTACTAAAAGCAGAGATTTCAACGATTAAATTGACGTAGGTGAAGAGAAAAAAATAAAGAAGAAACCAAGGTTTAATATAAAAGGTAAAATGAAAGGTTGTTTGTTATTTTAGTCATGGGACTTAGTCGTTTTTGCAGTAGTAACACCCGTAGCAGTACTAGATTAGCTGTTTGCTAACGTGCGGAACTTTAAGACTAATAATAGTTAATTTCAACGTCTTTAAAAATGATTTTTAAAAATTTCTTGGTATTTTCGATAGCGATACTGTTGCTACCTATAAGTTACTGCGAAAATCGACGTAGCAGTAATAGCCCTTCACAAGAATCTTTTCTTTACCCTAACCATCGTTTAACGTAAAGCGTAACTGGAAAGTAGCCTTTTCTTTTACTTAGATTTTTTTATTTAACCTAATAAATACTAATTAGTATTGGTAGGGCTTTAGACGTTGCAACATTGTCGATTAGATTCGTCGAAGTAACAGTAGTATTGCATCGTCAAGTTGTAGATATATTGTTTTAGGTTTGGCAGACTGCTAGCCGATCTACACAGTATTTTGTATGGCCAATTTCTTGGCTCGTGCCTTAGTGTAAAGTGGGCGCATACTATACTTAACTTACAGCCAATAAAGTAGACCCATACAAAATAATATAATGAACTTGCAGTTCAGTATAGTCAACTTTACTGTGGGTAAAGTTGACCTACTGTACTTCAATTACTACTATTTCAACAAATATATCAGTAAAGCGGTAAATGCATTATTTTGAAAGTAAAACGTATGAAGTAAAAAGTTAATAACGAAATTAAGGTGTAAAATACAAAATTCATAAAAGGTTATAAAGGAATAATACCTATTAGAGGATATACTATACGACTTTTTTAATAACGTTAACCAAGAAAGTACTTACAAATACAAGAGTTTCCAATACTTTATTCGGGATGCCTTTAGTTATCATATCCTTTAAGTTTGAATTTTTGTCGATTTATTTCGTGTTTTAATTTATCAACATTTGTACTAATCGTGTAAAGCCATAATATCGATTATGAAGCGATTCTAGTTTATGATATCTAAATTAACGAGGTATTTCTAAAGGGGAAAAAGTTAGTATAAATTACTAATAGAAGAAGCTTTATTTTAAGGCTTGAAATAATTATCTGGATTGTTATCACTATGTTAATACTAAAATCAAAGTTTTTTTTTTATATAATTTTTGGAAGTGAAAGCGTTCCATATAATCTGTTTATATTTAGTTGAACCTCAATTAATAATTCTTCTTTTGTATTTTACTATCATTAGGCAGTGCCTATCATATATTCAGTATAATGTAACTCTCGCTAATGTTAAGTTACATATACCGGCAGGAAAGTTTGCAATATGAGTTTCTTTACTATACACAACCACTACTCCATTTAATTTCCTGTTTCTAGGTTATACATTTTAACCTCTTCAAGAAACCATCTTGTTCCTTATAATACAGGTATATATAAATCGAAAATATATCATTTACTTTTGTGGTCAATTTTATGACCCTACGTTATATATATATATATTAAATAACTGTTGAAGGTGCTTTATATGAACCATATACGTCTCTCTTCTTTAAAAACCCTTTCTCTCTTTACTAATGTATATCTCATTCGTATTGGTAAGATTTATGTAGTCGTAAAAAGGAAGGACTTATTATTGAGTACGTCCAATATTAATTTCCAATATATTGTACGTGTAATATAACGAAATAAGGCCTTTTTATATAAAACAAATTATTAAATGAAACGTTAAACAAAAAAAAACGGACTTCAAATCAAACTTTCAACTAAGGCTTTAAAATACCATATAATTTAAAAATACGTAACATTATACGTGCGTAAAAACTATAGTCTTGACTAGATAATATTGTACGACCATTTAAATTCCCATTCAACGCCTATTCGTATCGAATATCTGATGGCTATCAAGGAGTATAGATCTTATGAAACATATATACCTTGGTTGAAGGCCTGCAACAAACAGTCCATTTGCAAGTTATCTTTTTTCCATGGGTCAAAAACTCAAGAAGTATAAAGGAATATTAAATAGGGTACACCACTGAGCGGGTAGTATGCTAAAGGAAGTTTTTTATAGAAAGTTAAGTATCCAAAGTATAATCGAAAGCGAAAGCTCTGTTGAGCAGGCGAGTCAACGGTAGGTAGTAGCGGCTTCAAAATAAATAAAGAAATAAATAAATCGAGCTATCATATGCGAGCGCTTGCAATAAAGATCTTTTCTCAAGACCTTAAAGCATAAAGAATCAGCCTTTGGTTATATCGTAATATAAATTTAAAGGGTTACGTTAGCAAAAATAGCAAGAGATAGAATCGGTACTTGTAAGAACTATTCTCTAGATACACCGCTACGCGAGTGGTGCGCCGAGCCGACAACGATGTTTATAGCCAAAAAGGGGTCGACAAAAAAGATTTAAGTGGTGATAGAGCCGATTAATGATTTTGTGGTGAAATGGGGTATATATAAAGTAATAGTATTAAGAGCAAAATAAAAGAAGAAGCTACTCTCCGGTTACGCTTTGCGTTTATCGCCAGGGTAGAGGAAAGATTCTTGCGAAGGGCCTCTATCAGTACTGCGTCAGTCTACAAAGGCAGTAAAACAGAGAGATTTTTGGGTTGCGCCAGTCTACAACAGCAATCTGGAAGTAAGTGATGGTATGGCTACTTGAAAACACCAAGAAATATTTAGTGATCCTTTTTGAAGAGCGTTGAGATTGACCACTGAAAATCTTAAATGATAAGTTGGTAAACAGCTAAGTTATTATTACTGTAAGTGTTATTACTATAAGAAAAACGACTGAGTTCCTATGGCAAATAACTACAACAAACAACCTTCGATCTTTACTACTACTACCGACCTTCGA
Organism: Anisogramma anomala; assembly: GCA_038502455.1. Taxonomy (NCBI): domain Eukaryota; kingdom Fungi; phylum Ascomycota; class Sordariomycetes; order Diaporthales; family Gnomoniaceae; genus Anisogramma; species Anisogramma anomala. The sequence goes on from JASMMZ010000006.1 coordinate 335,670, forward strand.
CCTTACCTATTAAACTAAACCTTTGCCCTTAATTTAATTTTTTCACTCCTTACATTACACCGATCGTTAAATTTGCTGCTTTAAGCGAAAACGCTAAGTCGCGCCAAAAAAACCATGTTATGTAACCTCTTACCAAGTCGTCAAGTCTCTACGCGATTTTATTGCCAAAACACCAAGCCTCTACGTCTAATATCACCAAGTTTTCGCCTTAAACGTTTGGTAATGTGTTTGTCGCTAGCGCTCAGTTTAATGCTATTATTAACCCTACTAGGAAAGAAGCAATTAAAGCATTCAAAGCTATTTTCACCAAGTTTTATAACGTATAACTCTGCACTACAGACGTTAACAAGACCTTTGATAATGCTTGCCTGATTAACTACGTTGGCCAGTATATTCTCTAATTTAATGTCGGTATAGAGTTTAGACGCGGCGCCAACGCTTTCTAAGACTTTCGCGAGTTTTTTTAGTTATTGGACTCTTAATATGTGGAAAACTATTTAGCACTACATTAAGGCTAAGTTGAAGATAGAAGTTAAAAGACGTGGGATTTACATGTTGGAAAGAACTTTAAAGGGAATAGTAGAAACTTTCTTTAAGCTGGCCTAGTTTGAAAAATGTTTATAGGATGCTTAAGAAAAGAGTAAAGTTATTGAGGAACCTTAATGCTCTTATATAAGATTTAAAGGACCTTCCTTTCACTTTTAGCTAAGTTAAGCCTCTTTACGCGTTAACAATGAGGAACCTGTTTTAGTACCACTATATAATAATGCGGAGTACGCATTTAGCGGCGGAAAAGCACGTGAAATAAGGGTTGTCAACGCGATTAGAGGTATTAGTGTTGGTGCTTTATACTAGTTAATTGAGCGACCTATTGACATTTATCATTACGGTCGCCAAGTACCTTAAAACCCTTTTCCCCTTAAACCTTCCTACGTATATTAACCTACTACAAGCCCTATTACAAGACTTTACCTATCGGGTTAAGCGACTATCAATTACCCTTAGCACCGTATTTCGGAGCTTTTAAGAATTGAGCTGTTAGGAAATACTAACCAAGCCTAAGATAATTATCGCGACTTTTCTCCAAGACCTGTTAGGATGGTTAATATTAATTACAAGCTAATAAAGGATTTCGTTAAGATTTGGAAAGATATAAAAAAGTATAACGGAAAGTCTTATAACCTTTTTAACACTAAAATAATTCCATTTTTAAATATCTGTAAGTAAATAAAGGTACTCCCTTCTGGTTTTTACTTACTATTTCTTGAAATCCTTATAGGATACGCTAAGGATTACTAAATAACCTTCCTTACTAGCGTCACAACGTTTCGCGAGATCTATAATGACATGAAAGGATACTTCGAGTATGATGTTCACCTCGTGTAATACCAGACAGACTAGGCTACCACGCGGTGAATTATAATGATAGTAAAGAAGAAAAAGGAGGAATTAACAATAGATATTCTTAATTAAATGCTAGACAAGCTGATGATATGTTAAAAGGTCATGGGAAAGGCCTATATTAGCGAATTTATATTTTGCGAACAGGTACGTATAGTTATCACGAGCGTTAACGAGTTTGAATACACTCTATAACGCACAAATGCTACCTGTAAAGGCTTTTTTAGCTAGTTACGCTCCTTGTTTACCACCGTAATAACACGTATACCAAACTCGCTTGGTATATATTCTTAAGCCAACAACTTCCTTAATGTAAATAAAAATAAACCTTACGGTAATTAATTACGTCGACTGTAAGTACTTACGCCTATAATATATAAGGTTAGGACTATTAACCTCGGCTTTAAATTAGAGGCAAAACCTACGTTAGCTTTATTAAGATTTAGGTGGACCTGTCGACCGTAAGTATTATCGTCGTGATAATGGCAAAAGATGTTGGATTTATGGTAAGGCCAGATACTAATTAACTCGCCACCTTTTCACCGAACATAATAATAGAAAATTAGCGTATTACGTTTAGTTCCTTACTGTTTTAAAGAAAAATTACTTGGACTAGGTATTAAATGTTAAAGGTAATAAGTTAATTGACGTTGTTAATACTCCTAAGTAGATTAAGTGGTACAAAGATACTGCTTCCGGCACGGCAACCAAATAACTAGCTGACCATGTCTTTCTATACTGGTTAGGTGGTAAAAAACCTTACCTTTATCCTAACTATACCACTAACCCCTTATATACCTTTAATATTTGAAATCTTTACACGAACTATACGTTTTAGGATATTATACCAGACACTGGGGTAATAAAGTACTTAATAGGAGGCTATTCGTAGTACGTGGTATAACAGAGGAAAAGTATTACAACTACTAAGATTAATCGTTACGATGCTAATAAGGCTAACGTTAGTTTTAGCCTAGGCGAATAACGATTGTTACTAGGGATAACGGTAGTTTAAACTATTGTGGAAGTAATTACGTTTTATATCCTTAAGTTTCCTATCCTTTTTTCATTTTGCTTGGGGGATATAAAAACCCTTGGCGTTAACGTGAACGTTATTGTAGACACGCTAGTTAAGAACAGTTAAAGGTTTCAACTCACCTTTAAGTAGGGGCACCTATGGTTTTATCTTTAAGGTCCGAAAGTAATGGTGTTGAATTTGACGGAGCTGAATATACGTTAATTATACCAGTGTTTTAACTACCTAGCTATTAACAGGCTGTACAAAGCCCTAAAGTCCGTAGGGCATAACGATATAGAATAATTTGCCCTAAAAGCCATTGAAAGGCTTTGCTACTATTGCTAAACGTATGCCCAAGCCTCCCAGAGATTTAAGTTTATACTAAAAGACGATAATAACTTTAACTATGAGATTTTTATTAATATGTTTTCCTTAGATAATAAGCTTGTTTTTTACGTCATTAACCCCATAACTTTTTTCCATAGAATCAAGTTTTTAAAATCCCTTTCGATAAAGGATACGTGGGAAACGTTAAGGATATTGTGAATTAACACGTACTTAGATCTACCTGAAGTTGTCGTTTATAATACTGATACCAACTTTGCGGCGGTAAAGTTTCAGGAGAATGCTAAGATAATAGGTATTTAATGTAAACAGGTACCTATAAAAGCCTACTGGAGTATTAGGAAGGTTAAAAGGGCATACACCCTATTTCGCTAAGCGTATAGTATCCTTACGTTAAAAATTAGAAGTTTTACGAATTCGAATGTACGCCTATAAATGGTAGTAAAGGACTTAAACTATACTATGAGCCTTGACGGCCTGGTATTAACGCTATTGGTCTTTGGAGCGTACCTACGCCTAATGAGTGAATTTCCGTCCTCATCAAGTATTTAAAAACGTATTATGGCTTATAGTAAAGCTTTGAGAGAACTTTGAAAATAATCGGCACGCCGCTAAGTTAATGATACCCTTAATACCAGAAACGGGCCTATGACAATTGACGTGTTTGTTTTGCCATTACAAAGTAAAGTTCTCGTATAGCGGGAGTAAGGCAAATAAAAGGGGCTATATAAGATATTAAGTATCGTAAACTTTAAAGTAGTTATTAAAATTACTAACGGCACTGTGTCTTTCTGGATTACTTAGGTTAAGCCTTATATTAGGGCTAATAATGATAAAAATACTTGAGTTAAACGACCGAGTTAACACGAACCTTCCCCACCCATTATCGATAAGTTAATGGAACGCCGCCGGCGTAGACGACCTCCGAAAAAGAGGAACGTTAAAGAGGAGGAATATACACTAGGTCATACCTATAATATTGCTTAGGTAAGTAGGAAAGATAATGATAGTAAAGATTTAGTAGTAAAGCTTAAGGTATAAGGGATCATTAAGACTTTCGGAAAACTTTTTAAGAAAAGAGACAAGGTTGAGATCGATGGCCTGTTAACTTGAAATGTAGTATAATTTGTTCCGAAAGCTAACTTTAACCTTTAAAATCCAAACGTTACGATTTTTAAGTTAAGAATTATCCACGAAGTTAAAGGTAAAATTATGGGGCAGCCTTATAAAAAATTACGATTAATCATTTAAGGATACAGCGATAAAGGTAAGAACTAGATCCTTACATAATCGTTGAAGATTTAAAAAATCAACTAATGTATAATGATTACCTTGGTAATAAGTTTGCTAACTAAAATTAAAGGCAAGTTTATAATTAATAGTTATAATATTACGCAAGCCTATATATAGTTAGCAACGGATTTACAACGGATTATATTATTAAAGCTGTTATAGGAACTCCGTGTCATTTACCTATTGGGAACGGTAATACGGTGTGTTAAACCACTGTATAGGTTAGTTAAGGCAGGTGTCTATTAGTTTCTAACCTACTAGTTGTACTTTAAGTTCCGGTTGCCGATAAAGTTTTTAATATATGACCCGTATTTATTGGTAACGTAAAAAAAAACTTCGGTATAATAGGTATGTAAACTAACAATACCCTTTTCATCAGAATAGCTAGTTTTATAATATAGGAATAGCAAACGATCGAGGACTACTAGTCGTACTTTAAGTTCCAGTAAGCGATAAAGTTTTTAATATACGACCCGTATTTGTTGGCAACGTAAAAAAAAAACTTCGGCATAATAGGTATGTAAACTAACAATACCCTTTTCGTCAGAATGGCTAGTTTTATAATATAGGAATAGCAAATGATCGAGGACTCCAAGTTTTAAAACTATAAGCTGGTGACGACGTTGATGGAAAATAATCAATTTGACTTTAATTGATCGTTAATCCGTATATTTGGTATTGATACCGGCCTAAACTTTCGTTAAAGGGGTTAAGGCGCTATTTTTTCCATAATCAATAAGACTGATAAGGCTAAGGTTTAACGGTACTTGGAATAACGTATATGGAGTAGTTATATTACTACCCTATGTTAACGGGAAGCCTTATACGATTTATTTATTACAGTATAAGTATAAATACTAACGGATAAAGACTTTAATCGACCGAATGAAAGGTTGAGGTAGAAAATGCGAAACTTGGACCGCGGGACTAATATAATGCTAATCGACTTTTTAAAAGTTAAGTTGATAATATTTATAGACGGGTCTTTTATAAATAATATCGACTTGTTTTTGCAGATCGACTTCCTAATAACTCTTATTAATGAAAATAAGCGAGAAGATTAGTTTAGTGTTGCTAGTAACCTTATTTACTAAACCTCCGTCAAATATAAGAGGATTATATGAAGCGTGTTGACTTCGGAGGTCTACGGTATAATAGTGGGCTTTAACGTGGGTATAATACCGTGGGAGACCCTTAACTATATTACTAGGCAGTTAAGGATTCCTCCTATTCCGGAAGTAATCTGTATCGACTTAAGGAGCCTTTTCGAATGACTGTTAAAGCTCGGAACCACCAGCGAAAAGCGTCTAATGATTGACATAATGGTACACTGTGAAACTTACAAAAGGAGGAAGATTAAGGAGTTTTGATGAATCGATAGTAAAGATAATCTTATAAATGCTATAACGAAGGCCATGCCAAATAAAACACTAAAAAGATTTGTAGATAATAATAAGTTAACTATACGTATTAAGGGATACGTAAATAAACCGCCTGGAAAACCTAGATCACGTAACGGCGAATAAGAATATGCTGGCAAATTGGAAGATTACTAGGGTAGCGATGGTAATGATAGTAGTTTAAACTAATGGTAAAGGGTATGTAAGTGGTGGCGTACTTGATTTGCGTAGGTTTGTAGCGAAGGATCTGTACACGGGATTTGAGGAATGGAGGCCTCGGAGGAGCGGAGCAAAAGGGCCAAAAGGGGCCGTAATTGAGGTTGTTTTTAGTACAGATTGATCGGAATTGACAGGGGTTTGGCTTGTAGATTGAGGAGGGATTTCAGAGGTTGCCACCAATTGATGGCAAGCTACGCTAGTGTATAGGCACAAAACAAAAAGCTGCCAGTGTTGGAATAGTATTGCAATGGTATTGTAGGCAGTGTAGTAGGTCAACTTTACTTACAGTAAAGTTGACCGTACTGCAAGTGTATTGCTTTGTGCGGATTTACCGCATTGGATGTAAGTCGAGTATAGTACGCTGTACTTTACTCTAGGGCATAGGCCAAACACTTGGTCATACAAATTATAGTGTAGACCAGCTAGTGGTCTGCCAAACCTAGAACAATACATCCACTATCTGACTACTGAAATACTACTATTACTTCGAAGAAGACTATTCGAACCGACAATGTTGCAACGTCTAAAGCCTACCAACAATTACCACGTAAGGTAAACTTATTTCGATTTGATATTTTATTACCGATAATAAATATAAATTTCATTTACAAACTATAATTGTTATTGTTTATAAATAAGGTATTCAAAAAATTAAAAAAATTGTTACTTGTATATTAAGAGATATAAAGCATGAGTTATGCTTCGGATTCCGGATTTACTACTTGAAATGTTTATTTAACACCTGATGTTTGTTAGTTAATGATTTTGTTCAACATTATATAATAATAACAAAATCAAAAGTTGTTTTCGGTTACACAATTAATACAATTTGAATTTTATATATATATTAATATCTGTATTTGTTAGCTTATTTAGTATCAATTCATTTAATAAGGGTAATTTTGGTAGGACTTTAGACGTTGCAACATTGTCGATTCGAATCGTGGTCAAGTGGTGGATGTATTGTTCTAGGTTTGGCAGACCGCTAGCCGGTCTGCACACTAATTTTTATGGCCAATTGCTTGGCCCGTACCCTAGTGTAAAGTGGGCGCATACTGTACTCGACTTTACACTAGACCCACAAAACAATGCACTCAAGTTGCAGTTAGTATAGTCAACTTTACTTACAGTAAAGTTGACTTACTATATTGCAATTACTACCATTCCAACATTGGTGGCTTTTTGTTTTGTGCACGCATGCCAGTGCGGTCCACCAATTGTTACCGGTTATCGCTGAATTGACTCCTCGTTAACCAGCCAGACCCCTGCCAATTCCACAGCCAAATTGACCCCAATGACCCCACAGTTCCGAGTTCTGACTTCATCAATTCCCACAAACAAGTCTTTTGCCATAGACTGATGTAATCCTCCAACTTAACCGTGCCAATCAATCAAGTCGGTCGCCGGTTTCAATTCCCTGGCAGTCTTCCAGTTTGCCAGTGTGCCCTTGTTTCCCTCCTTGTTCGCCGTCACGTGATTTGGCCTTGCTAGGTGACCTTTCCATGTAGCGTTTCAATCAACCAATGCCTTTGGAGTGTAAATCTCGACCTTGATGGGTTTGCCAAGCCTGCCGGCCCTGCTGGGTTTGCCAGGCCTAGCAAACCTGTCAAGGTTGAGATCTACACTCCAAAGGCGTTGGTTGATTGAAAGGCTATGTTGATAGGCCACCTGGCAAGGTCAAGTCACGTACTGACGAACAGGGGTACCCTGGCAAGCTGGAAAACTGCCAGGGAATTAAGGCCGGCGACTTGATTGATTGGCACGGTTGAGTTAGTAGATTACATTAGTCTGTAGCGAATAACTTGTTTATGGGAATTGATGAAGTCAGAACTCGGAACCGTGGGGCAATTGTGGTCAATTTGGCTGTGGAATTGGCAGGGGTCTGGCTGGTTGACGAGGTGGCAATTTAGTGATAACCGGAAAGTAGCTTTTTCTTCTACTTGGCAAATCTGTGCTTAACCTCATAAGCACTGACCAGTGTTGGTAGAACTTTAGACGTTGCAACGTTGTCGATTCGAATCGTGGTCGAAGTAACAGTAGTATTACGCGGTCAAGTGTGGATGTATTATTCTACGTTTGGCAGACCAAAGCAATATACTTGCAGTACGGTCAACTTTACTGCAATTAAAGTTGACCTACTGTATTGTATGCAATACCATTATAATACTATTCCAATATTAGCGGCTTTTTGTTTTTGTGTCTGCACACGTTAGTGTAGCCTACCACTAATTGGTGGCAACCTTTGAAATCTGTCTATAATCCATAAGTTAATAACAGGCCAGACCCCTATCAATTCCAATTAATCTGTACTAGAAATAACTTAATTACGGCTCTTTGTGGCTTTTTTGCTTTATTCCTTCGAGGCCTTCGTTCTTTAAATCCCGTGTACAGATCCTTTGTCACAGACCTAAGCAAATCAAATACACCATCACTTGCGTATCTTCGCAAATCAAGTACACCACCACTTACGTACCTTTTGTCAGTAGTTTAAACTGTTACTATCGCCACCCTTACTCTGATGGTCTTCTAGTTTGCCGGGGAATTCCTTTATGTTACGTACTAAGCGATTCACATATCCTTCGATTCATATAGTTTGCGTATTGCTGTCCACAAACCCTTTTAGAGCGTTATTAAGCGTGGCCTTGGTTATGGTATCGGCAGAGTTGTTTTTGCTGTTAATTTACCAGAACTTATCGATTTCCCAGGCTTCGTATGTCTTCCTTAACATTATTACATTTATTATTAGGCGTTTTTTATTGGTTGTGCCTAGTTTTGATAGGCATTTCTAAAGGCTTTAGAAATTAGTATATATTACCATAGGTATCTGTAGCAAAATTAACTATTTAGTACTAATCCTTAATGTGCCACTAATTACCATACCAATATTAAAGCCAGCCATTATACCGTAGACTTTAAAAGTCAACACGCTTCGAGTTATATGCTTACACTTAACAGATATCTAGTGTAAAAGGTTTCTAGTGATCGTAAACTGCCTTTTAAACCTATCTTCGTTAACAAATATTATTAGAAAGCCGATTTACGATGTAAAGTTAGTATTGTTAGTAAACAACCCGTCCATAAAGATTATTAGCTTTGCTTTCGTCAAATCTATAAAGACCATATTAATTACTCTTTCTACGTAATCCATTTGCCACTAAATCCGATTGTTTAACCTGTTAAAGTCTTTATTTTACGAGTCCTATACCTATGTCGTAATGGAAAGATCGTACAATATCTCCAGTTAATACAACGTAGCGATATAAGCCACACAGGCCTTTTACTTTAGGTATCTCTGTGCCTTTGCCTCGTTAGCCTTATCGATAGTTTTCAGGCCCGTAGCTTGCGCTTTTTGGTATAGGCTAATATAAGTGTCGCTTTTAGCCTTAATATTATAGGTACAGAGTAACGATCTATTAAAGTCAAGTTGTGTGTTTTTAGCTAACGTTTTAATTAGCTTACACTTTTAAAAGCCTGACTTTTCGATGAAATGTTGTTTCGCTACTATAACTTTAGCATTATCGAGGAGAAGGGTATCGTTAATTTATATGCCTACGATGCCAAAGTTTTTACCCTTTATAATTAATAGGCATAGGTTGAATATTAAAGTCTTTATGCCTAGCCTGTTTTCAAAGTGTATTTGATAAGTGAAAAACTAGTGGATGCTAACCTTAACTAGTTCGTATAAAAGCTTAATATATTGTATTATTGTATTAGCCAGAAACTTATCCTTTAGTTTTTGTAGTAGTTTTAATAGTATAATCCGTTAAAGATTAGTAGCAGATTACATATACGCTTATCTAATGTTCCAGCTATTAAGTGTAAATTGACCTTTTGTACCAGTAGTCAAACTGGTAGTAATAGTAACGATTAAACGTTAGTTAATCTTTTGGATTGTAGGCGATTAAGTAAGGATTTAGTTCTTATCTTTATTACTGTATCCTTAGGCGATTGGCCGTAACTTTTTGTACGGCCGGTTCGTAATTCTACTATTGACCTCGTAAATTATTTTTAACCTAAAAAAAGTGATATCTTAGATTTTAAATTACGTTAACGGCATGAATTGTATAACCCCCCGTAATAAAATACCGTTAATTTCTACTTGGTTACTTTCCTTAAAAGGCTTACCCAGTGTATTAATAATGCTTTCGGCATATAGCTTAAGGGTAATTTTTCCATTAGATTTTTCTTTTTAAGATACCTATGCTATTGTATATGTTCTATTAGGACTGTAGCCTTTATCTTCCTCCTCTTTAGTATATATCTTCCTTTTAGGTGTTTCTTTACATCGTCGACGTTTTTATTGGCTTGTTAATAATCGGCTAGAGAGGGTTGTGTTAACTAATTTGTTCGATTCGAAGGTTATCGACATCGGGATTTTTATTAGACCTAATGGGGTTTTTATACAGCTTGACTTATGTGGTTCGGAAAGTCATGGGGCCGTAAACAGTTTTAATTATTATGTTTAAGTTAGTAATACTTCAAATTATATACGGCCCATTCTATTTACCTGGCTTAAACTACGTAAAAACTTTACTTTAAAAGGGGAGTAAAAGTACATCTATTATTAAAGGTCTGTTTTTGGTATTAAGGATATCATTAACCTAACGGCGTGCATATTTCTTTCTTAGTTCTTTTAGTGCTTTACTATATATTATAGTACGTTTCTAGGTGTTTGACGAGGGTAGCGACTTAGCTATTATGCATAGGTAAGCTTCAAATACCAGTAAAGTTGGTATAAGTCCGTTAGGGCTAATAGTATCGTTAAGATCTTTTACTGCTATTTAAAGCTGTACCTTTGAACTTATAAAGCTTTCGATTTTTAATGTAAAGATATCGTAGGCCTTTCGCAAAAGTACGTATACACTTTTGACTTTGTTAATACCTTAGTAAACTTTTATAAAGACCTGTTTATACTAAATTCCTATTAACTTTACGTTAGCTTAAAACTTTATCGTAGCAAAATTAGTGCTGGTATCGTAAACTAATATGTTTAGTAAATTAAGTTACGTATTAATCTACAAAGTATGTAGTACTTCTTATATTCCTTTCGCCGTAATTGTTTTAAGAAACTTAATGCCGTGAAAAGTCATGGCGGAATTCACAACATGTAATACTAGCTTGCCGTCCAAATAAAATACGTTTACGAAGATTTCCGGGTTAAAGTCTTAATCTTTTTTTAACGTAAACTTAAACCTTAAAGGGGCTTGGAAATATATTTAACAGTAGTGGTAAAGGAGTTTAACTAATTTCAATTTTGGTAAATTTACATTTTTGTAACCAGATGCCTTTAAAACCTTTTAAAGTCTATTAGTTACTGGGTAGTTAAGCCTATAATATAGTCAACGAGGTTTTACCTCCGTGAAATTCAATATCACTACCTCTGGTCCTTAGAGGTTAAACTAAATATATCTCCACTTAAAGCTAAATGAAAACCTTTTATCGGCTTTGATATATATTAGCTTATTAGGTTAAACATTAACGTTAATGCTGAGGTTTTTCATATCTTTAAAGTAAAGGAGGAAAGGAGTAGGGGATTTCAAAATGTAAAAAATAATAAGGTTAATAATAGTCTTCACTATCGTCGATCTTAATAAAGATATCTCTTTACCAAAGCTAATGCCAACTTTGGCTTTATCAGCATCCGTGTAATCAAGTTCTGTAACTGTATTAGTATCTCTTTACAACGCGATATACTACGAATAGCCTCCTATTAAGTATCGTATTGCTTCTGTATCCGGTATAATCCCCTCAAAGACTTGTTTCGCGTATCAGTTTTAAATGATAAAGAGGTATATAGAGCTAGAGTTTTTATCTTTATAATAACGGTAGGAGTTTTTACCTGTAAAGAGGTATAAAAATACGTAGTAGACTAGTTATTATGTGGCTTCTGAGCCAGTACCAGTATTAATATTAGTATTTTTGTACCAGCCGATGGCTTTCGGTTTATTTCCTTTCTCTTTAACTTCACTTTATTTAAATTACGTGATACGTTTTATATAGTTCCACTTTAAAGTAAAGGGGTATTACGTAGAGTACATTACCTATTTTACGTTACACTCAGCAGTAATAAAGCGTATTAACCAACAGCTCCATTTACCATAAATCTAATATCTCTTAATATTTAAGTTAAACTTATTTAGTCGACTTAAAGATTTTTAAAAGGATAAATACTCTTTTCCGTAAGTAGAGGTCCAGACCCTTTATTAACTATATTTTTCGAGTCGTCCGTACTGTCAGTTAATATAGTATGAACTGGAAGGATTTTTTTCGTTACTAAATTCCGGAGTTTATAGGTATATAACGGTCGAGTCGGAGACTCGAATAGTTACGGTCACTAACGAGGAACGTAATTGGCCAAAAAACCCTTCGCACATGGTATTAAAACATTATAAGGCGTATTAAAACTTTTTATAGCCCGTAATTACTTGCCGAACTTGTTGACGTAAGGTGCCTTCGCCAGCTTCCACATTCCACATTACCTGTTAATAAAGCATTAATATATTAAACATCTAATTTAAAAGGTTCATTTTACTTTCCGACTCTTTTTTATAATCTAATATGTAGGATTATTTGATAATATTTCAGTTAGTATAATATTGGATAAGGCTAACATTCTATTCGAAGTAGCTCTTTATAACATTGTAAATTTCGCGGAAAGAGGTATAGTTTCTTAGGTATCAGAGGTAGTAATCCTTAACTTAGCTAATGAGAATACTAGGAAATAACGAGTAAAAACCTGGCAATTTAACTTTTATCTAGCGGTAAATGTTAAAGAATAAGCATAACTTAATGTCGAAAAGATTATACGGCTTACTATCGTATTTTTTTTTACCTTTTTATATATTAACAAACATGGTAATTACCGTATAGTCTGTATCCCTCATAAAGATGCATCGAGGGGAAAATGTAATGTATTAATTGTAATCTTCATTTAGTTGGAGAAAAAACTAAGACTATTACTAATGTTGATGGACAAGATAGTTGCTTTTGATTAAATTTGAAAGGAAAAAGCCAGTGGTTGTGCCTATAGTAGACTCGCATATAAAGCCGGTTCTTTCTTAGTTTAGCTGCTAAAATTAGACTTATTAAGGAATTTAGAGGAAATGAGATTAAGAGTTTCCGCTGTGGGGGACTTAATAATACTACTTTTAATGTTAAGGGGTTCGGCGAAGTTTTTACTTAATAGATTGGTAGATTTGAAGGCTTATAAGATACAAGCCGATTAATTTATTACGTTCACTTATTTAAGATTGGGTAGGTCTTTACGAACGTGTATATAGTCGTTATATGTTACTATTGTTATCAACTTATTTACCTGTAACCGAAGTTCATTAAGGGTCTTTATCCGTGACGTATTTGTAAAGTAATTTAGTTAAGTTACCTTCCTTTCCCTTTTTCGCTTGGAATTCGATACCCCGTTTTAACAGGTTGATCTTTAACCTTATTTTTACCTACTTTTCCACCTTTTTCCACATATTTGAACTCCAGTTTCAAAACTATTTTTGAAAATCGTCGAGGGTTAGGGGTTTACAGCAGGTTTTAGTAGTATTTATATTGAAAATAAATTGGCTGGTAACGTTATTTAGATACTTTAGGATAAAGTCTTCAGTAGCTTCGATATACCAAAGCTCTTCGTCGTAGTACCTTTCGAAAATATAACCGAGAGCGATAATTACCTCCTTTATAACGGGATTGGTAATAGCATCGATTCAAATACGTTTTAAAGCCATCGTGATAGTCTGGTTGGTATAAGGCTTGGTTGTGGTGGACTTAGCAATCTGTGAGTGTGAGAACTTGAAATTTTAACGTAGAGTCGCACAATGTGGTTTTCTCAGCGCGAATTGGTGATTCCTTGTATTTTCTCTCGGTGCCACGAACTTGACGATTAAAATTGAGGTAAAAGAAGTGAAAAAGAGTGAAGTATGGGCAGAGATTTAGTGTAAGTGATATGGTTGGAGGTCTTTGTTGATGGTAGAGATTATTTGGTATAGGGATTTAGTTATTTTTATTTCGATTTTCAATAATAGTGTAAAGGGACTGAAGCCGGAGCTGTCGCTTAAGGTGATCGGATTCTATCTATAAATCTCAATGAAGAAGAAGAAGAAGAAGAAGAAGAAGAAAAAGTCTCTGTTAGGGAGCGGCTATGAAGCTAAGATGGTACAGCCCTTTCCCTAGTTATGTGACGTGTCCTTAAGCGACTTTCTCTCTGATTTAGACCATAGTAGGAGCGAGTAAGACTACCAAAGTTAGATACCTAGTAAATACTAGCTCGGCACTAGCCCATAACATTACTCTTAAAGACACTTTTATCGTTCCTTTCCATTTTTTTTATATTGTAATGTAAGGCGCTGTAAGTATAAGGAAGGTACGCGCGCCTTTTAAAATAATACGGTTCTGTGTGGAAGGTATTAGGCCAACGTTACGTGAAAGGAGCTCTAACGATCTCCCCTCCTTATAAATGATCCGTAAAACCCCAATCATAAAAGATAAACTTTTTTTCCTCCTTAAACTTTACCCTTTTTCATACGGCGTTAATACTTATAGTTATTAATATAACATTTGTTCGTTTTGTAATCCTAGTACTCCATTTACTTATTAACGTTAAGATAAATCCTTAGCTTGCCGCCAAAGTGAATAAAGCCATTAGAAATATAATTTATATATTCTAAATCTATTTGGTTCTCATCAGAGAGTATAAAATTACTTGTCCTAAGGGTTATCGATATGTATCCTAACGGAATTCGAAAATAAACATATTTTGAATACGTTTATAAAATAGCGTATAATTCTAGGAATTTCTGTTAAAAAACTAAGGGTAAATAGTTTTAATGGCTATGAGGGAGTTACTAACAAATAGCTAAATATTAGGGCTCGATACCGTTTTTGTTTCGTTAAAGCTATGGGTTGTAGTTTAAGTTATACGTATAAGCCGTTCGATTTAAACCCGGATATAAATAAAGTTATCAAGAAGTTATCAGAAACGTGTCTAACGTTTAACGTTTAGGACCAAGATAAGTTCTTATACTATAAGCCGCTCCCTAAGTATTAACGATCAGCTAAAAAGCATGTAGACCTAGGTGATCGCTACTAAAAAAGCTATAAGAGTCCATCGCACCACGTAGCGTAAGGTTAATATTCGAAGCGGGGGGGTTTTTGTTCCCGTTACTTCTATGCAGTTTACGGGCCTATAGGCTATGTAGTTAATAAATGAGAAACGTAATATTTAGGTAAGTTTTTTATAATTAGATAAAAACGTAAGGGGAGGGGGGAGCGCGGCTAACAAGTAGTTAGGGAGCGTTATTAGAAGTAATATAGAAGTTTGTTAAGGTTTTGAAGCGTATTAACGTTAAGTTGGGTTGTATGGATACTAAATTCAGTTAACTTGTTGAAATATGTAAGAAAATACTGGGTAAGGATTCAGATTAAGATTTTAAAGATATGTTTAAGTAAGTAAGAGTCCGGTTATAATCGTTCGATTTTCGTTTTTGTTAATAATAATACGTTTATTTAATATCCGCTTACTAGTGGCTTATGCGTCATTTTTCTTAGTAAAGTAAAATGTAAATTTATACCCGCTTACGGGCTGGGCGTAAAGGCCTATCGTTGTATTTAACTGGTTTGTAACAAGATTCGAAGGTATTGAGTGCCACGGTGTTGGAAAAGTTTAAAAGCAGCTTTTACGTTATATATATATAGCCTACCTATATAATTAGAATTTTCTATTTCGGTTAGTTGTAAAGTCGGATACGTCCGACTTAGAGTTTATTACGAACCCGTAATATACTTTTGATTTAGTATTTTAACTTCGTTTTATCATCGTTGTTTTCAATAATTATAGCTTACAGTTAAAAGTTTCGAGTTTATTAGCTTAGAAGTGGATTCGAAGTGGCTCAAACAAGTTAATCTATATAAAATCGAGGATATTTCCCGCCTGGTACGTTAAGTTTAACAATGTGAAAGTAGATTATACGCGTTACCTGATACTTATTATAAAATTAGTTTAACTTTTTAAAGAATTCATTTAGCTTGTTTTTAAAAAGAAGCCAGACGTTGTCACCGACTCGAAAACATTTCTAGGGGGAGCGCTGCTTATTAGCGGTTTCCTTTATACGTTGTTACATAGCCGTTATTACATTTTATATAAATTTTGTAATTTCGCGGATCCGTTAAGTAAAGTTTTTAACCTTTACGTGTAATATTGTTGTTGGAACGAAAAGAAGTTATATTGGTTGGATAAAATTAACGTAATAATTATAAGTTATAAAAAACGAGTTAATACCGATAATCGTTATATCCTTATTATTCAATATTAATTAATAACTGGGTAATAAACAGCTTTAATCGAGTTATATATAAACAATGAATAAATGTAAATACGTAAGGATCTTTTAATTTATACATTCGGTTATGCCGTTAGTTTTGGGGTGAAAAGCAGTGCTTAAGCGTTGCTTCACCTTAGTTAAGTTACAAAATCGTTTTTAAAACCTATTAGTCCAATTCGAATTACGATTGTTAATAAGTGTACGTAGAAAACTATAAAACCATTAATAATAATTGAAAAACTGTTTCATATAAGCTTTGGAATTTATAGTAATTATAATTTTAAGGGTAACGTCTTTATTCAAGCGGTCCGTAATAGCTATAAGGTAACGTAAGTCGCCCTCGTATTCCCCAGGTAAATCAATTATAAAGTCGACGGAAAGTTTATTTTAAAGCCGTTTGAAAACCGGGAGGGGTTTGAAAAGCCCTTTTCGATGGTGTTTCCAATAAGTTATACGGCTATAAACGTCGTAATTACGGTAAAAGCAGCGGACCGCACGATATAAGCCTAGTTAAAAATACGTTTTAGAAAGGATAGCGATAGTGGTGTCGCGGCCTGGGTAACCGGTAAGAAAAAAATCGTAGATAGCTTAAATTAACGCGGTAGTAAATGGCTCGTAAATAGGTACCTAAATACGGTTGCGAAACCTTAAAACTTTATCGTCATTTATCCGGTATTCCGAAATTAAAACTTTTAAAGTACGGTTGTCATCGGTATAGATATCCGTTAAAAAGTGTTGGCCGCCTATACGTATCGTACATACTAAACGGAGGTAAGTGGTATCGCATGTAATAACGATGTCTTAATAACTTTAAAGGTTGACGTTAGTAAAAAGTTTATAGCTTTTTGGAATTAATTCGCCAGCGAAGGTTAACCGGAAGACGTATATATGCGAAAACAGCTTAGAAGTAAATTATTCAGGGCGTAACAACTGGAGTTTTCGGCTTAGGTAATGTAGGTCCGAAAGGCTTTTAAAATATTTTAATTTCGTCGTAATAGTGTATCGTGTCATATGTAGTCCGTTACTTTACTATATATTAACCGGAAGCGAAATTACGAAAAACGTTTAAACTAACGGATTTGTCGTTTGGAAAGCCGTCGTATTGTTATAAAGTATTTTAAGTTTTTATGGTCCGTTAAAATAGTAAATGGGTGCACCGTATCTTAAATCTCCACGTTCTATACTTTTAAGCAGTTTATAATCCTAAATAACTCCTTGTCGTGGATTTCGTAGTTTTATTCGGTGTAGGTTACTATGGTCGTCACGTTAAAAAAGGCAGTCTCTTAGGGACTAGCTAAAATAGTCAGCTTCAAGAAAGGTATCGTGGTTGGGATCCTATTAGGCGAGTACGGGTTCGGAAGGAAAGTTAAGTTTAAGCCATTCGAAAATAGCTTTTTTTTAGACCTTTAACAAAATGAAGTACCTTTACGGGTTAGCCGTAGTAATAGTCCAATAATCGTCGAATAATTGCGAATAAAATGGTGATAAAAAGTTACGAACTTTAAAAAACCCCGTATTCCTAAAACCGTTATAAAAGCTGTTTATTCCTAAATAACACGTAACTTCTTTAAGTTTATATGAATACTGACGCTAGTTTCGATAACAAATGCTGGGTACTTGTTTTTTTTTAAATACTGAACTCGTATTTAGAAATGTTTAAATTAAGTTTCGCGGTGTTTAATACGTTAAGAATTTATTTAACTTTAGTTATATGGTTATCGAAGGTATCATTAAAGTAAACGAGGACATTGGGGAGGAAAACAAAATAAAAAATATCGAAAAAAAGACGTAACGAATTATTAATATACCGTTAAAAGGTAGCGGGGGCATTAGAGAAGCCGAAAGAAGTAACGAACTACTTAAAAAGTTTAAAATATATACAAAATATAGTTTTCCATTTATCTCTCTCTTTAATACAGAGCTTATAAAAAGTAACTTTAATACTCAACTTAATAAATTACTTAGTTTACGAAATATTTATAAGCTTTTTTTTAATAAAAGGGAGCGGATAACGATTTGCCTTTATAATAGTATTAAGTTTGCGATAATCGATATAAAATCGTAACCTTCCTTCGGGGTTTTTAAAGAAAAGGACTAAAGCATCCGTTAAAAATCTGTTTACTCAAATATAACTTTAATTAAATAGTTCGATTAACGTTTTACGCAATATAAGGAGCTTTTTACGCGATATACCGTATAAAGGACCCTTCGATACTTTTAAAGGCTAGCCTTAATTATTGGTATAAAGGGGAATTTCGTAATCCGTTTTAAATCGATAAAGTGTTAGTTTGTTATTGAAGGCTTTGTCGAATAGGGATGCGAATTCCTTAAGATTAGTGGGAAGTTTATCGTGGACGGAGATAAGTGATTTCGGGGCGAGTATTTTATTAATATTTTCGAGGGAAACGGCGACAAGCTACGTAGTAATGGTTTGGTTTTTATAGGCTTGTCGTAAAATAGTATAAAACGTAACAGTACCAACTCCTTTCGGCATTTTCTAAACGAGCGTAAACCCTCGCTTTTAAATACGATAATTATCCGTTTGCCCTAACAGTAATATGTGTTTCGCGGCGTCGTAGGTAATTTATTAGTATTCTATTTAGGGCTTACCTAAAATAACGTTATATTATAAAGAAAAGACGATATAAGCTTATATCTAGTAACGATATCTATTGAAGTTGACGTTTAAAAAGGTTATAAAGGATATAAGTTGTATGGAAAAGCCGAACGTGTAAAACGTAGCTTCGTCGAATTGTTATAGAGGAATAAAAAAACGCAGTAACTTTATTCTATTATAGGCATTTAATTAAAGTTCGTTTTTTCCCCTTAAGTTATTTATAGTCGACTGAGTCGGCTACTGATTAGTATCGGTTAGGTTTTTATGTTAATGTATGAAGAAGATAGTATAGTATTTAAGTATGGTAGTAAAAGTGTACAAGAGAGGGAGAAGAGGCATTTGGAGAGTTTACGCCTCAGATGAGAGCTTATAAGCTCTCACCTGGAGCGTGGCACTCTACCATACACTTTGCTAACGTGCTCCCTGGGGCGTGACATGCTACCATGCACTCCCCTAACGTGGTCCCCCACGCTTGCTAACTATAGTGATATCTAGTAATATCCACAGTAACCCTCCCATAATACTTGTTTGTTTGTGGTGAGGAAACTGTATGACATTGATGAACACCTATAGTCGAGTAACATGGTCGGTTGATAGTGAAGATGACTCATTCAAAACTGTAAGAAAACACGGAAGGCAGCTTTCGCAATTTCGAATATGGTATGTTGGGGGTTTCAATGTTGGGGGCAGTCAGTCGACCGTAAGTCGGGTGGGGTGGGTGATGACGTCGAATCGCATGTCTCGCCTCGCAGAATCCGAATTTTCGACAGTGCCAACCGTGATACCGTGCCACCATCACATCAGCGGCTGACGACAATGTCGCTGTCTAGTTTGCTTTGGCTTTACCACCCTCTCGCCGGCTCCCATGGCAGTCACGACTCTCTACTCACGTGGCTCACCGTCTGAACGATACCTAACCAGCAGCCTTGATCTCCATAGCCTTCCACTGGCTTGTTCTCGTTCAGGTCAAGCTTTGGGCCTTGCGACGTGAGTGGCCGGACCAATCCGAAACGCCAGCCTCCACTCGTATTCTGCCCGCACACCACGCTGCTGAGGCCCCCGCCGTTCCGCGCTCCGTGCACAAGCCCGTGATGCCTACGAGGCGCCCTTGAGACGAACATGTCCATTGTCACCGAGTAAGAAGCTCCCCAACCCTTTCTGGTGCTTGCCCGGCTCCATGGCTTGGTGAATCTGCCCCTGGCGCTTCACCGCATCGCTGGGGCAACCATCTCGGCATCTTCCGGTCGACAATGATGGCCTCCGGTCACAACTGGTCTTATGCTCCGTGCACGGTCTCTGACATGCGCCTAGTCAAGTTCGGCGCATAGATGCTCAGATCGACCGGATCCTCCTCAATCCCTTGGTCGAGGCCGACAACAAGTTCGCGGTCGAGTCGCCGGACAGAGAGGACGACGGCACCGCGCCGGTTGGTGGACTGCATAGTGCGGCCAATTCGCCAAGAGTAAACGACCTGTTGACGATAGTTAAGAGACTATCTAGCACGTCCACCTCGGTTTTGCCAGCCGCCAGGATCAAATACCTGCTGCGAGAGTCCGGCCTCGCCTTAGCGAACGACCTGCCGGGCCAGTTTGAGGCCAAGAGCCAGTATGAGTCCGAGGTCGAGTGGCTCCTGATCAGCAAGGCCACCACACAGAGCTATGGCTTGATTCTAAAGACACTCTTGGACGACATCATCCCCCTCAGCCAAGACATTTGGTACTGGGATCAGGTTCTCAGCTCCTACCCCAATAGCAGTCTGTATGCAATGCAGACATCACCTTCACGCTGGTGGGCATGGACCAAAGACATCTACCACGAGAGCTCCCTGCGGTCCACGCTTACACGGCGGGCTACTCTGTTCAACAGGTCTCAGCAGACGAATGACAGTATATCAGAGAGGTGGAGTCGGTTTTATGGCATCGTGAGGGAAACAGTCATGGAGCGATCGCTGAAAGACCCCCAGCACAAGTTGTTTTCCACCGTATCCCTGTGTCGCTCGGACGCAAGGCAAAAGCAGAAGCAGCTCAAGAAGTTGCGCGAGATGATGGCAAGCGGACTGGGCCTTCTGATAGACGAGGGGCTCAGCCTCGTCATGGACGACACCAGAAGCGATGTCAGCGACCACGCCATGGAGTGGAAGGGCGTCGCCGAGAGAAGTGTGGCATTGATGGACATGGTGCTGCGGGACGTGTCGACATTGGATTCCCGCATATCTGACTTCGAGGATAAGGTGTTCGCCGGAGTCGAGCAAGATCCGGATCTGTCGATTCACGTGGAGGACATGGTCAGCAAGCCCGCGGTCATGGCACGGCGACTTCTGTTTTTGCTAGAAGAGCGCATTCCGAATCACCTTGACGCCATGAGCAAGGTCGTGGCGCAAAATGGCCGACCGTCGCGCTTCGTCAGGTACTGGATTCCCGCTAGTCTACTCCTTGTCTCATCCTCTACGATCCTTCGCATCCTGGTCAACCGCAAAGCAGACATCATCAACTGGATCCGTGATTTTGGCGTTACAGCGCGCGACTTTTGGCTCAATTGGGTAGTCGAACCGGTGCGCAAGCTCATTGGCACCATTCGCCATGATACGACCTCCGAGATCGCCATCATGAGCCGCGACAGTCTCAAAGCGGATCGGGAGAGCTTGGAACGCATGGTGGTTGATTTTGCTGTGGACAAGCCGTCTCTCGCAGGGTCAGCCTCCCCGCTCAACGAGACGCAAATCGCCGACATTCGCGCCAAGGTCAAGGAAGGCGATGTGACACCGGTGCTGAAGGCCTACGAACACGATCTTCGGAAACCCTTCGTCGGCGCTATCAAGGGCGACTTGGTGCGCAGCCTGCTTATCCAGGTGCAGAAGACCAAGGTGGATCTCGAGGTGGCCATCTCTGGCATCGACGCGCTCCTGAAGTCGCAAGAACTCGTCTTCGGCATGGTCGGCCTCACCCCCGGCATTCTCGTGTCCGTCGCAGTCGTCTCCTACCTCCGCGGCTTCTTCCTCAGCAACCGCCGCGGCATGCGCCAGCGCGGAGAGCAGGTCGGCCGGTGCGTGCGGACGCTGCGAAACATAGATCGTATCTTCAGTGAGGCCATGCCTTACCAGAACAACGTGCTCTCGTACAAGGACCATGGTCTGTTGATTACCGAGGTGCACATTCTGCGCAGCTTGGTGAGGAAAGGCCGGTTGATGCCGAAGGAGATCGAAGGCGAGTTTCTAGAGGACTTGGATGACCTGGCGAATGTCAAGGGCATCCAGACTCAGCTGAGGGCACTAGAGAGGATCCGGTGGGCGTACTCGAGGTGGCTGCATGCAACCTAGCTATGTGGTTGCCTATGTATAAAGCATGAGTGACAGACAGCGCATGATGTTGTGAAGATGGCATATGTGAGACTCACGGTTGTGCCTCTACTGTTTGTGTGATTAGATCCGGACTTACACCCGATAGAAGCTGCGTGCTTGAAACCAAAACATGCAACACAGTGATCTGTATGATCTTGTTATTATGATTTCGTTATCGGCTTTCTTTTTTATTTGCACCGGAGACGCAAGTGGATAGCATTGGAGGAACATCTGATGCGTGTACCGCATGTATGCATATTCATCGCTCAGACCCGGACCCTGGCGCACAGGGGTCAAAGACCTACGATGTGGTGTCACTACAGTATGTCTCCCCCGGCGGGTCTCCCTGCGGGACTCTCTACTTTATCAAGTCACAACCTACAACCGTCATCGTTCGCTACCTACTTACCAACCAAGCCACCCCACGACAGCCACGCCGATCGCAAGCTTCGTGAAACCTGACCAGCTACGACCTCACTAGTGATCCTCGTGTTGGGTCCAAACCCAAACAATCCTGTGACGACCCACCTCCCAAACCTCACACCGACCTAACACGCAAAGCCTGTGCAAGAAGGCTCACCGTGTTTCCCTCCACACATCGCCGGGCCGAATCGGTCGACCAATTGATTGACCGTGGTGCTTCGCCATAGAACACCCCAAGCGACTCGACTTCTCTCTGCAGTTTGGCATCCCCAAGGGTGCCTGAACAGCTTCCATCATGTCGAGTAACAGAAATTATGACTTCCTGGTACGTGTCCGCGGCTTCGGTCGTCAGGGTCCTGGCATGGCGTCTATGAAGGGCCACATCTACACTGTGTCGTCACCGCCAAGCGATGGGCGCAGAGACATCGCAACATCTCGTTCTCCCAGAAAGCACAGAGACCGTGGCTGGCCATGCCATCCCGTGTCCAGAACAGTCACAAGCCATCCCCCGTCCACCCGTGCTGCTCAAGACCCGCTCAAGCTAACCTTCCTTCTCCCCCGCAACAGATCAAGTTGCTGCTGATCGGTGACTCGGGCGTAGGCAAGTCGTGCTGCCTGCTGCGCTTCAGCGAGGACTCCTTCACGCCTTCCTTCATCACCACCATCGGCATCGACTTCAAGATCCGCACCATTGAGCTCGACGGCAAGCGTGTCAAGCTGCAGATCTGGGACACAGCAGGCCAGGAGCGCTTCCGCACCATCACCACCGCCTACTACCGTGGCGCCATGGGCATTTTGCTTGTCTACGACGTCACAGATCAGCGATCCTTCGAGAGTACGTTGGCTCACGCGCCTGGAATCTCCTGCCTCCACCGCTTGCCCCCGTGTCTCCACCCAGGCGAGAGTCAGGCCCCGAGGCGAGGCGCATGGTCCACTGACATCCTGCCCCTCCGCAAACAGACATCCGCACCTGGTTCGCGAACGTCGAGCAGCACGCCACCGAAGGCGTCAACAAGATCCTGATCGGCAACAAGTGCGACTGGGAGGAGAAGCGCGCCGTGTCGACGGAGCAGGGCGAGGCCCTGGCCAAGGAGCTCGGCATCCCCTTCCTCGAGGTCTCGGCCAAGAGCAACATCAACATCGACAAGGCCTTCTACAACCTCGCCTCCGATATCAAAAAGCGCATCATCGACACCTCCAAGAACGAGGCCGCGGCCGGCAGCGCGGGCGTCAACGTCGGCGACACGAGCAACGCCGGAGGCAAGTGCTGCTAAGGCGGACCGATCGGATCGCACGAGTACATGGGAACGGAGGACATGACATGAACGCGAGGACGTGGTGGCGCGGCTATCGTGTGCTTGTGAACAGAGGTGGCACATCAGGGAACCCAGGGAAACTTGGTCCCAACTTGAGGATATGGTGGATTATCCTACACACACAAGCATGAAAGTGACGACGCACCCAGGTCGTCCGAGAGCGAGGAGGCACCCGACAAGACAACCATCCATACGGCCGAGGCGAGTAAATACCACATCTGGGGGAAAGGAGATCACACTATCTTCAGACGCCCGTGGCCCCGGCTTCGGCGGGACAGCTTGAGCAACGAGACGGGCCTGGACAGGCGGGAGAGCAGAGCGGAGACCATGGGGCTCTTGGTCATGGGGGGCAGGTCTGCAACACGCACTGCAAACATCACCAACAGACCATCCTTCATAGAGACACAGCGCAGCGGCCTTCTTTTTTTTCTTCTCCCCTATGAACTTCGTCGTGGCGGAGGCAAATGCGAACTACGCAACTGCTTGGAACTATTCGGAGTTGCTGGCTATTTCGGGTTGCAAAATATAATTCCCTGTCATGATAATGAACACCAGGTTTTCGAGTGGCACATGAGGTGTAGTGAGTGACATCGTGACGACTGGCCGCGTGCGCGCCTACGCAGTCCTGATGCCAGATTTGCTTGATGCCAGATTGGCTGGAGAGGACAGCGAGATGCAACGGCCAGATGAAAGTGGGTGGCGTGGTCGACAACCAGGTTGGCTGCAGCCATGGGAGAGTATGCATCGGATGAAATGCGTTCATCCATCCTGCTTCGTGGCCAGCCAGCTCATGTTGGTGCGACACAAGTCACCATCAAGTTTTGGTACAGAGTGCACATCCTCGGAAGTTCAGCACCACAGATCCCTCCGCCCAATACGCATGCATGATTGCCAGTGGTCTGCAAGTAACGTGGATCGGGATATCAAATGTCCAGTGTAGTATACATGTTGCACGTTAGCTCTCTCGCTCTCTCTTCCTCTGCCTCCCCCCCCCTCTACATCAGCGCCACGGCATCGATCGTCACGCTCCTCTGCATGTGCGCATCCCAGATCGCCCGCCGGTGCCAGCTGCGCACAAAGCGCCGCGCCGCCGCCGACTGCGCAAACGTGACCACGAACCGGCGGAAGCGGGCGTCGCGCGCGACGGCTACGCCACGGCGCGGCGGCGCGGCGGCGTCCTCGGGCGCCGGCGCCAGCCGCCCCGCGCGGCCCTCGTTCCACGCCTGGCGGTCCCAGACGGTGTCGAGCGCGACCCTGCGCGCGACGAACGGCGCCGGCTCGCCGGCGGCCATCGCCGCCGCCGGCGGCAGCTCGGCGAGCATGTCGACCTCGTCGTAAATGGGGCCGACAAGCGGCGCGTGCACGGCCTCGGCGCGGATGTCGATCTTGTTGTGGCGCGAGATGCTGCGCAACTTGACGGGCATGATGCCCTCGGTGAGGTTGACGAGGACCCAGGGGGCGCCGCGCTCGCGGCCGTCGTCGCGCAGCGTCAGCCACAGCTCGTCGGCGGTGAGGCCGCCGCCGACGCCGGCCTTGCTGCCGGGGGCCGTGTTGACCGTCACAAGCACCTTGGCGGGTGTCGCCACGTCGGGCCGCAGCGCCTGCACGACGTCCGCGATGTTGGTGTCCTTGGCGATCTCGCGCACGAGGTTGGTGTTCCACATGTGCACGTTGATGCGTAGCGGCGCGGTTGGCGGGCAGATCGTGAAGGCGCGCGCGGCGGCCTGCTCCTCGTTGGTGAGGAACGGCTGCGGGTCCGCGGGCGCGTCGTTGAGTAGACCTGTGCCGGTGGTGCGGTGCAGAAGGCGCTTGCTGAGATCGTGCAGGCGGAGGACTTCGGCTTTGTAGGCGGAGGCGGCCGGTTTGGAGTGGAACATGAGGAAGTACCGGCCAATGGGCTCGTGTGTCAGACGGTCGCGCGCCTGGACGACTTTGACGAGCCCACCGGCCCAGCCTTCGATGTGTCTGGTCTCGGGAAGGATGCGGTAGAAGTCGGTGTCGACGAGGGAGTTGCTCAGGCCGGACAGCATAATTACTGTGGATTGTGAGCCGTACTCACCTGGCTCAGGCGCAGTGATCTTTTTACGTTCGTCCTCAGGAATCCAGTTACGAATTTCGTTGCGGAGAGAGATGAAGATGGAGTCGCCGGCTAGTTCCTCCGTCGATGGTGACGATTTCTCCTTTGGTTGTGATCCCAATTCCTCCCCAGACTCGTCAGGGAACAGCTGTTTAAATATGCCGCCGCGAATTTTGTCCAGGCTCCGGGCAGGTGTAATTTTCCAATCGGTGTCGCCTTTGGCGACCCCAAGTTTAGGGCTGGATTCCGACGGATTGCCATGGTCGTGTTCTGTTGAGGAAGGTTTGCCAGAGGCGTTGCTGGGCGTCTCTGTGTGTGCTTCCGTTGGTGCCTCCTTAGGCTCGGCTGGCTTCTTTGTCCACAATGCATAAGACGAAGGAGGGTTCAGAGGGCTCAACGGCTTATCCTCAGTGTCTGCCGCATGTTGGGGCTTGCGCTGGCTATCACTGTCTGTCTCAAGAATGGCAGATTCGTAAAGAAGTCCTCCAGTGGGGGCTGTGGCTGGCTGTTCCTCGGTCGCATTTGGCCCCCATTGCTTCATAGGACGATCGGTGGGGCGCCAGGGGGGCATCACAGTGAATCTGATGCCAGTCGGAGCTCTCTCCCCACTGAAAGGCTGCCATGGAGACCTTGTACCACCGAGGGGATTGTTCCAGGGACCAGCATCAACACGCGTGGATGTCGTAGTTCGAGGCTGTGCAGGAGTGGCCTGAGAATCTTCCGAGCTGTCCCGTATCGGAGTGGTACTGATGAGATCAGAGACTCTCGGCTGGACATACTGAGGCTCTGTCCCCCACTGGAGCCTTTCCACCCGCTGAAAAGCCATTGGCGTTCTGCCCTTAGCGCTCAGATCGGCCTGGCGAGCCTGGGCCATGGCCACGGCCGCAGCTTTGGCCATCCTTTTCTGCTCGTCAATCGCTGCGAAGGCCGCAGCAGGCGTGGCGAGCCTGCTGTCGATGGCGGCAAAGCCTAATCGTGCAGCTACCTTCAACTTGAAATAGATGGCATCGCGCATCGACAGACGAAGGCCAAGTCGTCGGCCAACTTGCTGTATCCAGTATGCGTTCCACCTACTGGCATCCCGTGGCCGGGGTTGTTCTTTCTGTTGAGATAGCACGTTCTGTTCCGTCTCTTCCATATTTTTCGCACCATTCGGCGAGGCCTGAGGTGTGGGAGAGTCTTTCCGCGCTGTCCCAGTTTGGCCAGATGATACATGCCTCCTCGTTGGAAGCTTTGTGCTGGGACTTCGACCATGAACGCCGTATCTCCAGTCGTTCTCTGCCACGAATCCCACGTTTTGCTGGACCTGTGGGTCAGATTCGTTGGGCTGATTGGTGGAATCGCGGTCTTTTTGCTGATTGCTGGTAGCCTCTGTATCGGCGAACGTCAAGTATTTCCGAAAAGAGGGGCCAGGACAGTTATTGCCTTGCTCTTGAACGGGCCCCGTATCGGCGGATGCTACATATTTTCGAAAAGCGGCGATGCGACGGCCTTCTCGAGGCAGGATAGATGGGGTATGACTTGGTCCTGCAGCCGGCTCGCTTTTTGAGCTGGGTTGGTCGTGTTGGCCGTGCTGGTCCCGCTCGGCCAGTCCATTTGTCGGGCTTTGTTCTGTGGATTGAGCGTCCACCTCTGTCGCCAGAGCGGAATGACGAGAGACAAGACCACTCAGTGGAAGCTGAGGTCGCGAATAGGCCCGGCGGGCTATGTTTGGAGATGCTGAGACTGTCCATTCTGGCGACGGAGCCTGCGACAGGAGCAGTCTCCCCCGACGCAGCATCAATGCAAACGAGACTATGATTGCATCATCCGTTTCATGTCGGGAGGGGGCCTTGGGAGACGCACATCAGCCGAGTGTGGTTGGAAGGAGCGTCGGGGCTGGCGAGCTTCACGCAGGTGCAAGTACTGTTGGACAATTGATAAAGGTCGTGCAGATTTTGCAAGGATTAGGTATTAGGTACTGTACCTTGATATCTGGGCCAGGGCTCTACTAAGTAAAGCTCAAGCTTGGACAGGGCTCTACTAAGCAAAGCTCAAGCTTGGACAGGGGTAGCCCCCGACAGTACTATGACAGCACGCCGTGCGCCTTCTCCCAATGCTATTGTGCATCTGCAACACTTTCTTATGTACCACGTTTATGAGGCGAATTCATCATCAGTTGTTCCTAGCTGCAACAATGTAATATACTCATCAGAGATTTCAAGTGACCTGACCCGTGGACAGGCAGACTTGACGCAGTGTGTAAGTGAGTGACCGGCCCCACATCCTTCCAGAAGATTGCCGAATTCGATATTTTCCCTCTGCTCTACATAGTACATACACGCTTGCCAACCAACTCAACCCCACTTGGCCCTTCGAAACACACTCATGTGGTTGCCATGGCAGTTATAGAGGTCAAAGTCAGGCCGATTCCCAACTCGGACAAGACTGAAAAGTCTCTGAAAGGCGCATCACGGATTTACGTCAGCAAGGAGAACCTCTACGAGTTGACAGGAACCGCGTTGGAGAATGGGAGACCATGCGTCGTGGAGAAAACGTTGGCCGATGGCCAGGTGACCAGACGAGAAGCATCGCTCTGGGTAGCCGCCGACAAGTTAAGCCGCGCCGTCGCCCAGATGAGCAAACCATTCCAGGACGCTTGCGGTCTCAAGCTCGAGGACAGCATCAGGATCATCTACACTGAGGGCAGCACGATAGCGAAGGCAGAACAGGTCGTGCTGGAGGATGTCACGGCCAACCAGGCCGCTATCTTGGAAGAGGACAGGTGGCACTGGGAATGGCTGGTCAAGAATTATCTGATGGGTGTGGACCACGTCTTTCCTGGCCTGGCGCTCAAACGCATCTTCTCGGGCCATGTCTACCGCACCTTCAACATAATCACAGTCAACAATTGCGGAGCCATCAATTCTCGATTCGACCCAAAGTCAACAGAGGTCCAGATCAGGACGGCGAATGACACATTGGAGAGCGCACCGGAGAGCACAGCTCCATCAGCTCAACCGACCCTGCTGAAACTCGATCCTATCCCCGGGCTTGAGCTCCACATCCAAGAAGCCAACAAATTCTTCAGAGGATGGTCCAGTCCGCTGTGGGCTTCGGAATTCAAGTCGTGTGGATTGATCATCGACGGCGGGCACGGCACCGGCAAGACGTTGCTCCTGGACCATATTTGCAAGACCGGCTGGGGAACAGTACACGAAATCCAGCCCCATGACAAGCTTCAAACCATCAACGAGACGCTCCAGAGAGCAAGGGAAAACCAGCCCAGCATCATCATCATGGACCAAATGGACCAACTTGTCTACTCCGAGAAGGAGCGCACCAACCGAACTTCACTGATCAGGGACATTGGAGAGTTCCTGGACAAGCTGGTGGCGGACGCGACCGCAAAGAACGGGCTTCCGAAAGTCATGTTCATTGCCGCATGTCTGGATTATATGGAACTACCGAAGCAACTTACAGACACAGACCGCTTCGAGACCCACATCCACCTGCCTCTTCCTGATGTAGCCAGGCGACAGGCGATTCTGTCGGCTAGTGAGATGCCTCTGTTACCGGGCTCCAGAGAAGAAATCTTGACATGGTTGGCCCATCGAACGCATGCTTACAACGGCAAGGACTTGATAAAAGTAACCCGCGAAGCTACCCGGATAGCAAGGCAACGTCTATATGACATCGAAGACGCTGGCGGCCTGGTCGCTGCCGTGGATGAACACCTTACGGAACAAGACCTTCGCGAAGCGGTTGACAAGATCCCACCCTCCGCCATGCACGACGTCAACCTCAAGCCACCGCCAGTTTACTGGGATGACATTGGCGGCCAGGACGAAGTCAAAGAGACCCTGCAAAAAGTCAACAAACTTGCCTCCTTTCCGGAGCACGAACTCGCCAGCTACGCTCGAGATCTGCCGAAGGGCTTTCTCCTCTATGGCCCTCCCGGCTGTTCTAAGACAATGGTTGCGCAAGCCCTCGCCACCGAGTCCGACCTCAACTTCCTCGCCGTCAAGGGCGCCGAGCTCCTCAACATGTACGTGGGCGAAACGGAACGGCGGATCCGCGACCTCTTCAAGCGCGCCAGGGACGCGCAGCCGAGCATCATCTTCTTCGACGAGATCGACTCCATCGGCGGGCAGCGATCCGGATTCAGCGGCGGCCCCGCGGCGGCCGGTTCCGGCGGCAGCGGCCTCAACGTCCTTACCACCTTGCTGAACGAGATGCAGGGCTTCGAGCGGACGGGGAGCGTGCTGATACTGGCCGCGACTAACCGGCCGCAAGCGCTTGACCCGGCGCTCTTGCGGCCGGGCCGCTTCGACAAGCTCATCTACGTCGGGCCGCCCGACGAGGTGGCGCGGGCGTCGATATTCCGGAAGTTTGCGGTCGGGCGGAACGTTAATGCCGAAGTCGACATAGGGGAATTGGCGAGGTGCACGGACGGCTTCTCTGGGGCGGAGGTGGCCAAGATCTGTAATGACGCCGGCCTGGCCGCGTTAGATCGAGACCTCTTGGGTGTGAACGGGCCCAGGAGTGCAGCTGATAGGACTGGGATCTTGATGACGGACTTTCAGAGGGCAATGCAAAATACGTCGAGGATGATCACGAAGGATATGTTGAGTGGGTATAAGGCCTGGGCCAACTCTTTCACCAAAGGGGCGGCGACTGTCTCGTTGTCTTTGCGGGGTGCGTAGGTAATTAAGCCACGAGTGTGTATATTATGAAGACCTAGAGGTCATTGTCACGTAGAACATCAGGTGGCTATTCCAAAAACGACACTAATTCATGTAAGACCAGGCACTTGATATCTGATTGCTAAATCAAGATCCGTTGCCGTAGACTCTTCTGGTACTCACTCTGCAGCATCAGTGCTCTCACTTTTGTTTTAATTAATTGGAAAAACAGAGACTTTTTTTTCTTTTTCTAGATCTCTTTCATAACACGTCCGAACACGGGCCCAAGAACTAACCCGTGAGCCTCCTATCACTGAAGCCTATCCTCGTGCGCGTCCGATACTCATCAGTGCTCCTCCTGACCTCATGGCTTAAGTGCCTTCAATCATACGCCTGTCATTTCCGTAAGCGTAACATCTCGACATCTCTAGAGACTTTGCGTCTGGCTTGGCCCCATGAAAAGCTCTCGACATGCCCTGTGCCCCCCTCCCCCTCCCATCCACACACACCGCGCCCAAAGATGGGTCAGTCAAGATGGGTCCTTCAGGTTGTCCGTTGCTGTAAGAATTTAGATTCTAGAGCCTCTTTGTCATGAGCCTCACAGGAATTCCGCACCTTCTAAGTGAAACAAGACGTTGGACTGGTAGTTCTTGAACATTTGTGCCACCAGCTCGATGTTCATATTTTGGATGTTGATGTCCTAGGGGTGCAAATGAGTATCGGATGTTCTGTGCAAGATTTTGGAGATTTGTATCATACCTGTAAGGTCTTGTTCATCACCACTACGGCCTCGTTGAGCTTCTCAACGTTGGTGATGATCCGGGATAGTAGCAGGTTCTGCTGGTGCTCGTGAGGGCTCTCCTGGTCCAGTATCAGTATTTTGAATTCGGTTCACGATTTGGATTCAGATGCATACCATGATCCTAAAGTGTGGTGACTTAACCCGGATTGTTGACTGTCTCCACGTTGATGTTTGGTGATGCGTTGTCCAGCCAGTCAGCGCGTCCCATCGCGTGTGGGAAAAAGGGACGGTGCGGCACTGTGCCGAAGACTGGGCACGCCTTGGTCTTGGGTTCCAATGCTGCTGTGCACCAGCAAGGCTAGCGACACACCACACAAAGCAAGGAACTACAAGAGCACCCCTCCCTCCCTTCAGCTCCTTGTGCCAGGCTCTTCAGCTTCACAACCCGAGGTTCACACTCCGCACCCTCCTCCCCCCCCTCAAACAGGCAAAAAATGGCCACCCCCACCGACCCCCCGCCGAAGGACGCGGCGAAGGAAGCCAAAGAAGCCGAGCAGGCCGCGCACTACGCCCTCCTCGAGCAGCTCGACAACCACGCCACGCCCAAGGCCTTCCGCTCCGCCACCTGGAAGCCCAACCAGCGCCGCAACAAGAACATCAAGACGATCCTCGGCGACGCCCAGCGCAAGGAGCACGCCACCGCCGCCACCGCCACCGCCGCGCATACGCCCACCGGCGCCGAGACCCCGGCCGTCCAGCAGCACCAGCAGCAGCACGACGACGGCCTCTCGACCTCGGGAACCAGCACGCCCGCGACCGTCGCCGCGGCGGCGGCGGCGGCGGCGGCGGCGCCGAACCTGGCGCAGGCGACCCGCCGCCTGGGCAAGCTCGTGCTGGAGAAGAGCCTGAAGCCGGCGCCGGCGCCGCCGGCGGCGGCGGCGGCGGTCACGTACACGAACATCGAGAGCGCGCCGAGCATGGCGCCGCAGCGCCGGTACTGCGACATCACGGGGCTCGCGGGCGCCTACCAGGACCCCAAGACGCGGCTGCGCTACCACAACGCGGAGGTGTTTGGGCTGATCCGCGCGCTGCCGCAGGGCTACGCGGAGCAGTACCTGGAGGCGCGAGGCGCGCATACGGTGCTGAAGTGATAGGGAGGGCCGGCGCCGTGGGCCCGGTCCGGTGTGGCGCGGGGCGAGGCTGGGGAGATGGCTGGCTTGCTTCTACAATGTGGTGTCGGGGGGGGTTGTGCTGGATGGCTCTGCCCGATTGATATTTTAGGAGTTGCACTGGGCTTTATCAAGGGCTACGATGGGACAAGGCGTTTATGGGGCTCTTGGGGACACTGGGATCGAGACAACGGCGTTCACGCATGGACACATGGGAGCACCCGGGACGTTCGTGTTTGAAGAAAAGCGATGTCATTCACGAGAAGGCATAAGAGAAGGCTATGAGAAGAAAGGAATGTTTGACCAACAAAGTCAACCCCCAAATATGCACCCGCAGTCTCTCGACCACGGATAACATCTGACGCTCCGGCTTAATCGTGATCAGTCTTGTTCTCTGCCCAGAACTTCGAAAGAAGACCGACAGATCACTGAGAGAATACGGAGAAATAGAAACTCAGTTGCCGAGCAAGATGCTAGACCGTCGGGGCAGAATCAAAGTGTATTGATATGTTACGACGGATTCCAAAGCGGAATTGAAAAGCAAAGGAATTAGGTGACAGAACTTTTAGTAGCTCTTTCAAGGTGGCCCGTGCGCATATCTTGTGCAAGAATGTCAATGTCGTGCTACCTAGCGTTATACTGTGTAATAGGTAATAGTACCAGACCAACTGCCCTCTGTACTATGTACGCAGGTACACTGTACTAGAGTACAGTGTTTACTTGTGGCTGTCGAGAAGCTGCCACGAGTAGGCCTCTGAATCCTCTTGACATAGAGTAGCTGTGACACTGGTCCGTGCCATTAAACTGACAGGTTACAAAACGCTGCATGTCAGCAACTGCGACATCGTACCTGCTTATCAGACTGAACAAAACCATAAGTGCGCATCGGGATTCGTGACGCGACAGCAAAGCGTGGAATGCGATTTCAAAGCAGCTGGCTTGGCGATGTGGAAAGGTGAAATGAGCAAGGTGGGATGTCCACCAAAGCAGGTGTGAAGCTCTCAAGCTCCAGCTGCCAGGATCGCCACAAGGGTGCCACTGTCTCGCTAGCTAATGTACTTACAGTGTACTACAGCGGCAGGACCCCTGTTTCACGCTCTACTCGAAAGGTCTTCCTGGGTCCCAAGCCGCAACATGTGGCAGACACCTTTCAGCAAACCCGCGCCGCGCCAGCAAGTCCGGCGACAACCCGAACCTTCTCCCTAGCCACCGTACCAACCGGACGCTGTCCAGCTACCTCGACACCCTATCAGCCTCAAGATGCCTTCCATGTGGATGTCAGATGCCCAGAGTATGCGCAACCACGCCCGGCCCCTCCACGCATCGTGACTCGTAGTATCGCAGCAACACGCGGCCTTGCTGAAAGCAGCTCGGTGGGAAGGAGTCTTGGCGATGGCTGACGACGGCATGTGGCAGAGATCGGGGTGGCCTTCTGCTCCGGCGGCGGCTTCTTCCTCCTCGGCGGCGTGATGATGTTCTTTGACCGAGCCATGTAAGCGTCGCGGTTTGGCCCTGCTTCCCTGGGCAGGATCCCCTCCTTCGTGCCGTGGTGCTAACCGCATCTCGCCCGCACAGGCTCGCCATGGGCAACGTATGAATGCGGCCCCCTCCCCGATCTCCAACCCGTCCCTCCGTCCCAGCCAGACTAACTAACACAAGCGCGCCCGCGCCCCGCTCCCCAAACGACAGATCCTCTTCCTCATCGGCCTCACTGTGATTATCGGCCCGGCCAAGACGGCACACTTCTTCGCACGCAAGCAGAAGCTCAAGGGCACTGCGGCCTTCTTTGGCGGCCTGGCTCTGATTCTGCTGCGGTGGCCGTTGATTGGGTTTCTGATTGAGCTGTATGGCATCCTGGTCTTGTTCGGCGACTTTCTGGGCACCATCGGGGCGTTTGCGAGGAATGTGCCGGTCGTGGGCCCATATATTGGCATGGCGATCGACCGGTTGGGGCTGGGTGGGAGCCGGAACTCGGAGCTGCCGGTATGAAGCGTTGAGGGTCCTCCATGGCTCGTGCCTGGAGGCTCGTCGCGTAGCGTGTTCCCATAGACCGGCGTTCTGGTGGTGGTGGTTATACCCAATTTCTTGCTGTGGGGGTCGGTTCAACACGATCCATGCTTTCATCAACCAAGACGATGTCACCGGAGTGGTTTCCATGCAGAGGCGAACTTTTGTCAAATTCCCTGATATGCAGAAGACCGAAACAATCCCTTCCCGCTGCCAAAAGATGTGTCGACATGTTCCACGCTGCTCTATAGACTCAACGCCACGTAACAAAACGCAACGCCTCTAGGTGCGCAGCCCTCTCTGACCAGTTCCACATTGACTCCCCCATAATCACTGCAGCCTTCCCAGATGCTGCCTCCTCGTCGCCAAACGCTTCCGGCTTAGTATCCCTGACCAACAAGGTAGTCCTTCAGCGACTCGACGGCCTGCGTTGTGTTTCCTGCCACGCCCTGCTCGCCGTGGTGGCCAACCAGGATGGCCTGCTTCGACTTGGCGATGGCGATGCCCTCACGACCCTAGACGATCCTTGTCAGAAACTCTCTGCCTTCCTCGCATGCCTCGCGGGCAGGCCCCCCGCGCGCACGGGGGCGCCTTCCCATACCTTGCGTGCGTAGACACTGCCGTCCTCCGCCTTGGCAAGCACGTAGCGCTCGCCGGCAACGTGCAGGCCCTCGGCGAAGGCCTTGTCGATGGCGGCTTGGTCGCCGTTCACGATGCCCGCGATCGTCTTCATCTCGGCGGCAGCGATCTGTGGAATCCGTCATGTGTGTCCCCATCGTCAGCGTTCTCACCCTCCCTTGCCGCCGTTCAGGGATGGGCCCGAAAGCGCGCGGGCGCGAAG
>JASMMZ010000006.1:371030-558301 GCA_038502455.1 Anisogramma anomala
GAGGGAGGGGGGTCCGACTCGCGCTGGACGAGCACAGTGGCATCGTTTGCGCGCCCCTGTGTATGTTGCGGGAGGAGGGGGCTGTCTGTGGGCGGGGCCGTACCGTGTAGCCGGGGGTGGTGGCCCAGGCACTGTCGCCGGCGATGCTGATGATGGCGCCCTTGTCAACGTGACCGGTGCCGACGAGGCTGGGAAGGCGCAGGGCCGTCAGTTGATCGCCTCGTCTTGGGGAAAAGCTGGATGGGCGGCGGCGGTCGTTTACCTGCTGTCTACATATGCTTTTGCCGGGTAAGAATAGTTAGCTTTCCATGACCGGCGGCCTGAAGCAGAGGGGGGGTTCCCGGGAAGCAACTACCTTGCCACGACATCTTGGTGGTGGATGTGTTCGGAGAGTGGTGTGATGATGCTAGACACAGAGATACGGAAGACAGAGGTCTTCTCAAGAAGATAAGGTAGCTAAGATGCTACAGTTTCCTATTTCGGCGGTGTGTAAAAAGGTGCTGGTCCGTGATGTCGTTTGAAGATGCCGCAGCTTGCTTGGCTTTTTGACATTTGGGCGTTATGTCAGCAGAAATGGAGGGGCAGCAGTGTGGGTCAGTGGTGTGGGTCAGTGGCCTCTAACTATTAGCACTGTATGTACTTGACTGCAAACACTCTATAAACGGCAACTTCGAAGTCTTCGAAGTCTCTATTTCGTGTGAATTGATCAACAATCCATGCAAACAGATCTTGCCTCATCGAGCTTCTCTTTCTCGCAAGTCCCAACCTTCACATCCTCTTCCCGACACATCCACGGGCAGCCCCTACAATGGTTAGTGTTGCCACTAGATCCGCATACGTTTTTTTTTTTTTTTTCCATTTTACTATCACCAGGCAGTGCCCACTATGTAGCCAGTATAGTGTGACCCTCGCTAATGTTAAGTTACATATGCCAGCGGGAAGGCTCGCAACCTAAGTATCTGCACGAGGTTGGGAGTAATTGCCAGTCGCCTGACCCGAGGGGTAAAGTCCTGTGGTAGGGCCTGTGGTAGGCTCTCGCGTGTAGGCAAACTTTGCGTGGGAAGGTTCTTGAGGGGTTTGGTGATATTCCTCTTGGTGTTGAGGGGTCGTGCGAGGTTTCTGCTCAATTGATTGATGTAGGGCGCCAACGTCAATACCTCTGGCCGCGTTGGCAGCCCTCGCTTCATGTGCTTTTCCGCCGCTAAGGGCGTACTACACGCTGTAACGTGGAGGTGCTGGGCTGCTGAGCACATCAACGGGTTCCTTATCACCAGCGCGTGAAGAGGCTTGACTTGGCTGGGGGTGAAAGGGAGGTCCCCTAGAGTGTATGTGTTGGCGTTGGGATCCCTCAACGCCTTTTCCTTTTCCTTGAAGGATTTGAGGATCAGGGTCTTAAGGGCGTTCTTAAAGCTAAGCTAGGTCGAAGAGTTCTTGTGCCAGTCTTATATTGCCCTAAGCTGGAAGGTAAACCCCTTGGTACTTAAGTTTTGCTTTGACCTTCATTTTAACCCCTTTTTGGACTAAGGTTCACATGTCTATAGTCCAGTCATTGAAAAGGTCGCGAAAGTTGATAAAAGCGTCGTCAGGATCGTCAGCATTACAGTGTTCAATAATGTAGTAGCTAACAAAGTTGGTAAGGTGCTCTTCAATAAAGTCTTCATCCACATACTGTCTCTAGAGGTCGTAGTTATAGTATTTAGTAAAGAAGTGTCTGAGGGCCTTAATTGCTTCTTTGCTAACAGAGTCGGTGATAGTTTTGAGGCGTTCACTTGCGGTAGCCATCTTGATAATTTGGCCTATGGAGGACGTGTAGGGTGTGTGGAACGAGTGACTTGGTGATTTTTAGGCGTAAAGGCTTGGTGTTTTGGCGTGAAGTCGCGTGGGAACTTGACGACTTGGTGACTTGACGTAAGGTCGCGCGACGTGGCTTTTTCGGCGTGACTTGGTGTTTTCGCTGAGAGCAGCGAACTTGACGATTGAAGTGAGAAAGTGAAAAAGAGTAGAGTAAGGGTAAAGGTTTGATGTAGAGGGTGAGAGCAAAGGTCGTTTGGTGGTGGAGGTTATTTGTTATAGGCCGTGGGACTTAGTCGTTTTTCTGTAGTAGTAGCACCTGCAGTAGTACTGACTTAGCTGTTTGCCAACTTGTTGTTTGAGACTTTTAGCGGTCAATCTCAACACTCTTCAAGAAGGATCAATGAAGATTTCTTAGTGTTTTCGATAGCGATACCATCGCTACCTTTGGTCTGCCGTAGAGACTGCACAGGCCAAAGGTCTTCTTTATGTACTGCCGTAGAGACTGCACAGTAGTAAAGGCCCTTCGCAAGAATCTTTCCTCTACTCTAGCAGCCGTAGCCACAGAGTGTAACAACCGGAAAAGAGCTTCTTCTTCTACTTAGCTTATCTGTACTTAACCTAGTAAAAGGCAAGCAAGCACTGATCAGTGTTGGTAGGCCTTAAACGTTGCAACATTATCGATTCGATTTGTCGAAGTAACAGTAGTATTGCGTGGTCAAATAGTGGATGTATTGTTCTAGGTTTGGCAGACCGCTAGCTGGTCTACACTATAATTTGTATGGCCAATTGCTTGGCCTGTGCCCTAGACCGAATCGGACACTCCACAATCAACAGACTTGCAGTCAGTACAGTCAACTTTACTGTAAGTAAAGTTGACTGTCTGCACTACAATTAACCTGCTAAAAATAGCAGTCAATACTGTTCCAACAAGTTTCCTATTAACGGCAACGAGAAAAGTTTAACTCCTAAATATAATTTCGTTTAAAGGTTATATAACCTTAATGGCGTAATTGTAAAATCGAGTAAAAAGGAGTTCAATTTAATTAAAATATGAATAAATGAGGATCTATTCCTTATTCCTATACTTTTTAATAATACATACTTTTTGAAGATTTAAATCGATTTTAATTATAATTATTATTATACTATAAACGAGGCTTTAATATGATGGTTAAAGATAAAGAAAATTTAGTTATTATATTTTCGAAATCTTAATATGATATTGGGGTTATAGTAAAAT
Organism: Anisogramma anomala; assembly: GCA_038502455.1. Lineage (NCBI taxonomy): Eukaryota > Fungi > Ascomycota > Sordariomycetes > Diaporthales > Gnomoniaceae > Anisogramma > Anisogramma anomala. Next base: position 374,065 of record JASMMZ010000006.1, read on the forward strand.
ACGCGTATAACATAAATAGTTAAGTTTTGTATAAATATTGATAAATAGTCGAATCCAATATTAATATATATTATTTCCAGAATAACGCGGGATATAATTTTTAAAATACCTTAAATACAATATTAACAAATAACCTTAAATGTTAGTGGTAATCGCTTGATAACTTAGGATTAGAAAAACTTAGGTATTGACGCGGTGATAGTACGCTTTATGCCGGGGAATATATGGAGCGTAATAAATTCGGTTTTTATCGGTTTAGTAAAACGTTGGTACCGAAAGGTATAACGTACGGGGGATTAGTTTCGATTAGCTTTTATTACAAACATTTACAAAATAACGTGGATTTTATAAATAACGGCGATGACTATGGTTAAGGAAAAAAAAGATTAGTTACGTTTCTTACTAAAATGAGCAAAATTCCGCGACTTATTCGACGAAGATAAAACTATAACCCTACTCCTATATAAGGGGAAACTCGATTACCACATTTACATTAAGTTGAATAAAAATAAATCTTTACTAAACCGATTTCAAAAGCTATTATATTTAATATTACGAAATTAATAAATAAGGGCTATATTGGTAGGCCTTAGACGTTGCAACGTTGTCGATTCGATTGGTCTTCGAAGTAACAGTAGTATTGCGTAGTTAGATGGTGGATGTATTGTTCTAGGTTTGGCAGACCGCTAGCCGGTCTACACTGTAATTTGTATGGTCAAGTGCTTGGCTCGTACCCTAGAGTGAAGTGTAGCGTACTGCACTCGACTTACACCCAATGCGGTAAGTTCGCACAAAGCAATACACTTGCAGTACGGTTAACTTTACTATAAGTAAAGTTGACCTATTGCATTACATGTAATACTATTCTAATACTGGCGGCTTTTTAGTTTGTGCGCGCACACAAGTATAGCTAACCAAACCTTTCTGGGTAGTGTTAAACAGCGGCCTCGTACCCCCTGTCAATTTCAATTGACTTCCATATTGCATTGCACCAATTGCATGCAAATTGACCTTATTTGACCTTAATTGCTTTGTCGCTCCAAGGTCCGAGTTTATCAACTCCCACAAAAAGTTCCTCCGCTACACTGCCACAGCCCTTCTTAACTTCAACTATGCTACTTAAATAAATCACCGTCATTAATCCCCTGGCAATTTCCAGTTTGCTAGTATATCCATGTCCGCCGTTACATGATTTGGGCTTTCCGGGCGGCCTATCCACGTAGCTTTCGATACGTATAGTTAGCTTATTGCTATTTACAAACCTTTTCAGTACTTTGTTTGACGTGGCCTTCATTATGGCATTTACAAGATTATCTTTACTATCGATTTATCGGAACTCTTTAATCTTCCTCTCTTCGTAGGCTTTATGGAGTGCCATCATATTGATTATTAAGTGCTTTTCGCTAGTGGTTCCGAATTTTAATAGGTATTTGAAAAGACTTTTTGAGTTGATATAAATTACCACCGTGATAAAAGGAATCTTTAGCTACCTGATAATAAGGTTAAGGGTTTTTCATAGCGTTATACTTACATTAAAGTTCGTTATTATACTGTAGACTTTCGAAGTTAATACGTTTCGTATAATTTTCTTGTACTAAATAGAGGTTTAGTAAATTAGGTTGCCAATAATGCTTAATTGATTTCCCCGTTTTTTTTCGTTGACAAAGGTTATTAAAAAGCCAATTTGTAAAGATAAATCGGTGTTATTTACAAAAAACCTGTCCGTAAAGATTATTAGCTTTACCTTTAAAAGGTTGATAAATACTATATTAATTTCGCGGTCCAAATTGCGTATTTACTACCCCAACTTCTTATTTAGTTGGTTAAAGTATTTATTTATTAGTATTTGTATTTTTACCATAATAAAAAAGTCGTATAAAGCTTTCGGTTAATATAGGGTAATAATATAATTACCTCGTCTACGATATTTTAAATAATGTTAAGCTCTAGCCTTATTAGTTTCATCGATGATAGCAAAAATAAAGTTTTAAACCTTTTAACGGAAGTTTAAACCGGTATTAATACTAAGTATACAGATTAACAATTTATTAAAGTTAAGTTAATTATTTTACATTAACGTTATTACTGGTTTACAATTTTAAAACTTAAAGTTCTTAATCGTTTATTATTTTTATATGATAAAGTTAACCGTTTCGACGAAAAGGGTATCGTTTGTTTGTATACCTATTATGCTGAAGTCTTTCTTTTACGTTTGTTGGTAGGTTTCAAGCATAGAATATTCACGTAAATATAAGGTCTTTGAAGAGTAATTGTTAGATTGATAGTTGTAATATAAAAGTCAAGATGAAGATGAAGAAGAAGTATCCAGAGGTGTACGTTATAGGTGAGAGTTTATAAGCCCTCGCCTAGAGCGTGTGACTTTGGAATACTTCTTTTAAATTGTTCCACGTATTACCGTCGGCCTGGAATAGTAATCCAGACCAATTTATGCATAGTATACTTTTGCGTCTTACAAGAGTATAGACTGCAGCGTGACACGTTATCGTGTACCCTGTAAAAGTGTATCCTGTAATACAGTGCACTACTCTTTAGCCTATATATACTATTTTTAAGGGTATATAGTAATATTTATATAGGTAATCTTTTCTTTCTCCCTTTGCATACTTTGTACCTATAGACTAATAATAATAGTGTTATTTTCGTATTAATCGTAAAAGGTCCAAATTAATAGTAGTGATAGTGTTATTGTTAGCGTATTAGTCGCAAAAGGTTTAAATTAACAATACTGATAGTGTAGTTAGCGTATCAGTTGCAAAAAGTTTAAATTGACAGTAATAACAGTGTTATTATTAGCGTATCAGTCGTAAAACGTCCAAATTAACAATTCGGCTAAAATTATCAAAGTCTGATCACAGTAGTAAATGTAAGTCGACCTTAGTTAGTATAGACAAATAAAAGCGATATGGTTGGTAATGGCGCTTTTCGTTGTTTCTGACAGGGATAGTTGTGTAAAGGTGATTTCGCAGGGTAATTACGTAATCAAGTAATAGGTCAGTATAAAAAGATGCATTGCTATCGCTTTAGGAAAAACTTCCTTTCTTCTTTTAGTTAAAGGCGTGTAGTTTTAGTTAATATAAGTCTCGATTTTAACTTAACTTTTGGTATATCTTAATAAATCAAGCCGCTTCGATGTATACATTACTTGGCCTGTACATATACTAATTTATTTCCTCGAACAGATGCCACGTAAAAACCGTACTACGAGGTGCCGTCTGACGTGCAAACGGCAACGTGCCGCCGCCGCCGCCGCCGCCACTGTTACAACTGTTGTTTCGTCCATTATTACCACTACCAACAGCAAAAGTCTGCCCTCTTCGGGCGAAATCTCGTTTATCGCCGCCATGCCGCCAGTCGCTATGCCGTCAAATCCCTCCGCCGCGTCCTCCGCCGCCGTCACTTCCGCCGCCGCCATACCTCTTTCCCCCTCCTTTTCCTCCCCCTTTCCTAGCTCCTAAGGGGAGGAGTAGTGGGTTTTTAAATTTATAAACCTTATTTTTTCCCCACGGGTAAAAATCTTATTACTCGTAAGGACTCTTTTATACCATAAGTGTAGCCTAGTATAGTTATATTAGGGTATGTTAATTGCAGTCCCTTTTTTTATAATCCTTTAACTATTCCATTTGTAAATAAGAAGTAAAAGACGGACTATTTTCGCTGCCTCGAGTTTCGTATCGTTAAGGTACGCTGTAAAGCCTTTTTAACTCGTTAAGCGTTAAAGCAGAATACCCGAGTCCGTAACTTTAAGCTATTAATGAATAAGATTTACGTATCATATGTCGTATCCGTAATCGCGAGTAAGTTTATTAACGATTAATACGAAAATAAAGGTTGTTCGGCGCGTTATCACCGTTACAAACGGACTAATAACTCGTATACCCCTGTTTCGGTAATTTTAAGGGCGTAAGCCGGAACTATATTACGCGTCCGCCGACTTTTTAGTAAATTCCAACCGAATGCCAAAACATTTTTTAGCAAAAATGCATATTTAGGGTAAATGAGAAAAAAATCACCGTAAATAACCAAAATAAGCTGATGCTAATTATTAATAGGCGTTAACCGGCGGATTAGGGAGACGGTAGTCACTGTTATCGCCTGGAAATGAGGCTTACGTATATATTACATAAACGAGTTCGACGGCGTTATTACACATTACCGTAAAAAGAGTAATCCCCCCCTTGTACCTTTGCCTAAAGGTATAACCAATAAGGTAAAGGGTCACATCCTCGCTAGCGTTAATAATATCGTTAGCGGTGATAGCAGTAGTATCAGTATAGAGGAGGAGAGCGATGGAGAGGATGGTAAGGATGCGACAACGTCGCTCTTTTTTTTTTAGTAGTGAATAAATGCCCCCTCGGCCGAGTATAATGATCATACTAAATACCCATGAGTATATAGAAGGTGTTAGAGGGTTTATGTTATTAAGAAGGTAGCAGAAGTGCTGAGTGAACAATATCGCAACCGTGCAAGTAATAATAAAAAGCCGTGAGGCTATTCAAAATATACTGAGACTGAATACTTAGATTGACAACTGAAGAACTATGAAGGAAATACTATCTGTTTAGTGATGACCGTGTCCTTGTATATCTGTACCTTTATACCGTCTTCAGTACTAGATAGCTTGGATAGCAACATATTCAACATATCCTATACGTTCGTGCGTTAACCCTAACCCTAGTTTGATGACATAAGAGATGTTCCCCACCTGATGTATTGGACGTCAAGCTTCTAATAGCGCAGCTAGCTGCTGGCCTATTCCATAACCTGCAGTTAGTTCTTGGGTCATAACACTAGGCCGGCATATCCGGCCATAGTGTAATACATTATATAGTAATTGTATAGCTTTCCATAAATAAATATTCAAAGTGATAAATGTAATATAGAATATAAAATAAAATAAAAGAGGAAACGCGTTAAAATCGGTATATAAAGTGTAAAATAAAAGAGAAATATGTTAGAATCGGCGTATGAAATACAAAATAAAAAGTTAAAGTGTCAAAATTTGTACGAATAATCGTATAAGGCAGAAAAAAAAGATGTAGATTGGCGAGAATGATATCGATAAGCCGATTCAAGTTGTTGAAAATCGTTATAACGGCCTATTAAGGTCGTAAAACCTTTTTTACAACCCTAACAAACAACGTACTTGTCGATATAAATGTTTTTAAAGCGCTATTCGATATTACCTTTATTATTACGTTTATTAGATTTAATTTGCTATTGATTCATCTGTTTTTTTTTTTTTCAATTTTTCAGCGTTCGTATGACTCGCGTAAAGCTATAATATCGATCATTAATCGTTTTTCGTTCGTAGTATATAGTTTAACCAGGTATTTATAAAGCGAAAAAAATTAATATAAATAACCAGAGGGATAGGGCGTAAACCAAGGATAAAAATAATTATCCGGATTGTTATTTCTATAATAATACCCGAATAGAAGCTTTTAATTATATCGTAGATTTCGAAAACGAAAACGCTTTTCGTAACCCTTTTATACTTAGTAAAGCTTTAATAGATAATGTTTTTATAAAACGTAAAGCCATTTCGAACTGATAATTCATTACCGAGGACAAGAACGAAACCAATTTATAAATTACAATTGCTATTATTAGAAAAAAAGCTGTTAGTAAAAAAAAAGCTTTGTAATACGTATATTTAGCATTATAAATTATAACCCTTACTTTAGATTATATATTTGTTATAAAAGGCGTTTATTAAACACCTTACATATATCATTCGTTAGGTAGGTTTAGTATTATGCGGCGACTGAAATGTCGAATACCGCTTTTAGTTATACTAAAAATGTAACCTAAGTTCCGCATGCGCGTTAGCATTTATATTCGTCAGCTCGTTTTACGTGATCTAGGATAACAGAAGCTACCTTATCTAATTATCTTTTTTACTCAAGTCTTAAAATATCGCTTCAAAGTATAATCGTAACACTATTAAAATCGATTATATCATTTTTAACAAGTAGGTTTTAAACTTCAACTTTAAACCAGCATTTAAATTTTTTTTCTTTTTAAACGCGAAAAATAAGGCATTATAAAAAGTTAAAATATCGTTCATTTGTATTCTTATAAGTGTAAAGCCCTTCGAACGGACAGTCGATACCAATAAACACAAGTTAAAGGTTAAGTTAATTATTCGGAGTCGTTCCTTATAATACTTCTGGTAAGTTTAGTATTAATATACACCGGTTTTAACTAAGTTATAAAAAGGTTTTAAAATACGTAAGATCATTCCCGGCGGATAATATTATTTAATTTTTTTTTTTTTAGAATTTTTACGTGAATCCGCCGTTTTGGCCGTTTCTTAAATTATATATAAGTTTATGTTATATTTCAGAATTCGATATATAGGTTATACGGTTCGTTAAAGGAGGTTAAAAATACAAAGATTATGCGGTGACTAGCTCGTTATAACGTAGATGACTAGGTTATAATATTATTTTCGCCTTCGTCGTTATAACCTTTAATAATTAAACGATTTTTTTTCGTAAAGTTTCCTAATATTATCTTTTACCTTGTGGACGAAGCGGATTAAAAAAATCCTATAGATGTTGTAAATAATAGGGTCGAATTGTTTAAAGTCAAAAACGTTTTAGTCGATTAAGACTAAAACCTATATTCAGGTAAATTATTCGAATAAGGTATTTAGGGTGGTTATAATGCTCTTATAGCGAAGTTTTAAGTTAAATTCGTCGTTACCCAATTCCTTTTACGTGATGAAGAAATCCGTAATAAATTTTTTAAAACGTTTTTTCGTTTTCAAACCAAAAATTCGTCTTCATCAGCGAGGTTTTAGTAAATTTAATATAAATATATCGTTTTTATTTAGTATAATCGGATTAAATTCGTCGTTCCGAGGGGTGGCGTGTAGGCGATTCTGGTTGTTTCCATCGTTTCGAAGGGTGGTGTATAGGCGATTCTAGTCGTTTTGAAAATCCTAACCGATTACTTTTACTTTTCTCTTATATATACGTATTATTATCCCTTGAAACAAACTTATGCCGTTTAACAAATTAACCAATATATTATGGCTTTTAAACTTATTAATATTTTAAATTCTACTTTATTTATCTTTTGTTCTTTGAACCAAAACTTTAAATTATAATCATAAATACAAAACTCCGGCGTTACGTAAGCCGTTTCCTATAACCAACGTTTTGGATACGTCGTTTTTCAGCTCGTGGTAATCGTAAAGTTGCCATAGATTTTGCCACAGTATTGGCTCTTCATACCGTAAATAATAATAATGTAAAGTTTATATAAATCTTTGCTAAAACCCCAAAAACGAAAAGCGTAGGAATAAGTTTATTTAGGCTAAAAGTGTTATTAACGGCGTTAAACGTCATTTAAATAATAGACTCCTTAAAGTTACTACCCTTTAGATTTTTCGATAATATTATATACGCTTTTTTTAACGGTTCGTAATACCGTTCGTATTTTTTAATACCTTATAAGGTTTTTACTAGTATTTATCTAGACTTATTGCCGGCTATCTGAACCTTAATTCGCTATTCGGTAAAGTCGAAAGCAGTATTAATGTTGTATATAATTTAATTAAAAGACTCGAGGTAAACGTTAAACTAATAGTTAACTAAAACTATTTAATGGTTTATAATGAAAACGCTTTATATAAATTTAGCGATCTAAAACTATATTATTATGTTAACAGTGTCAAGGACTAGTTCATTATTTAAATACATAATATTAACTATTACCTTGTAATTAAAGTTTATATCATCTTAAAGGAGGAACTTTAACCATCGTAGTACCTGTAAGTATAATTATATTTATGGAAAAACTTTTTGATAACTTTAAGTACGCTCTTTTTTATATTCATATAGCCTACGGTATAAAGTAGTCGTTTAAAGCCATTTTTGGTATATAAATCCCACGCCTTTTGACTTTTGTCCTTAACTTAGCCTTAACGTGACATTAGATCGCTTTCTACGTATTAAGGATTTATAAGCTAAAAAACTCGCGAAAGTTTAGGAAAGCATTAGAGCCGTATCCAAACTCTTCACTGGTATTAGACTCGAGGATGTACTAGCTAACGTAATTAGTTAGGTAATATTCGCTAATGGTCTCGTTAACATTTATGGTTTAAAGTTATTTGTCATAAAACTTAGTAAAAATATTTCCGAACGCTTTAATTTCTTTTTTCCTTTCAAGGTTAGTAATAGTGTCAAACTGAGCGTTAGGGGCAGACATTTTGATAGGTGTGTAAGGCGAAAACTTGGTGATTTTAGGCGTAGGGGTTTGGTGTTTTGGCGTAAAGTCGTGTGTGAATTTGAGGACTTGGTAACTTAGTGACTTAGCGTGGAATCGCGCGACGTGGCTTTCTTAGAGAGACTTGGCGATTCTCGGTGTTTTCGCTTAGAATAGTGGACTTAACGATTAAAGTGATATGGGGAGTGAAAAGAGTGAAGTATAGGCAAAAGTTTGGTATAAAGGGTAAGGTCAAAGGTCGTTTGGTGGTAGAGGGCAAAGGTTGTTATTTATCGTAGGGACTTAGTCGTTTTTCTGCAGTAGTAACACTCGAAGTAGTACTAACTTAGCCGTTTGGTAACTTGCCGAACGTTAAGACTTCTAACAGTCAATCTCAACGTTTTCTTTAAGAAGAATTACTGAAGATTTCTTGGTGTTTTCGAATAGCGATACCGTCGCTAACTTTTAGATTTCCATTAAAAGACTAACGCAACCCAAAAGTCTTCTTTGTTTTCCTGCCGTTAAAAGACTGACTTAGTACTAATAGAGGCCCTTCGCAAAAACTTTTCCTTTATCTTAGCGATAAACGCAAAACGTAACCGGAAAGTAACTTCTTTTTCTACTTATCTTATCTGTACTTAACCTAATAGGAAAGCACTGATTAGTGTTGGTAGGCCTTAGACTTTACAACGTTGTCGATTCGATTGGTCTTCGAAGTAACAGTGGTATTGCGTGGTTAGATAGTAGATATATTGTTTTAGGTTTGGCAAACCGCTAGCTGATCTGCACTGTAATCTGTATAGCGAAGTGCTTGGCCTGTGCCCTAGACTAAAGTACAGTGTACTGCACTCGACTTACACCCAATGCGATAAGTCCATACAAAGCAATACACCTGCAGTACAGTCAACTTTACTGTAAGTAAAGTTGATATACTGCACTGAATGTAATACTATTCCAACAGGCTGTATTTGGGTAAGCTTTTTACTAGCTGTAATGCCCGTATTATTTATTTTTAAACCGAAAAAAGAATAGCGGTTTTATATCAATCATTAAATATTAAATAAAATTACCGAGTAAAATCGCTTTCCTTTACCTTTAATTAAGGAAAACTTACGCACGTTATCGATATTGATATAACTTATGAAATTGGATATTTGAACGACATTTTACCGTATCCAGGTTATACGCGAATCAAAGTAATTAAAGATGTTTCGTATACAATTTGGGTTATTTAAATGATTAGTTACCGCTTTTAAATTAACGAAAACATCAACGACGTTTTAATGATATATCAATTATATAATAACAGATATTTTGGATATTTTAATTATAACGTACCTAAACCATCTTTCGTTTTTCTTTTAGGTATTAAATAGAATTATTTAACGAAATTTCGCGTGGTTTTAGGAAGTTTTCGCGATACGAAACTGAATTTAAAATTTAAAAATTATAACTTGATGGTTAAAAACGTAAAATACCTTGGTTTCATTATAACAGTTAAGGTAGATATCCGAGATGACCCCGAAAAAGTTCAGGCAATCCGCAAGTAGGAGTTATACATACTATCTAGAAAGTTTAAAGTTTTTTAGATTTTGCCAACTTAGATCGTAACTTTATTAGTAATTTCTCCGAGCTAACGGATCATTTCGTCCGACTAACGAAATAAGAAATTAGTTAGGCTTAAATGAAACGGGAGAAACATGTATTCCAAACTTTAAAAAATAATTTTATTAAAATCTCTATTTTAATATATTTGAATTTAAATCGGCTAACGGTAATTAAAACCGACTATTTAATAACGGCGTTAAAAGGGTGTTTGTCGCAACGGGATAAGGATAATATCTTAAGGATAGTGGCTTATCACTTCGCACGACTAATAAATATGGAACGAAATTACATTATTTACAATAAGGATCATTTCACGGTAATATTCTATTTAAAAGCGTAATCTTTCGAATTACATAGTATCCACACCCCATTAATGATTTTAACAAATTATAAAAGATTAAAATATTTTTCTTCATTACGTTTCATTTCGCAATGCCCAGCTAAATAAGTCGAAATCTTTTTACTTTTTTAATATCACCTATAGTATAAGCCTATAATTTAAGGCGCTCATCCGAATACATTAACCTATGAATTACAAAATAAGCTTAAAGTTAAAGAACGCCGTACGCAGGTTTTTTAACCTATTTCCATTGTGATACAAGATATAATATTAATGGACTTATATTTCAAAGAAACATAAATTACAGCGGTTCATATAAATAAATTTACAAAGACTGAAGTTTAATTTTTAGACCGCGACAATATATATTCCGAAGGTAAGTTAAAGGTTTTCAAAGGGTCGCCGAAGGCAGAATTACCTTGGATTCGGCCCGCACTCGGGTTGTTACTAGGGATAATGTTAAAGAATTTTAATACGATGAAACCAGCGGTACCGTTACGGACCCGGTCTGTGTTAGGCCTGTTCATATAGTTAACACCGAGTAATCTCCTTATTTTCAGCCTGGGTACGTTAACGGAATTGTAAGATTAAGGAGTAGCAAACGACCCATTATATAAAGTTTGCTTATTAACGGTTCTTAAGAGCGTTAAACGTTTCCTAATTAAAATAGGATGATTAGTATAAATTACGGATTAGAAAATTAACCTGCAAAATTTATTACATTACCTTAACCGCTAATAACTACCAAGTCAAAAACTATTAACGACGAAAATCTTATAATAAACTTACAATTCGCTTATTATGTGTTATTTAGGCCAAGACATTTTATTTCCCGTTTTCAATGGGATTACTATTTAAAAAGGATAGTTGTAAATATTCGATGTTTATATTAAATATATTCGCATTATAACAAAACAAAACTTCGTCATTTCTTACAACAAAGCTTTTTTTAACCCCTCCCTATCTTAAATCGATATTAGGTGTATATTTTTGTCAACTTCATAGTTAACTTACCAATTACTCAAAGAGGCCCCCAATATTTGTGAGTTATTACGAATCACGTTTTTAAATTCGTCTAGTTTAAGGTTATATAATTTATAATTGCCGATACGTATACGATGCGCTTTCGGAATATATAATAAAGATTTTATAAATTTACTGCCTTTATTATTAGTAACCGCAATTTGAATGGGATATGCCTATTTTAAACAACTTTATATTCCTTAATAAAAGACGAATAAAAGTTATTTATAATATATTACTTATAAATAGATTGCGGTATTAAGCAAGTAAATTAGTTAATTTGAAAGTATTTACGAATTTTCGTCACTTTTTTGTAATATAACCCGGCTTTATATTTACCCGTTTGTTAATTCACGTTCAATAATCGAAAGTCGACAGTTACTAGGTTTAACGCGAACCGTTTGGTCAATTGGTATAAAATGTTCCTTATTTAGAGGATAAACAAGGATACGAAGTCGTAAAATAATTCGGTGAGGCGAACGACTATATTTTTAACTTATTTACGTGAAAGGGCGGAATTAACATAAGCGGCTATAATTTATACTTAATAATAAATAAAAACGGAGATGATTTGTAGGTAACGTTCAGCGAAACGATATAAAGTGGGGGACTAGATTTGACTAAACCTTCGTAATATTAAAACTAATCGCTTAAATAAAAAGTTGGACTAATTTTATAATTAATATGGAGTTGTCGATGTTTCGAATTCGTTTAATATCGTTTTGAATATTTTTTACAAATACATTGTATTTTACGTAAATTTGGTTAAACGGGTAATTTTAAACTCTTTTTATTTATAAATTTTCTTTAATATTCAGCTGAAACCAGTTTTAATCGTTAATAATATAGGAAAAAGTATATACGAGGAATTTGAAGTTTAAAAAATTCTCGCGGTAAAAATAGGGCGAAATAGAGTTTGTTTTATATTAATTAAATGAAAGGGCTGTAATGAGCCAGAGTGAAAATTACTCCAAAATTGATAATATAATGTAATCCTAAAAAAGTTTAGGGCGAAATAAGAAGATATTTGGATTTATAATAATCTGGTATTTTGACGATGAAGTTAAATTTATATGAAACGATATATATAAGGAAAGTTGTTTATTCCCTCAAAATAATATATTACCTATAAAAGTAAAGGAACATTTATTATTAAACAAAGTTATAATATAATAGGTAAAGCCGGGTAAATATTACTCGATTTTTTCAAATACGTATTCGACCATAAGGCAGCTTTTACTATAACTTAATATTTACTTATTTGTTATTATTATCATTATCGAGATTTAATGAATATCGACGTTATTAACGTTAAAGCACTTAATATAACTAATTTCGGGTATTATGTAACGTTGGGGGAGAAAAGCGATAAAAGGCTTAATGGGCGTTAATAGGTACCGATAAAAGGGGTTAATAGGAGGCAGGATAAATGCAAGGCAACGTCAAGAATGGCTGATAACGCGAGGAGAGACGGGCATTAAAGAAGGTCGATAACGGATAGTACGAGGAGATTCGAGTGTTAAGAGAGGCCGACGATAGCGGATAACGTAAAAAAGGACGAACGTTAAAAAAAAACCGACGATAATGGCTAATGGAGAGTAAAACAAAGGGCGGAGCGAGGAAAACAACCTTTTAAACAGGTTAACGAAGATTGTAATATATTAGTTTAGGCTCTGGCGACGCGTTTGGCCTGAATACAATTCTATAGCCGTTTGCGATCGACCCGATTAGGTTACTTTTAATGAAGTTTAACAACTAAAATATGGGTAGAATTAGGGCTCGTATAATTAGGTTTTAAATTTTGCTCGTTACATTCTATGAGCCGTAACTTATATTCATTATTAAAGATATAATCTAAGTAGCCATATTATTTTAGTTACTTAGGCTAAAATTACGGAAAGATATACGGCCATAATTAAAGGGGGCCAGGGCGAAAATGTTACGCATTAAAGCACGATCGGTTGAAGGAGTTTTATGTTTGTAAATATACTATACCGTAAAAGGTAATGAAGGAGTTTTAAGGGAGGACGGACCCGAGAAGAGGGGGCTATGGGGACGTATAACTAAAGAGGTAACGACCTATACAGCCAGTACAATGAAGACTCCGTAAATCCGAATAATATCGCGGAGCCGGGAAAATTAATTAACTAATATAAAAAAGGCGAGGGTTAAAACAGATCGATGACCCGGAACATCTCCTTAACGCTTACGCATAATAAACAGAATATAGCTTTTATCCTTGGTTATAATAACCAATTACCATAGGAAGGCGCGTAAACTAAGTGGAGCCGCAAAAAACCCTATTTTTTAAAAAATATATTACAAAAGGGGATTCAATCGGAATTAGAATTTCCGTAAAATTAACTTGAAAACTTATTTTACTATAAATCTTTCGATATAAAAAACAACCTTATACCCGATAAACCCGGATATAAGTAAAAGAAACGGCAAAGTTAAAAAGGAGATTGATATATAACATATAGGCGTCTTTAACCTATAAAGGAGAAAGTTCGCTTTTATATTCATTATTATTAAAGACGAGGAGATTTCTTATAACGCGAGGCGGCTATAAAAAACAATTAGCGGTAAGGTATTAGTATGTAATAGGGTAGTATATTTTAAAGAGCGGCACGTTATCTTCACTAAAAGCGTCGACGATAATATAGCCTACATTAGGTTTATTATACACGTCGGTTATGAAAACGAGACAAAAAATATCGAAGGGATATTCATGAAAATTAATGGTTGAAATATAATAGTAGAAAATGAAATTATCATAAAAGGGGGTAAATAATAAAAGAGAGCGACGTTATGAAAGGGAAGGAAAATGAAGTTTTAAAAGTTACGGAGGCGTTCGTAATTATAAGGATTAGTAGACTAAATTCGGTTAGGGTTACGTGTTATACGGGGCGCGTTATACGACGTCGGTGGTAAAAAGAACATATTATATGGCGTGTTTAAAGGTACGTTTTACGGTACCGGCGATAAGGTTAAAAGACACGTTATACGGCGCCGGCGGCTTAAGGTCAAACCAGTTAATACGTTATACGACTTGTTAAAAGGACCTTATACAACACCGGCGGCAAAATAAATATATTATACGTTAAGCCTAGGGGCGCGTTAAGTGACGTCGGTAACCTGGGGTCGGATCGGTTGATACGTTATACAACGCATTAAACGTCGCGTTACCGGCTTACACCTAGCTCACGTACTAAACAGATAAGGCCCGCACCCTGCGTTTAACTAACGGGACGCTGTAACCCTTATAATATCCGGGGAAAAAGAGGGCATATTATAAACTCAGGTCATTAACCATTAAATTTATAGGTTACGTAACTATATACATAACGGGAAAGGCAATACCCGGTCCAGGCCCGGTCCGAATACAGACCAGGTACGGTTCATGTACGGCACGTGTAAGGGTATGTAACGAGCTAGGCGCTAATTGGGTATTAACCGGGTGCGGACCGAACACGATCCGTATACGGCACGCGTAAAGACATGTGACGAGCTGGGCACTAGCTGGGTACTAGCCATACCTATAGATCTTGCATGGTGGGCCACGGTAGTCTCTTCTAGTCTTCCACCGTACCTCAATATAAAACAACATTTGGCACCTACTTGACTTACCATCGTAGGTCGGACCATAACAGCAATTCCTATTCGATGCATATTTGTATTAAAGATCTTATAGCGGCTTAGAAAGAGTAAAATATATGTAAAACACTTATATTCTGGTTTCAATTCCGTAATAATAAGGAAAATATACTTTACAACTCGTTTAGCAAGTTGTTACAGACTATAAACCCACAAAGTGTGAAAAACGTAATATAAGGTATACTATAAAGCGGGTAGTATACCGAAAAAGTCTTTGGTAGAAAATTAAGTATTTAAAATATAGTCGAAAGCGAAAACCCTGTTAAGCGGAAATAGTACCAGTAGATGGTAATAGCTTAAAAATAAATAAATGAATAGAGCTATCAAATTTAAACGCTTATAAAAAGGTCGTTTCTTAAGAATTTAAAGTATAGAAGGAGTTATACTTTGGTTGCATCGTAATAAAAGTCTGGAAGATTACGTTATCATAAGTAATGAGGGATGGAATCGTTATTTGTGAGGGATATTCTCTAAATACACTGCTGTAAAAGTGGTACGTCAAGCCAATAACGATCTTTATAGCTAAAAAAGGGTTTCCGAAAAAGATTTAAATGATGGTAAAGCCGTTTAGCGGTGTTCTGGTGAAATAAGGTGCATGTGAAGTAATGGTATTAAGAACGGCTAAACTTGAAAAATTTCCTTAAAGGTGGACACTATTATGGTTTATAGTATAGGCCTCTAACCTTTCTTAATAAGGTCGTTCGTATATTTACGCCAAGAAAATTGATATCAGGTTGAAGATGGCATACGATTTCTTTACAATCAGCAACAAAAATAAACGATTATTGCTATAGCTACAACTAAAAAAACTAATAAAATAGTACGCACCATAGGCACATCTATGGAGGGTCCCACCCGCCCTTCGTAAAAAACCTATAGGCTATTGCAAAAACGTTAGGCAACTAATTCGCCCTTAGCAGAAAATAATGATATTACATACTATATTTTACGTTTTGATATCAAAGCTTTTATTGAGTACTTACATATATATATATATATATAATATGTTAACTAGTATGTAGGATTTATAGTCAAATCATTATCGATTTAATTATGCGTTTTAATGAATTCGTAACTATAAAATATTGCAGAATTATTAAATATATCATATATTACACGATGAATAATATTATATATCAAATCAAAAGCCTGGGATACCATTAAAGGCTTAACTTTACGACTTTTATTCCTGTTATAAAAGTTTATCTAACCTATAGCGAATAGACTTACAAACTTATAAATTTAACTTTTTGATTACATTGATATACGTTATTATACCGGCTTTTCTTTTACCTATATCGTTAAACCCGATCGTTAAAGAAATTTTACGTGATGGACTTATTGAAATATTTTTTTAAATTATCATAATAGGTTTTACTACTAATTCAATCAATTTCATAAACCAATAATTTTATTTTAACCCTTAAAACATTTCTCATTTTAATTGACTTAAATATTACCCCTATTGATAGGTCTTTATCTTTATAACATAATAAATTCGAATCTTTGGTTAAATTAACTGATATTGCATTCAACGTAATAATGTGTTCATTTTAAGTTTGGCAGACAGTTAGCTGATTTGTAAACTAATTTCTATGTGCAATTGTTTTAATTCATGCTCTAACCTGAAGTGGTTACCTATCATACTTGATTGTCAGTTAATGTAATCAATTCCAAAAACCACAGTCAATTCACAGTTGGTGCAAGCAACTAACTGTAATTATAGTTAATTTAACTGTATTGCAATCAACTATTATTCCAACGCTGGCGGCTTTTTGTTTTTGTTCATATACGCCTTATTTTAGCCGATTATTTTTTATGGTAAACCATAAACTCCCTCTTTAATCCACATAGTAAACCTGTATCAATTCCAATGACTTTATACCGAACCTGACTCCAATTACAGCCGTTTGTCCTATATTCTCGAATTCCTCGTTCCTTAACTTCTGTACGCATTTTTTCTGTTACAAACTTATGTATATTACAAATCTTCATGCCACCAATTACATACTTTTTACCAATGGATCCGAATATACTTTGTATATACTACTACAAGCATTATTACACTGGTAATCTTCAATTTATCAAGGCATCCTTATTTTATTACGTTATGTTCCAGACGTTTCACGTGATCCTTAATTTGTACGGTTAACTTACTGTTATTTATGAATCTTTTTAAGGCATCATGAGGCTTAATCATAATTATAACATGAACGAGGTTATTTTTGCTGTTACTCCACTAAAATCTATCGATTTTCCGGGTTTCGTATACGTTCCTTCAAATCTATCACGTTTATTATTCAACGTTTCTTATTAACTGCATCTAAATTTAATCGGCATTTGTAAAAGCCCCGTGAATCTATATATACAACCATAAATATTTAAGCTAATCTCAATTATTTGAAAATATTTCTTAATGTACCATTAATTTTTATACTTATATCAAAACCTACTATTATAAAGTAAATCTCCAATATTAATAGACTCTGTATTACAAGTTTATACTTGATATATATTGAATATAGAACGTTAACATTAATGGAAAATTAATTGTTAATTTATTTTTATTAATAAATATCATAAAAAATTCAATTTATAATATCAAACTAGCATTATTTACAATAAAGCTGTCAGAAAATATCAATAACTTCGTCATAGTTGAATTCACCGATACTATATCAATACCTTTATTCGAAGATTTATTTTGTTGAAATAGCAGTTAATTTTGGCAAATTTAGGTAAAATATACTTATAGTTAGTTGATTATACTGACTGCAAATTAACCTAGTTTGTGGAATTTAACTGCATTATCTGCAAGTCAAATGAATTAGGTGTCCACTTCAATGTGAGGTATGCGTCAAATTAGTTGGGCATATAAATTAGCATGCAGACTAGCTAGCGATATGCCAAACTTAAAAGTAACAAATCACAACTTTCAATGCAATACCAGTTACTTCAACCACGAATATTCGAATCAACTATATTATAACGATAAAAGCCTACCAACACTAATCAGTGCTTATTAGGTTTATCACATATAAATTAGGTAAAAGAAGCTATTTTCTGGTTACATTTTATTTAGGCAAGGTAAAGTAAAAATTCTTATGAAGTACTCCTATACGCTATATAATTATTTGTGGTAGCAAGTAAGAAAAGCTTATAAATTTTTTAGATATTTATGGCAGTCCATAAGTGGCGACGGTATCACCGTCATCGAAAACACCAAGAAATTCTCGTTGGAATAATTTCAAAACCATTTAAATTAACCGTCCAAAAGTCTCAAAAATCGTCAAGTTGACAAATAACTAAATTAATGTTAGTAGGCCTTTATCGTTGCAATGTATTCGATTAGAATTACTGTGGTCGAAGTAACTGGTATTACGTTAATATTGTTGATTGAGATGTTGGTTCTAAGTTTGGCAGACCGCTAACCGGTCTGCATACTAATTTGTATGACTAAACGCTTTGACCTGTGCCTCACTTTGAAGTGGTCACCTACTACACTACATTTGCAGTGCTGTCCCACAAACTACAGTTTATTTGCAGTGCTGTCCCACAAACTACAGTTAATTTGCAGTACGTACAATCAACTTTACTTCAAGTAAAGTTAACTTGACTGTACTACATTTGACTGCTATTCTAATACTAGCGGCTTTTTGTTTTATTCCTGCACGCCAACACGGCTTACCATCAATCGGTGGCAACCTCTGAAATCCTTCCTTAATTCAAAAGTTGAACCTCTATCAATTCCAATCAATTTATACTGAAATCAACTTTAATTACGGCCCTTTATAATCTCTTTACTTCACCCCTCCAAGGCGTTCATTCCTCAATTCCCATACATAGATCCTTTGTTATAGAATTAAGTAAATCAGGTATGCTACCAATTGTTTACCTTTTACAAGTAATTTAAAGTACTACTCTTACCATCTTTGCTATCAATATCACTACCCTAATAGTCTTCAAGTTTGCTAGAGAAACTCTATTCCTTAGTGTTACGTTCTGAGCGGTCCATGTAACCCTAGATTCGTATAGTAAACGTATCATTATCCACAAAACTTTCT
The DNA here is from genome assembly GCA_038502455.1 of Anisogramma anomala. Taxonomy (NCBI): domain Eukaryota; kingdom Fungi; phylum Ascomycota; class Sordariomycetes; order Diaporthales; family Gnomoniaceae; genus Anisogramma; species Anisogramma anomala. The sequence goes on from JASMMZ010000006.1 coordinate 392,992, forward strand.
AGTACTCAATTATGTATAATCTTGGTTATAATGTTAACAGGGTTATCTTTACCATCAATTTACCAGAACTTGTCAATTTCCTGAGCTTTGTATACCTTTTTGAAAGTTATTACGTTTATTATTAAACGTTTTTCATTAGTCGTACCTAGCTTTAACAGGTAATCGTAAAAGCCCCGGGAGTTAATATGTATTACTATAGGTATTCAAGGTAATTTTAGAAATTTCGTAATCATTTTTAATATACTATCAATCACTATACCGATATTAAAGCCTGTTATTATATCGTCAACTATTTAAACAAATACCTTTTGGGTTATATATTTACATTTAACGGATATCCAGTATACAAGGTTTTTGGTAATTGTCAATTACACTTTAGGTTTTTGTTCGTTAACAAGTATTATTAAGAAGCCAATTTACGATATAAGGTTAGTATTATTAACAAATGATGTGATAATAGAAATTATTAGCTAAGCCTTCGCTAAATTTATAAAATTATATTTATTTCTCACTTTACATAATCTATGTGCTATTAAATCCATTTATTTAACGTATTCAAGTCTTCGTTTTATGTATCTTATAACTATACCATAATGGAAAAGTCGTACGATTCTTTTGGTTAGCATAATATAAGAATATAAGCCGTACGTGCCCTTTACTTCTAGTATTTTTTGTTATCCTACCCTATTAGCCTTATCGATAACCGTTAAGGTAGTAGATTACCCCTTTTAACATAAAATAATATAAGTGCCATTTTTAGCTTTAATATTATAAATACCGACGAAAGATTTGTTAAAGTTAAGTTATTTGACTTTAGCCAACGTTTCAATTAACTTATACTTTTAAAGGCTCAACTTTTCGATAACACGTTATTACGCCGTTATAAACCTAATATCTCCGAAATAGAAGTTATTATTAATTTATATACCTACGATACCGAAGTTTCTACCTTTCGTAATTAATAGATACGGGTTAAATATTAAAGTTTTTATGTCTAGACTATTTTGAAAATACGTTTGATATATCAAGAACCAATGTATGCTTAATTTAACCAGTCCATATAAAGGCTTAATACATCGTATTACTGTGTTGGTCAGAAATTTATCCTTTAGCTTTTTTAACATTTTTCATAATATAATCCGCTAAAAATCGGTAGCATATTACGAGTACGTTTACGTAATATCTTGGCTATTGAGTGTAAACTAATCTTTTACTCTAGTAGTAAAACTAGTAGAAATTATGACGATTAAACGTTAATTAATCTTGTAAATTATAGTCGATTAAGTAAGGATTTAGTTTTTATTTTCATTACCGTATTCTTCAGCGATTAACCGTAACTTTTCGTATGACTGGTCCTTGGTTTTACTCTTAACCTCGTAAATTATCATTAATTTAAAAATAATCCAATTTTAGTTTTCAAATTACATTGACGGCATAAATTATATAACCTATCGTAAAAAAGCCGTTTATTTTCACTTAGTCGCTTTCGTTAAATAGCATACCCAGTGTATTGATTATACCTTCGACATGTAACTTAAAGGCAAGTTTTTCGTTAGATTTCTCCTTTTGAAACACCTACGCCGTTATATATATCCTATTAGACCTATAATACTTATCTTTATCCTCTTTTGTAGTATATATCCTCCTTTTAGGTAGTTTTTCCCGCTGTCGAAATTTTATTGGCTTATTATTAACCGGCTCAAAAGGGTTATATTAGCTAATACATTCTATTCGAAGTTTATTTACGTTACGATCTTTTGTTATTAAACTTAAGGGGTTGTTTATACGGCTTAACCTATATAACTCGAAAAGTCATAAAACCATTGATAGTTTTAACTATTAAGTTTAAATGAATAATACTCAAAATCTTATGCAAATTATTCCAGTTACCTAGCTCGCGTTACGTAAAAACTTTGCTTTAAAGGAGGAAAGGTAATAAGTTTATTATTAATAGTCCGTTCCTAGTATTAAAGGTATTGTTAACCTGATATCATGTCAATTCCTTATTCAATTCCTTTAAGGCTTTTATATATATAATAACGCGTTTCTATGTGCTTAACAAAGATAACAACTTAATTATTATACGTAAGTAAGCCTTCAATACTAGTAAAATTGGTATAAATCCGTTAAGGGTAATAATAGTGTTAAAGTCTTTCACTGCTATTTAAAGCTTTACTTTTTAACTTATAAAGCCTTTATTTTTGAGTATGAGGATATCGTAAGCCCTTTATAAAAAGGAATATACCCCCTCAACTTTATTAATACCTTAATATATCTCGAAGTAAACCTATTTATATTAAATCCCTATTGATTCGACATTAATCTAACACTTTATCGTAATGAAGTTAATATTGGTATCGTAAACTAACACGTCTGGTGGTCCAAAGTACATATTGATTTACAAAGCGTATAATGCCTTTTATGTTTACTTCTTTGTAATGGTTTTAAAAAAACTTGACGATATAAAAAGCCGTAACGAAGTTTATTATATAAAGTACTAACTTACCATTCAGGTAAAATATTTTTATAAAAACTTCCGAATTAAAGTTTCAATTTTCCTTCAACGCGAATTTAAACTTTAAAAACATTGAAAAGTAAATTTAACAGTAGTGGTAAAGTTGTTGAATTACTTTTAATACTAATAAATCTATGTCTTTATAGCTAATTATTTTTCAAATATTATAAATGTTGGTAGGCCTTAGATCGTTGCAACGTAGTCGATTCGAATCAACTTGATCGAAGTAACTGGTGTTGCGTTGATATTGTTGATTGATGTGTGTAAATTCTAAGTTTGGCAGACCGTTAGCCGGTCTACACACTAATTTGTATAGACAAGCGCTTTGGCCTGTACCCCACTTTGATGTGGGCAAATACTGCACTGCACTTGCAGTGCAGTGTATTTAAATCCTACAAACTACAGTCAATTTTCGGTATATACAATCAACCTTACTGCAAGTAAAGTTGATTTGACTGTACTGCACTTGACTGCTATTCCAATAATAAAGCCTATTAGTCACCGGTTAATTAAACCTACAATATAATTAACGAAATTCCGCCTCCATTAGGTTCAATACCACTGCTTTTAGCTCTTAAAAGTAAAACCAAAAGTAATCACATTTAAAGTTGAATAAAATCCTTTATCGTCTGTAGATATATATATCTTTATACTTAGTAAGTAACTTCAGTGCGGAATGCACCCTTGCAATAGTGAAAAATAACGTACCACTCTGCAAGGTGCATTCCTACAGAGTGCATGATAGCTAGCCACTGCCTGGAAGTGGTATTTCTAAAGTGCACGATAGCGTTACCCTGCCTGGAAGTGGTATTTGTGGAGTGCACAATAAAGTAACACTGCCTAGGTGATAGGTTTATAACCTCTTACCTAAGGCGTACACTCTCTAAATACTTCTCTCTTCATTATCTATCTTTACTACTACAATACCAATTTTAATGTCACGATCCAAGCATGATAGCGGGTCAGGAAGCAAGCCAGTGTGCAGCTGAGCCTGAAGTCCAACACATCAGGCGGGGAACACCTTTCCTTTGTTAGCGGAAATGACTAAGCCAATCATGTGATTAGGATCAGTGGGATCAGCACTGATTCAAGGGATCCAGTACTGAAAACGGTATGAAGGCACGGATATATAAGGACACGGTCATCACCATATAGATAATATTTCCTTCATAGCTCTTCAGTTTTCAATCTAAGTATTAAGTCTCAGTATATTCTGAATATCCTCATGGCTTTTGATCATTACTTGCACGGTTTCGATATTGTTCACTCAGCACCTCTGCTACCTTCTTGATAACATAAACCCTCTGACACCTTCTATATACTCACGGGTATTTAGTGTGATCATTACACTTTATGATTACTTTTTTACTCTTTTACCTTTACGTAAATAAGAAAAGACCTTCCCGATATCAATTAGTAACCGATTAGGTCGATTACGAATAGCCTAAGGGAAAAAAGATAACCCAAAGTTAAATAGCTATAATGGGATGCTGTAGCGGTCCTAACTGTTTATATTTTAATATTAAGACTTATAAAAAAGATACGGGAATATAGAATTACGCGAGAACGCCTTTCAAATACAAAGTGTAATAAGATTATAAGATCCGGAGTGACTTTTAAAAGGACCATTTTAATACGATATTATTAACTAGTAAGTACCCTGTATATTAAAATCCCTGTTATATTAACCGTTAACTTATTTTGGCGTTTTGAACGTATCTGGGTACTTTTTCAAAGGCTTCCTATTATATATGAGACCACGCATACTAAACCTATTAAGTTTCGAAACCCTTTGTTAAGACCTATCCGATTTTAATATAGTATACAAACTGCTTATGAAATCCAAAAGCGGTTACAGATATAATATCTACGCCTCTTATAAAACCCAAAAGCGGTTATGGACGTAATATCCAAACTGCTCGCAACTAATAAAAGCGATTATAATACAACATCTGAACCGTCCACCAAAAAATAAGAAAACCTTATACACCAGATCACACTTACATACCTCCCCTTTCCCTCACCTTTCCTATTTTCCCTATTCAAATCCCTTTGTTCGCCTTATACCGCGTATTTTAAGTTTAGTACTTACGACTTTATAAGTCTTTTCCCCTAACTGTTTAGCTGATATCACCCTAATAAACGTTAACAAAACTAATTTAAAACACCTACCTAGCTTATAGTTATGCTTTATTAACGTGTTATTTAACCTTTATTTATACTGGTAAACGTTGGTAACCTCAATTTAACCGCTTGACTACAACATATTTCCTTCGTATTTACAAATTTGTACGCTTTTTCTTTTAACCCCGAACGTACTAAAATCCTAATCACAGCACGAAATTAACGATTTACAACATTCTAACATTATAAATATACGTAGAAATTACGTATCCCAGCCGCTTTATTCTACAACTATAACCATATTGATAACACACCTAATAAGAGTTAATCAATATATGGATCACCTATTTACTAATACGTCATTTCGCAGTAATATTTTAAAATTCTTTTACTTTAACTTATAGGGTAATAAGATCAAGGTAATAGTAAAGAATTTGGACCCTTTTGCGGCAAATAAGTATATTATTACTATGATATTTTATTACTGTAACGCCGAAATTAAAAGGCGCAACTTGTTCGACGATTTCAAAAAAGATTTTGCAGACTAAACGCCGGATATATGGCGTATAATTGATAATATTATTTCCAAAATATTACGAAAACAATTACGAGGCAAAGTTATTAATAAGAACGGTAAAAATAATAGCCACATTGCAAAGGCCCTATTAGTAACATCTTAGCTTATAAAAATGTCGAAATGGATGGACGATAAAGTAATAGAAGTAAAGTTTATAAAAGGATACTATCTAAAAAAGCGTTAGGATCGCTTGTTTAAAATAACAGATTGGAAACAAGAAAAGCCTCTACAAATAGAAAAAAGGCGTTTAGTAAGTTTAAACGCCAGCTATGAAGTGGAAATGAAGTTAAAGGAATCGAAGGAAAAAGATAAAGTGCTGCAAAGATTATTTACGACGCGAGTTAAAAATAAACCCTCACCGGAACGAAATTTTAAATAAATAATGAGACAAAACCGTACTTCAAATACCGTTAATAACCAATTTAACTACGATAAAATTGACTCGAATAAAAACAACCGGCGTGCTCGAAGTTAATATAAACGACGTAAAACTCTAATACATACCCTACGAACTAATACCTGTTAACTACGACCCTTACCGTAACCTTTTACTGACCACTTTCCCACTAATAAACACTATCTTATAAAGTCTAAAAACTTCGTTAAACTTTGAGATAAAGACGAAAACTATAGCGGTAAACCGTACGATATACTCGATAACAAAATACTTATAATATTAAATACGTATAAAATTCTAAATATTAAACCATCCTAGTTTTACCTTATTTTACCCGGTATATTATATAGGTAAGTTAAGAAATAATATATATACCATGTTACGTAAATAGATATTTCTGCGAAGTATGATATTCGCTTGAAATTACACTTTAATACAGATATTAACTATAAACTTTACGATAAGGACTAAACTAGTATAACCTAGAAATCCGTGAAGGATTCGTGTAAAAACACTGATAAAAACCTATGCTAAATACTTACTACCCTATTGGCGAAGTTTTGAAAGTGCTAGGCAGCCCTGTGACCGAAATATAAAGGTTATAAACTATTTATTTAAGTAGTGACAAAAGCATGTTGCAGAAGCCTAAATTTCGACCTTATATTATTTAAACATAAAAAAGACTTAAAAGCTTTTTGTACGAGTCCTAAAACATTGGTTGAAATATTTATATACCGATAAGCGATCTTTAAATTAGTATTTGTAACCGATAAAATTAAAGGTGAATACCAAATTACTAAGGTATACCTCGCGGAAATAATTCACCATATTTTAAAACGAAGATTTAAAGTATACCTAAAACAAAATTAATAACCCAGATACGGATTTTGAAAAGATAAATATCAGGGGAGTGGGGCTTAAAAAAATAAAACAACTATTACCAAGGACGATTATACGGCTAAGAACAAAACGCATCGCAGCTATAATAATACCTACAAAAGAACATATGGAGCTTTATGAGTTTGTGAAAGCGTTGTATCGTATAGAGTAAAATCGGCTGTAAGTTTGATAACTATCTACTATATAAGAAAATTCGGAATAAATAATAGTTTTATGCAGATTACTTACCTAAGGACCAGATGAAAGATAATTTTGTAACGTACATAACTGAATACGAAGGCGTAAAAGACAAACTTGACGCTTACTCCTACGAATATATTCTTAGGGGAAAAGACTTTAAAGGTAACGATATTTCCCTGATAACACAGGATAACGAAATCACATAATGTATCTTTACACGCCTGTAAGACATTTCCTTTCTATATAATCTAGTTTTAGACTACGAAAACGGTTTGTTAGACGTTTACATAACGTTGTAATTTACACTTTCAAATAGATACGGCAATCGATTTTAGGATATTATACCTAATACCGGTGGGTCGAAATCTTAATAGCTGGAAAACGATAATTCGATGCGGTCGCAGCGAAATTTCCGAAATTCAAGTTCAACCGTATAAGGGAATATCGAAAGGTCTTAAATAAAGACAAAATATTGTCGTTTAGCACGATCGTTGTAAATACACGATTTGAACCGGTTAAGTTTTACGTAATAGACTTTAAACCGTTATTTCTGGTTTTTTATGATTTAATATTATAAGGCAATTCCTACTATGTAACTAGTATAGTGTAACCTTTGCTAATGTGAAAATTCATACATATACTGGTGGGAAGGCTCGCAACCTGAAGTCCTCACCTTATACACACAATCACCACCCTATTTTGGTCTCTGTTTCTAGGTTATACCCTTTAACCTTGTTGAGCAAACCACTATATTCTTTGTTTCACACGTATATAAAGTTGTGGTGGAATAGGATGCATATGAAGTTATGGTGTTGAGAGAGTCTAGACCTGAAACTTTTTCTCGAAAGTGTGTATTGTTAGAGTTTATAGTGTATGTCCCACACACTCCTTAATAAGGTGGTCCGTACACCTATTCCAAGAAAGTTGATGTAAGGTCGAAGATGTTATTCTTGCTTTTATTAACTAATATAAATAAACTCGAAATCGAGGTTCAGAATACGACTAATTAACCTATCTACGCTTTAAATAAAGTATCTGTACTGTTTAGGCTTAAATTCGACTACTTATAGGCTTTCCTTAAACCACGTATGATTGAGGTAATTTACCTAATATAGCCGGAATTGCGGATACTACACCGCCGATTCGGATATTTAGTTATAAAATGCCTTTTACAACTACTTTACGCTGTAGGTTGTACGGATGTAGGGGAAAAAACAGTCGAAGCTATCTAGAAGTTCTATCATAAATGCCAGCTATACTTACAAGCTCTACAGTGGTTCAAATTCCTCTTTCAAGACGATGTAGACTTGAACTAGGAGGGAAATATGAATATAATATACTTTAACAGCCAGTTAATATTATACGCCGTCGACGTAATAATATTATTTTAGATTACGAAGTTTACACGAAACGATTCCGTTATAAACTACTAAAATTCTTTGGTTAACTGCTAGTTGAACGTTTATTTAAGGCCTTGAAATTTGATTATCTGCGACGTTAGTACGACTTTCAACTTTACTAAATAGCGTACCAAAGTTAGGATCGCTGGTAACAAATGTAAATAGATATTAGTAAAATAATTATAAGTTATTATAAAGTGTAAAAGGTATTATAAAACGCTTAAAAGAGCGTATATCTTATTATTTCAAAAGCTAAACGGTATTCGTTTTAAGGAATATATCATATAAATAGTGACTAATGTTATCAAGAACACTTTACACCAGAGTTAGTTAATATTTACGCTTTTTTTAGTGTTTACCCCAGGATTTACACAATCGTTACACCATTATCAACTTCAGTATAATGAGATGAGCGAATGTTGTGGCAAATAGTAACGTTGCATTTTTTACGGGCTAAAACAACGTTTTTATGACGTTAGTTACAAGGAACGGCCTACGCAAAACCGGCGTTTTAACTTACTATTAAAATTTAATGTACTAGTTTAAAAATTAAGGAGTGATAGACTAGCCTGTAGAAGATAAATGGATTGAAAGACCATAATGTATTCGTTAATTTGCCAAATAATATAAGTTTGTTCCGTTAGAGAATGGTACGAAAGTGTAAAAAGGAAAAGTTAGATACAAGCGGTCCGAAACTGTAATCCGATTAGTAATACCGGAGAAACCACTTTTATAATAATGGATATAATCCGCCCCTAAATCCAATACACCCACCGAATAGCATTTTCAAACCGTTATCACTATATAAAAGCAACTCGCACATACTAATACTACCTATACCTCGCTTCCAAAGCCGCCCACTTAGTTCGAAAAATGAGAAACGCCTCTTTATCTTTGTCGCAACCTGTTTTATTATTTAAGAAGAAATGGAAAACCATAAGTTTAGTTTAAAGTTTCGCCACGAAGGAATTGTTATTATTTTAGGCGCTCTGTTCGAATATTTAACCCAAACATGAATATCTATCTTAATCGACCAAGGAGTTTTTCGCTTTAAACGATTCTATATAACGGTTAACGTTACCCTCAGAAAAATTCGTATTCGCTTTATATACGAAATTAAAAATAAAACAGGAAAATTAGGCGAAAACCCCCGTTTACTTGTAAAAATTTATAACGATAACGGTAAAAATAATATTATAACCCAGTTATCTATCTTATAAAGGTTAAACCACTGTTCAATTCTTACGTATATAACCTGTTTATGTACCCTTTATAACCCATATATTAAATTTCGTAACATTATACAAACTTATGTACAATCTGAACAACAGTTCAAACGGTGTATTTACGCCGATATACCAATAGATTTCAGGAAATATTGCCTAATTAATATAATTTTTCGTGTTATAAAACCGCTGAACGACCTAGCTAAGGTTAGTATATATTAGTATAAAACTTACCAAAACTATTATAAAAAGCAGCTCGAAATAATTAAGCTAATCTTCAACCTATACCTATTAGTTTTACAGTCCCGTTTTGAAGGCTTTCTATTAACGGGTATATAAACTAATAACACGTTAACGTTATATAACGCGTTGATTTACGTATGGGAAAAGAAGAAAATTTTGAAAGCCGGCTTGAAAGTAAAACCCAAGACGTATCTGATAGATGATTACATAATAAAATTTAATAACGCGACCATTACTTTCCGGAACGAAGTTTTGGACTTTACGCAAAAAGGGTAATTGAATAAAGTCAACATTGTCGTTTTGAATAATATACAACGGGCCGACGAATACAGATGATAACACGTACGTAGCGATTAAATTACTTTAATAGTATATCTTAAAGCGGAGTTCGACGTTTTAGTCGCCACGTAATACTAAACCATCTTTTCAGATGATATATATAAAGCGTTTAATAAATTCCTTACATGATCAATATATAATTCTAAATGCGAGCTATATTTCGTACTGCTTAAAATATATATAGCGAAACTATTTGTTCTTATTAACAGTTTATTTCGCTAACAACATTAACTAAAGCTTGTAAATAGAGTTCGTTATTGTTTTAGGTAATGAAATACCCGCTTGAAATGGGTTTACGCTTCGTAAGAATATTATTTACTAAAGTTCAACCAAATATAAGCGAGTTATACAAAGTGTTTCAACCTTAAAAATTTATAAAATGGTTAAAAGCTTCGATTTAGGTATTATTATAACGATAAAGTTTCGAATAATCATTTTAAACCTTAGTTTAAAACCCATACCTTTCGTCGTTTATAAAACTCTTTTTTGTTATACGAATATCTGGTCAAACTTAATATGACGAATGAAAAAAGACTTATAATTGATATTATAGCTTTACAAAAATTGTATAAACGCCGCGAAATTAAGGAAATAAAATGGATCGATAGAAAATCAAATCCAATAGATGTAATAATAAAGGGCGCTTCGACGAGGAATTTAAGGCCCTTATATAAATAAATACTCTTTTCGTTAATATTGCTAAAAAGATTTTACAACCCTATTATAGTTAATTTTTTACGCCTTGCTTTTTTTTTACACAATTATACCGCTTTTAACATTTTCTAGCGGTTCGACACCCGTTATTCACGTCGCTCTCCACGCTTTCTTTTATTTGGATGTACCATTTCGCATCGCTTCTAATATATTATTCCTTTTGGTTTCATCAACTTTTACCCTATTAATCTTTCACACTTTACCTTTTTTTTTACATCTTATCATTTATGTTACGATTTTTTTTAAGAAGAGAAATAGTATTATTATGTAATATATTGTATTATAGCTGTGTGTACTGACCCAGCCAAAAGGGGTTACTATTTACTATTAAAAGGAAAAAGAAAAGGCGACGTTATCGCGTCTTTACCATTCTCCCCGCCGCCCTCCACCTTTGTGCTAACATCACCGCCATTACCGCTATCGACTCCGCTATCAGCGTCACTGAGGAGGTAGCCCTGCCCTTTGGGTCGTATATCTTTAGGCAAAAGTGCGGAGGAATATATAACACTATCTCGGCGACGCGAGATAATGTTGTCGAATTCGCTTACACAATATATATATAAACCTCGTTTTTTAGGCGATGATAGCAGTTACCAACTCGTTGTTACGTTGGTTAAAATTTATTATTCATTAGTATCAGTTTGTTTAAAGTAGTTGCAATAGTGTTTTTTTTTATAAACGCTCTAAACAACATATTTAGAAAGTAAAGAATAAGGTTTACGGTTGGAACTTTAGATTTTAAAGATAAATTACCATAAAGTCGGCGAGCGCGTAACACAGTTTCGGCCTATAGCTCCAAAATTAATGGAATGGAGGCGTATCCGTTACTAATTCGTTCGTAACAGTGGTAACGGGCCGAATAACCCCCGCTTTCATAACATTCTCTAATAGATTTGCCCGCGGCCGCGGACGCGACACACGGTATATATGGCGTATTTATTAGCAATCAGAGGCAACGGATCTGGGTACGCCGTTTTAACGGAAAAAGCATCAAAAAAGCCTCGCAATATACCTTAACGATACGAAACTCGAAGTAGGGAAAAATTTCCGCCTCAGCTGTTTCGTTTAAAGGAATATTAATATACCATAACATATGGGAAGGTTACGTAATACGAACCGCGCCGCAACTTCATTAAGTTATATTTATAGCGAGGGGGGGGTTTATTGCGAATAAAGATGTTTTTACCCGCGAGGAAAGGGTAAGGTATATAACCTTCAAAGCCTCCCGTTTTTTCTATTGGGAATTAGAAGGAATAGGCAAAAGGGGGGAAAGGGGAAAGAAAGTAGTAGCTATAACGGTGACGGCGGCAGGGGAGGCGAAAAAGAGGGCCAAGATAAAGGCGGTATTACCCGAAAAGGTAGGACTGGTATTAGTAGTGGTAGTAGCGGCAGCGCGGCTGGCGGCGGCAGCGGCCTCGGCATGCTTACATCTTCGAGTAAAACGGCGCCTAAAAGAGCGGTTTTTACGCGGAATTTATTTACAAGCGGGGTTAATATGTGGAAATTAATTAACTTACCTACTTATCGGAACGATTTAAAATAAGTAGTTGAAACAATAGATTAAATTTATATATATAGATTAACTAATGAAAACTTATATTAATCATAAGTATATGTCGTTAAAAGGAAAAACAAAAGAGGTTTTACCTTAGACGATAACGATGCATATTTTTATATCAATCATAAAACACGTAACTATATAATCATCACTACATAATTATACTCCTATAGTACCTACGCAATTATATCTTCATAAAGAATAATGAAGTATGCTATTAACAACCATGTTATTACTGAATTACAAAAACAGACTATACTACAACCAGACTATTACTACTAAACTACGAATATAAACTACACTATAACCAAACTGTTACTACTAAATAATAGATACGGGCTGTAATGAGAAAAAGAAAAGATTGCCTATGAAGATATATATATCCTTATAGTTAATAAGTAGCCTCGATGCGAAATGCGCCTTAGCAATAGTGCATGGTAACGAACCACTTTGCAAGGTATATTCCTGTAGAGTACATAATAGCGTGCCATTGCCTGGAAGTGGTATTTGTAAAGTGTACGATAACGTACCACTGTCTGGAAATGTCATTTTCAAAGGGCACGGTAAAGTACCACTGCCTAAGGAATAGGTTTAAAACCTCTCACTTAAGGAATACACTTTCTAAATGCTTTTCACTTTATTATCGATCTTCACTACTACAATACCAATCTTTACAATTACTTTTCTACTCTTTTACATTCACGTGAATAAGCAGAAACCTTACCGATATCGGCTTTAACTTATATTAACTTATTAATCCAAACGTTAACGTTAATGCCAAGGTTTATCATATCTTTGAGGTAAGAGAAAAAAGGGGTAAAGGATTTTAAAATGTGAAAAACAATAGAGCTAATGAAAATTTTAACCGTCGTCGATCTTAGTAAAAATAACTCTTTTCTAAAGTCAAATTAAACCTTGGCTTTGCCAACATCCGTATAATTAAGTTCTATAGTAATATTATTATCCCTTTATAACGCGACGTATTATGAATAGATTCTGGTTAAATACTGTACCGCCTCCGTATCCGGCATGATCCCCTAAAAAACTTGCTTTGTATAACTATCTTAAATAGTAAAAAGGTGTATAAAGCTAGAGTTTTTATCGTTATGTCGACAGTAAAGGTCTTTACCTATAAGGCGGTATGAAAAAGCGTAATCGACGAGTTATTACGTTACTTCTGGGCCGGTAACAGTATCTCAATACCAGCCGATAACCTTAAACTTATTTTCCTCCTTTTCAACCTCAATATCTTCGCGATTTTCGACGGTGTTTAAGTAATTATTATTGAAGGTAGAGGAGAATTATATATAATATCTTACTCGCTTATCATTACGTTTAACGGAAGTATAACGTATAGACTAATAGCCTTACCTACCGTGAATCTAATATCTCTTAATGTTAAAAGAAAACTTGTTTAATTGACTGGAAAACTTAGAGAAATAGAAATAACCTCCTCCGTAATCTCTTTCTCATGTTCGGGCCTTCCGTTAACCGTAATAACCGGGCTTTCCATACTTACGATGAATGTAATAAGTCTTAAGTAAATATTTTTTATTATTGGTAAAATCCAAAGCTTAGGGGTACATATTAGTTTAGCCAGATATTAGAGTTGTTATGGTTGCCAGCGGGAAACGTAGGTAATTAAAAACCCCATTAGAGGCGGTATCTAGGCACTAAAAGATGTATTCGAACTCCTTATAACCTGTAACGGCTTACCGAACCTATCACTGTAAAGTACTTTCGCCAACTTCTACGTTCTCTATTGCTTATTGGTATATTATCAGCCTATTGAACATTCAATTAAGGAGATTCATCTTATTTTTCGTCGTTTGTTGTAATTAAACATATAAAATCACTTAATAATGTTCTAGTCGGTGTAATACTATGTAATATTAATATAGTATTCGAACTCCTTATAACTTATCACGACTTACTGAACCTGTCACTATAAAATACTTTCGCCAACTTCTACGTTCCTTATTGCCTATTGGTAAAACATCAGCCTATTGAACATCCAATTAAGGAGATTCATCTTATTTTTCGACGTTTTTTGTAATTGAATATATAAAACCACTTAATAATGTTCTAGTTGGTGTAATACGGTGTAATATTAATATCGTATTCGAAGTAAATCGTTAGGCTATCGTAGATTTCGCGAAAGAAAAAAAAATTCTTTAGGTATCGGGGGTAGTAATCCTCAGTTTAACCGGTAAGAATACTAGGAAATAACGAGTAAAAACCAGTTAATTTAACTTTTATTTAACGGAAAATGTTGAAAAACAGGCGTAAATTAACTTCGAGGAGGTTATACGACTTACCGTTGTATTTTCCTTTTCCTTTTTAAATCTTAACGAATGTGATAATTTTCGTGTAATCCATATCCACTATAAGGACATATCGAGGGGCAAGGGTAATGTACTAGTCGTAAGGGCCCTTTAAATTCCTCGACTAATGCTAGTAATATTGTTAATAGGTAGGATAGTTACCTTTAACTTAGTTTAAAGGGTTAAAGTCAGTAGTTGTACCTATGATAGGCTCATGTATAAAACTGGTTCGATCTTAATTTAGATATTAAAACTAAATGTATTAAAGAGCTTAAGGAAAATAGACCTAGTAGTTTTTACCGCGGAGAACTTAGTAATAATGCGCTTGATATTAGAGGGTACATCGAGGTTCGTACTTAATTAACTGGTAAACTTGAGGATTTACGACACGTGTATTAATTGATTTTTTACGTTACGTAACACTAACACGTTGAAGATCTCGTACGATAAAATTTGAAAAACTTATTTAAACTTAAGCAAGTCCTTACGAACGTATATAATGACGTTAAGTATTACAGTTGCTAATAATATCTTTGCCTTTTACTTGAACCTATTAGGGGTCTTTATCTATTATATATTTATATAAAAGGTTGGCAAGTGTGTTATCTTTCATTTTCCCAATGGGGAGGACAACCTTTTTGTTAGCTAGTTTACTTTTGAGCCTTTTTTTAACTTCTTTATCTATTCCTTTTCACATATCTAAGGTCAATTCGTTGAACTATTTGTAGAAGTCGTTAAAAGTTATAGGGCCTATATTACATCCGATGGACTTTCAATCGAGAATGTAGTAGTTAATGGTGTTGGTATAGTGCTCGAAGGCTAGGCTTTCAATAGGTTAGGTAAACTATAGGTCCTCGTTATAGTAATTAACTAATATAACGTCGAGGGACGTAATTACTTCTTTTTTTAGCGGTATTAGTAACTACATTAATTTTAGTACGTTTTAAAGCCATCATAGTAACAATTAAAACGTATAAGGATAAAAAAATTAGTATTAAATAGTTATTCGTAGGTTTATGGTTAAAATTAATATAAGTTATATTTATGGGACTTAGTCGGTTTTACGATTTAAAATTTGTAATAGTAGTAGCTGTAATAATACTAATTTAGCCGTTTGACAACTTGCTGACTTGATAATCTTTGAAACTTTTTAAACAGTTAATATAAACAACTTTAAAAAAGATCAATAAAGATTTATTGGTGTTTTTAATAGCGATACCAACGCCTACTCCTGAATTAACGCGAAACAGACAAAATATAAAATCATTTCCTACGTACTTCCACGAAAACTGACACAGTACTACAAGGGCGCTTCGTAAAAACCTTTCCTCTACCTTGCCGAAACAAAGAGTAAGAATAGGAAAACAGCTTCTTCTTTTACTTAGCCAATCTGTGCTTAACCTAATAAGTAATAATCAGTATTGGTATGTCATTATTGTTATACAGTAGTCGATTCGAATTACTATAGTCGAAGTAACTGATGTTGCGTTGATATTATTGATTGAGATGTTGGTTCTAAGTTTGGCAGACCGTTAGCCGATCTGCACACTAATTCTTATGGCCAAACGTTTTGGCCTATTCCTCAATTTGAAGTAAGTACCTACTGTACTTCACTTGCAGTGCTGTTCCACAAACTATAGTTAATTTGCAGTATACACAATCAATTTTACTGCAAGTAAAGTTAAATTGACTGTAAGTAAAGTTAACTTGACTGTACTTCATTTGAATGCTATTCCAACAATTAATACTATTACAACTACTACTATTACGAGTATTACTACTATACATTTCAAATCGAAAAACCGATTAAATCATACGACCTATAACAAATAACAATTTCAACGGTAAACCTTCTACGACTCAATTTCCCTTTAAACCAATATTTATCACTTATACACTTTAACCTTCGCTACAACAGCTTCAGAAAACGCTAAAATTAACATTGTCTTCGACACTACTTGAGAAATAAATTCAAAAACCTCGTATTCAAGTTCGATAAACACTTCGACAATAACCTCTAACAAACAAATATTGATAAAAAATTCATTTTGAAACACTTAATAAACTATATCAGCTATTATATCTTTGATTGAAACCTCACCGGACATAATAACGGATGTATTGACCTCAATACCCTTTAGGAATAATTGAACAAATAGATCTGGATACGTAAAAAGTAAAGGACAAACAAGTCAAAATTGAATTAAAGACTAAACTAGTTAAACAAAAGATCGATCTCTATTGGAATAATATTGACTGCTATTTTTAGCAGGTTAAATAAAATATAGTGAAGTCAACTATACTGACTGTAAGTTAACTATATTAGTTATTAGATTGAGTGTATTGACTGCAAGTCAAGTTCAGTAGGTGCTTATTTCATAGTGGTACACAGGCCAAAGCAGTTGGCTATACCAATTAGCGTGCAAACTAGATAGCGGTTAGCTAAACTTAGAAGTAACAAATTACTACATTTAATGCAGTACCAGTTATTTCGATCATAAAGATTAGAATCAACTACGTTACAACGATAAAAACCTACATTATTTTAACCTATCAATACAAATTTTTATTTATTGTGTGGAGAAAAAATATGCTAGGTAAAAAAAGAAGTTACTTTCCTGTTGTTACGTTTTATTTAGGTAATGTAAGGAAAGGATTTCTGGGATGGGCTCTTATAAGTTGATCAGTTGTTCGTGTCAGCAAGTAGAAAAAGCTTATAAAATATTTATCTGTTTGCTGCAATCTATTAGTGGCGACGGTATCGCCATTATCGAAAACACCAAGAAATCCTTATTAGAATAGGCTTGAAAGCGTTGAGATTGACCGCCAGAAAGTTGCAAAGATTGTCAAGTGGGCAAACGGCTAATTTAATACTATTATGAGCATTACACTACCGATCACTTAATCAATCACATTGGACGCTTCATCCTCAACTTAAACCCCAACAAATTCGACTAAAGAACTAATTCACTAGACGATTTTTATAAATGGTTTAACGAATGGACCTTGTAAATGTAGAAAACGGTAAACAGGTAGATTAAAAGAAGGATAAAATTGAACTATACAAACGAGGAGTCTATTCACCCGCGAAAAAAAAGAAATAAAGGTAATTTAACAAACTTACTCTACGAATATACCACTGATAAAGACCCTTAATGGATCTTTGAAAAGAAGGGTAAAGGTAAAGGTATCGCTGGCAACAAAATTCCTCAACACTCTTATATGTATTCACAAGATCCTACTCAATACCAGACAAATTACTCAAACCTCGTCGCCTAAAATATTTGATGGGCTGATACTACCAGCCGTAAAAATAAATTAACTTGTGTGGAGAAAAGTTTTAAGTCCACCAGTTAATTTAATAAGACCTTTAATATCCTTTTTATTACCAAAAGGATTATCTGTATGTCTCTCACGAAAATCCAAAGCTACCTTCCCTTAAGCCCCTTAATATATCCAATTTCAACAAGCTAATTAAGAAAGAAATAGCTTTATGCGCAAGCCTACTGTAGGTTCAACCACTGGCTTTTTCCTTCCAAATTCGGCAAAAGGCAACTATAATGCCTACCAATACTAATACCTTCCTTAATACCTTTTCCAGTACCGGTCGAGAGATTCAAAGGGTCCCTACAACTATTACATCACATTTCCCCCTCGAAACGTCCCTATGGTAAATACGAATTACGCAGTAATCATTACATTGGTTAGAATCTAAAGAGGAAAAAAATACAACGGTAAGCCGTATAACCTCCTTGACGTTAAGTTACGCCTGTTCCTCAATATTCGCCGCCAGATAATGATCAAGTTTTTAGGTTTTCACTAGTTATTTCCCGGTGTTCTCAATAACTAAGCTAAAATTTATTACCTTTGGTACTTGACGAATTACTTCTGATTTCGAGGAATCAAAGATAATTTCAAAAGTTATTTCAGACACGATATTAATTTCGCTTAGTATTACATGAATTAAAACATTATTAAGGAATCTGAAGTATTAAATCATAAAAAATTGAAAATTAAAATAGATATTTTAAATAGGATCCTTAATATGGTGATGCTTTGAGAGAAAAAAAAATAGAAAATGTTTAAGCTAGCAAAAGTATATTACGTTAGTTAATCCGATAGGTTGTTCAGGGTTACAAAGAGTTCCAAAACGCCTTATAGTATTCTGATGCTAATTTTAAAGGCTTTTTTACATAATTATAGTCCTTACTTACAACTCTAATAATACAAATGCCGGGTTCACCTGGCATATACTCCTAAACTTACGACTTCAGCAATGACGATAACTAAGACCGCTTCCATACGTACTATATCGACCGTGATTACGGCCGGTTAAGGTAATAAAATGAAAACACTAAGAGATATTAGGTTTACGAAAAACAGGACTACTGGTTAACGCGCTATATTGCTGCCAAACGCGAATCGAAACGGGTGATATACTATACGCAATTCTTCTCCATTTCTGATTAGAAATATCTTAAACACGTAACAAACTTTGAAAGAATCAAGATACAAAATAATAAAAACAACTCGAAGTGGTGACTGGTAAAGCTACCTAACAATAGGTAAATCACGTGACGGCGGATAAGGTAAAGGAATAAGGATACCCTAGTAAACTCGAAGACAGCCAGTGTAACAGTAGTGGGGGCAATAGTTTAAACTACTGGTAAAGGGTACGCAATTAGTTTCGTACAAATTTGTAATATATACAAGTCTAGAAAAAATCTTGTGTATAGGAGTTAAGAAATGCGGGACTCGGGATTATGTAGCAAAGGGCCGCAATTAAATCCAGTTTTAGTGCAAATTGACTGGAATTGACAAGGGTCTAGCATGTGGATTGAGGAGGGAATTCAAGGCTTACCGCAACAAGGTAGTTGGCTACGCTGGTGCGCAGGCATAAATTAAAAAAATCGCCAGTGTTAGAATAATATTAACTGCTATTTTTATCAGGTCAAGTACAGTACAGTCAATTCAACTATACTGACTGTAAGTTAACCATATTAGTTATGAGATTGACTGTATTGATTGCAAGTCAAGTGCAGTAGGTACCTACTTCAAAGTGGGGTACAGGACAAAGCAGTTGGTCATATAAATTGGCGTGCGGACCGGCTAGCGGTCTGCCCAATTTGGAAGTAACACATCATCACTTTTAATGTAGCACCAGTTACTTCAACCATAGAGATACGAATCAACTACGCTGCAACGATAGAGGCCTACATAGGGTAGGCCTACCAGTAAACTACCTATAAAAAAGGAAAACCGGAAATTTAACAAACTTATTATATCAATACGTAACAAAAGAAAAGCGCAATAGATTTAGGAAAATAGCAAATGTATTTCTAACGACAATATTTTAACGTTATTACACACGTTTGTAAAGTTTTACTCAAACACAAATAAGGTTTTCAACCCCAATTACCTAAGATCCCAAATATGCCAATATTAATAACTGTAAGAACTCAATCAAATTACGTACAAAAAGTCTTCAAATTCACCAATTCATTGAACAAAAATTTAGACAAGCCCCTTACTATTGAAAAGATCATTATCGAATCCCCTACCAAAATCTTTAATTTCCCTATATCTAAGTCCCTTAAAAAATTCAATTTCAACAAGATAATTAAAAAAGAAACAGCTATTGCGCGAGTCTAATATGTATATGAATATTGGATTTTTTTCTCCCAATTTCGCTAGATGTAATTATCTTACCTACCAACCTTTCTCCAATATCTATTAAAAGATTAAAAGGGTTCCTATAACAAATATATTACTTTTCCCCCTTGCAATATCCCTATAGTGGATGCGGATTACGAGGTAATTACAACCTGTGTTGAAATCTAAAAAGGAAAAAAAAGTATAACAATAAGGTTTGTAACCTCCTTAATGTATAGTTATACCCGTTTTTGAATATATACCGCCATATAAAATTGAAACTATTAAACTTTCACTAGCTATTTCCTAATACCCTTGATGGTTAAACCGATGATTATTACGTTTAATATTTAACAAATTACTCGTAGTTTCAAAAAATTCATAATGGTATCTAAAGTTGCTTTCAATACAATATTAAAATCATCTAGTATCATAAAAACTAAAACACTATCAAGTAATCGTACTTGTTCAATTACCAAAAAAAAGTTTAGAAAAATATATCTTCTAGATTAGATATTAAATAGGCTGATACTTTTTCAACAAGTAATGGATAACATCAAATCTAGAAAAATCAAAAAACGTCAGTAAATCCACCGAATTATCTCGGATGACAAAAAATTCGAATACACCTTAAATTACCTTAATTGTGGATATTATTATATATCACTATAGTCAGTATATGTAGGGACTACATTGCAGGGCATATGGCAGTGCATCATATTGCAAGGTGCACTTTGATAGAGTCCATGATAACGTGTTACGCTGCATGATACACCTTTATAGAGTGTATGGTCTGAGTGAGAGCTTATAAGCTCTCACTTGAAGCATGCACTCTCTTGATGCTTCTTCTCAACATCTTATCTTTTTACTACTTCAATATACACCAATCTTTATGATTTTTCTTCTGCTAAGTTAACGTAATAGAGAACTTAACGACACTAATACTATTGAAAAAGTTTTTTTTTTAATTAATTACGGTTTTTTTTTACAACGAAAATAGCACGAGTATTGAGTTTAATTAATATATACCCTTAAAATCTCGAATTCAACCACCAACATAAAAACCCCTTTTACTTGTATACTATATATACCGAAAATACGGCCGGAAAAAATAATACGATTAATGAAAAAATAGCTGGAAGTATGACGACTAAGCTGTATAATAAAAATGATATTCCTTTTTATTAAATCTTTAAATTAACCACATCACTTCTCTTTAAGAACCGAAATAAATTAGATTTGATGTTAACAAAGTTACCAGCTAACATATTATACTATTATTAAATTCAAATCAAAAAAAATAATATGCTATATATAATTCCTCTCCATCTTCCATGAAAAATACGTTAAATATATTACAGAATTTAAAAGAAAAAAAGTTGAAACCAGAAAAAAATAAGTTTTAAACCATCGGTTGGCAGAAGATTATTACCACCGGCTCGTAAATAACTTAATAAATAACCAACCACGCCTCTTTATAACACCTAATAGATAAAAACACATATAGTTGTTATAAAGATAAAAATTTTAACCCTATATTCTTTTTTAATACTCGGGATTATTATACGAAGCAATTCTTTTAAAGTATTATGCCAAATACTCAAGCAATACGATACTTAACATGAAACAATTCGTAATACATTATGTTACGAAAGAAATACTAATATTACTATGAAAATTGAATATACGGATACCAATAAAGCCAAAGATGCTTTTAACTTTGAAAACGAACTTTTTTCGCTGAGATCGACGACTGTCACTGTAGTTGTTGGAACTATTGTATTTTATATCTTAAAATCCTCCAACCTATTCCAACTTTTCCTTAAATATTTGAAAAACCTAGGCGTTAAGGTTAATGTTTAACTTAACAAAGTAGTTAAAGTTAAAGGTGGTTAAAGGTTTCTATTTTATTTAAAATGGGAATATCTTTTGTTACTATTACAGGCTAGTTTCTGGCTAGTATTACCAATAATCCAACCCTGGTAGTTCTACACGCTCCTGTGATGCTCTAGAGTAGGGAGGAAGCCGCTTGAGAACACGGTACTCTACGTCACATGACTGGGGAGAGGGTTGCACCATTTAAGCTGCATAACTGCACCCTAATAGGGACCTCTCTCTTTTTCTTCTTCTTTATCGAGGTTTATAAACCGAATCCGATTACCTTAAGCGATAGTTTCTGTCTTAGTCCTTTTATATATAAACCTCGATTTTTCCCCGATGATATCTTAGTTGCTCTTTAACGGCTATGGCCTGAGGCTATGTTTTTATCCTCCGATCCACCGAATTTGAACCTTTGATCTTTGGAGTAATTCCTTAACGCGCGTGTTAAAAAGCAGTTTTAAAGCGCCTTAACGACTTAATACGATTACCTTACAGCTTAATACGAACGTTTTACCGACATCCTATATATAAAACTTATTAAGCGAGATTAAGCCGTTTGAAAACACGTTTTTGCACT
The DNA here is from genome assembly GCA_038502455.1 of Anisogramma anomala. Lineage (NCBI taxonomy): Eukaryota > Fungi > Ascomycota > Sordariomycetes > Diaporthales > Gnomoniaceae > Anisogramma > Anisogramma anomala. The sequence goes on from JASMMZ010000006.1 coordinate 415,599, forward strand.
TAAAATAACGGAATACTAACACGTTAAACGTTTTGAAGAATATAAACCGACAGCTCGAAACTACCGGTACGCATACGTTTTCGGGTTAACTTTCTCTTTAGAAGGTTTCCCTTACGTATGTTACGAACTACATTGTCGTTATTCCGTTTCCTACCGGAAAGCGCGTTAACTCCTTCGACGACTTAAATGCCTTTGACTTTGAATACAGTGCTGGCGCCTTTTTCGACTAGCATTAACGATTTAAACGTAAAACTTTTAACTAAACGGTTAATTTTTCTGGTATTAAGCAATGGTTTCCAGTATAAAAGGCTACTAAAATACTGAAATTACATCGGCACCGGAAATTTATCGGTATAAAGAATGATTACTTTTAATTTTGCTTTTGATAGCTGAAAGGCCTCGCAAAAACTGCTATAAAAAGTTATTACGTCCGCGAAAGCGACGGCAATATTAATGACCACAACGCCTTTATACCTATGCTTTACGCTTATTAATACGATTCTAACACGGCTAAAGCAGTTATTAGTCGGTTTACGAGTATAAATCAAGAAGTTCGTAAATGATTTAACGTCTTGTTTAATATTTGGGAAGACTTATTTGCGAAAGTTAGCGGTATGGCTTGGAAATCCACCGCTAAACTCGTTATATTAAAGGGAGTTATTAATAATATATTTGCTAATACGTTATTACCACTTGATATACCTGCGGATTATAATAAATAGATCGCCTACACTTAACTTATCGACGGGCGATTTTATAATTTCTGTATTTGTTACAGTAGTATTAGTACTATTGCTATTAGAAGCGTTTCCTGTAGTGGAAATAACGGTAACAACGCGCCCATTCGGAATGACTAAAGCGATGTTATTATAAATTACGTAAACTCTTTTTGAGTAGCTCCTTAAAGGCGCGTCGCTTAGGTTAATCATGCCGAATTTTTCCGTTATAAAGATCTCAGGTTATATTTACATTACGGTGCGAACGATTACCATATCCGTACCTACTTATAGGACCCGACCTAGCTCTCGAACGGCTTTAACGTTAAAGCCGTTATAGAAATTTGTTTTATTTCAGCCGAAAACATTATCGACTTCGAGGAGGAGAAAGCGTAACTCCTGTATATAGTCCCGTATAAGAGTTAGTAAAACTTTAATTTGACCCGGTAACTGCGTTTTATCCTTGAAATAGTTTTCCATTTTTAGAAAATTTACTTTGTAATTTTATTCGTTTTATTTACGTTTTTATAAATATTAGTTATAAATATCATAACAATGCAAGTAAGTAACTTATTAACCGATTAAAGTTACCGCGTTTTCTTATTTACCTATAATAATTTAGCAAAGTTACGTATTATACGCCTGGTTTTCCTTTACGACTTATTTCGTTAATAACCTTTTTCAATATTGACTTCGATAAATACCATTACCTAATATAGGCTTATATCGTTCTTTTTTTATAATACAAGGTTATTTTCAATAAAACCTAAATGAAACATTAGTAAATTACTTACGACGTTGCGAAGTATATATTACTTTTATAACGAGTCAGTAACCATCACGTTTAGGCACGGGGGTTCACGCCCGTTCAAAAAGTTCCGAAAGGGGTCGATACCACTATATTTTACGCTATCTTGCGATAAATCCGTAGGGATCAAGCCGTTATTACGTAGCGCGCCGCTGTTTTTCTCGAAAATATTAACAAAGTATTTGCCCCGAAACTATTCGTCTCCGTTTACGATAAAGGTTTTTCCAATCTTGAAGAATTCGCCCCCTTATTCGACAAAGCCCTTAACGATAAACTAAACCCTTACCGCTTTAAAATGGATTATGAAATTGTTCTTCATACCAATAACTAAGGCTAACCCTTAAAAGTATTATAGGGTTCTTTGTATGGTATATCGCGTAAGAAGCTCCTTATATTGTGTAAAATGTTAATTGAGCTATTCAATTAGGGTTATATTGGAATAAATAGCTTTTCAGCGGGCGCCTCAGTACTTTTCATTAAGAAACCGGGAGAAAGATTACGATTTTTTATTAATTACAGCCGGCTTAATACTATTACGAAAATATATCGTTATTTGTCTCCTTTTATAAAAGAGACTTTTAAATATATTTCGCAAGTTAAGTAGTTTACGAAGTTGTATATTAAAGCCGATTTTTACAAGTTTCATATTAAAGAGGAAAACGAATAAAAACTGTATTTCGTACGCGTTTCGGAATTTTCAAACAACTTATCACCTCATTTAGTCATTTTCACGCCCCCATTACCTTTTAACGATGTATTAATAATTTCTTACGCCTTTTTGAAAAAAAAATTAATTTCGCGACCTCGACAATATCCTCGTTTACTTTGATAATACTTTCGACAATTATATAGCTAAGGTTAAATAAATCTTTAACTTCTTAAATGCTGTGAGATTTAACTTAAATATTTTCAAATTCGAATTCTATATTCCACAAACCAAATACCCAGGATTCGTTATCGAAGTTAACGTCGTATCATGAACCAGACAGCGGTTGGGTTAGGAAACGGGCCAGTATGCAACTGCGCCACTGAGAAGCTTAAAGTCTAATACATCAGGCGGAGAACATCTCTTATGTCAGACATGATGACTAAGCAAAGTCACGTGATGGATAATGAAGGATCATAGCGATCCAAAATGATCCAGAGAACGGAGGATCATAGCGATTCAGTATGATTCATCCCAGGACAGTACTGAAGACGATATAAAAGATAAAAGATATAAGGATACGGTCAGCACCACATAGATAGTATTTCCTTCATAGCTCTTCAGTTGTCAATCTAAGTATTCAGTCTACACACGTGAATAGCCTAACGGCTAGTGATTATTCTACAGTATGGACATAAATCTTCTTGATATGGCACCTTTGTTACCTCTGCTACCTTACTACTAATATAAACCCCCTGATACCTTCTATTTACTCACGGGTATTTAGTGTGATAATTACATGTCGGTGTATATATAAACCTAAAAAAGCTGCTTGTTCTCCGGAAACAGGCGGTTTTTATAACGGTTTTAAAAGTATGAGACTTTTTGGTTTGGCAGATTTTTATGGTTATTTTATCCACGAGTATTCGACGATAATCGAATTACTATTTCGATTAACCCGTAAGGGTACTTTATTTCGTTGGGTGCTTAAAAAAAGCTCTTTTCGAATAACTTAAACTTAACTTTTTCTCCGAATTTGTACTCTCCTAATAAAATCCTTACCGCGACACCTTTCTCGAAGCCGACTGTTTTAGCTGGGCCCTAAGAAGCTGCCATTTTTAACGCGACGACCACAGTAACCTACGCCCATTAGCAGATTACTTCCATCGCCTATCTCCCGCTAAATATAACTACAAAATTTACAATAAGGAGCTACTCGGAATTATAAGCTGTTTAAAAGTATAAAACGCGAAGTTCCGAGGTACGGCGCGCCCGTTTACGATTCTAAGGAACTATAAAAATGTAAAATACTTTATAACTATATGGCGTAATTTCTAACGATGGATCTGTTAATCTAAACGCCTTTCATAATTTATTATCGGTTAATATATAATAAATTTGTAAATTATACGCGATCCGATACGTTGTTATAACAAGACTAAGATATTTTTACGGGCTTTCTAATTTATTTTATTATAGCCGAAAACTCTAATAGTTACGCCCCAATTAGTTCAATTTCGAACCACTTCCGCGTACGTAATTTTCCCGGTTAATTATCACCGGTAAATTAATTTTAAAAAGCCGTAAAGGTTTTACTAACGTCGACTTTAAAAGTTGTTAAAATATTGTTATAATACTCGATATTATTTACCTTAGACTAATACGTACAATATATATAGTCGATTAAATTTTTTTAGCGGATATTCGTACCAACGACTACCGTACTTTAAAGGTTTTAATTTCGGAATATTTAGTAAACGACGATAAAGTTTCACGGTTTTACGATTGTATTTAGATACTTGTTTACAAGCCGTTTATTACCGCGTTAATTTAAGTTACCTAAGATTTACTTTTTACCGGTTACCCAAGCCGCGACTTTATTATCGTTATTTTTTCCAAAACCCATGTAAAATTAGGTTTACATCGTGTGGTCCACCGCTTTTACCGTAACTACGACGTTTATAACCGTATAACCTATTATAAACACCGTTGAAAGAGGCTCTTTAAACTCCTCTCAATTTCTGAACGATTTTAAAACGGATTCTATATTAACTTTATAGTTAATTTACCTTAAGAATACGTTAACAGTCTACGTTACCTTATAATTAATACGAATAGCCTAAATAACGCCGTTACCTTTGGGTTTATAACTATTATAAACGCTGAGGCTTATACGAAGCGATTTTTAAATTGTTATTAACGATTTTATGGTTTTCTATGTACGTTTATTTACAACTGTGATTCTAATTAAACCAATAGGCTTTAAAAACGACTCTACAACCTAACTAAGGTAAAATAACGTTTAAGAATTGTCTTGGACTCAGGAACCGACGGCGTAATCGAACGCGTAAATTAAAAAGTTTCTATATATTTACGTTTATTTGTCGTTCATACGTAGCTCGATTTAATGCGTTTATTACCCAGATTTTAGTTAATATTAAATAATAAGGATATAAATATCATCGGTATTAACCTCTTTTTCATAATTTATAACTATTACGTCGATTTTTATATAACCAGCATAATGTTTTTTTCGTTTCAGTTATGATATTACGCGTAAAAGTTAAAGATTTTGTTTAACGGATCCGCGATGTTAGGGAATTCGTATAAGTCGTAATAAAGATTAAGTAATGGAGTAAAAAGGAAGCCGTTAATAAGCGGTGTTTCTTTTTAAAAGAAAATCGAGTCGGCGACAATATTTAGGTTTTTCTTAAAAACAATAAGTTAAACGAATTTTTAAAGAAGTGAAATTAAATTTAAGATAATTACTAATTAGCGCGTATAATCGACTTTGACTTTATTAAACTTGATGTACTGGGCGGGAATTATCCATGATTTTATATAGATCAATTCGTTTAAACCGTTTCGAATTCGTGTTTAAGTTAATAAACTCGAGTCTTTTCACTGTAACTTATAATTGTTAAAAACGATAACGATTAGGTAAAACCGAAACACTAAGTCGAAAGTATATTACAAGCCCGTAATAAACCCTAAGTCGAACGTATTCGACTTTATAACCAACCGAAACCATAGGTATTAATTTACTAGATAACTTATACATACCTAATGTAAAAGTCGTTTTTAAACCTTTTAATATCGTACTACTTAATATCTTTCAATTGCGTTATAAATTAGCTAAATATAACGATAAGATTTTACGCCTGGCCTATAGGCGGGTATAATTATACACTTTACTTCACGAAATGGAATAGTATATTAGCCGTTAATAAACGGTTGCTAAATAAATGTATTAATATTAAAAAAAATGAAAACCAACGATTACGACGATATCTATTTAAATATGTCTTCGAAATCTTATTTGAATTCTTACCTGGTATATTTTTGCCTATTTTAATAAGTTGACTTAGTTTGGTATCCATACTACCTAGTTTAGTATTAATACACTACAAAACTTTAATAAACTTTTGTGTCGCTTTTAAAAGCGTTTCTTAGCTACTCGTTAGCCATGTCTCCTACGATTTTACCTAGCTACAAGAAACTTACCTAAGTACTACGTTTTTTATTTATCAGCTGTATAGCCCATAGACCCCTATACCGTATGGGAGTAGCAAGGATAAAACCCGCCCCGCTTCGTGTGTTAACCTTACGTTAAGTAGCGCGACGTACTTTTATGGCCTTTTTCGCGGCGATTACCTAAGTTTGTACGCTTTTTAGCCGTTTGTTAACACTTATAAATCAGCTTATAAAATGTGAACATACATCGGTCCTAAAAGTCTAACTTTAGGTACGTTTTAGATAATTTATTAACAGCTTTATCTATATACGGATTTAGATATAGCGGCGTATAAGTATAACTAAAACTACGAACTGTAGATTTAATGCAACAAAAGCGATACTGGACTCTAGTATCTAGCCACTTTTTAGCAGCTTCCTTCTAGCTATTGAAACCATTTACCCTTAGTTTCTTAGCAGACTATGCAGAGGTTATACGCTATTTTGTAAATATATTCGAAATACGTTTGTTTTCGAGTCCTATCGGAGTATATGTTAATAGTCCATAGCATAGAGAACTTTATGCTCGTTAGCAAGGACTAAACAGCTTCGGAGCATATAAACCATATTTCAGATAGCTTTATTCACTTTAGCGGTGAGCTGGGGATTCATCGTGACGATATAAGGAGGTTGTAGGGTTGAGGTTAAAGGTTGAAGAACGAAGGAAGTTTTGTTCTTTAAAACTGTGAGTTTAGGAACTATTTATAAAGGGAGGGAGGCGCTAGAGAACCTTCCACGTAAAGTTAGCCTAGCACCTTCCACACGGAACCGTAATGTTCTGGAAGGCGTGCTTATCTTCCTCATACTTGCGGAATCATGCACAAAAAAAAACAGAGAGATAAATAAGGGGGGGAGTACTTTTAGGGGTGATGTTATAGGCTAGTGCCTGACTAGTATTACCAGGGATCTAACCCTGGTAGTTCTGCACACTCCTACGATGCTCTAGAGTAGGGAGGAAGCCGCTTGTGAACATGATACCACACGTCACATGATTGGGGAGATGGTTGCACCATCTAAGCTCTATAGCCGCTCCCTAGCAGGAACTTCTCTTTTCTTCTTCTTCTTCATCGAGGTTTATAGACAGAATCCGACCACTTTGAGAAACAGGTCCAGCCTTAGTACCTTTACAGTTACATCTCCAAAGGCTAAAAGCGGTGGTATTGAACTTAACAAAGTTAAAACATTGTTAACTATATTAACGGTTTAATCATCCGGTGACTAATAGGCGACATAAAATCCTTAAAACCAAGGGTTATAAGAATGTGGATATGTTAACTCTAAAGGCAATTGAACGGCTTCATTATCACTTGTAAACACACTTCTAAATCCTCTAAGGGTTTAAATTTACGTTAAAAAAACTGAAATTTTAATTTTGAAGTTTTTGTTAACGTATTTCATTTTGACGAAAAGCTAATACTATACTTCATTAAATTCGCTACAACATTTTATGCCGTCAAATTCCTTAAAATTATTGTGGAAAAGACAATATAAATGGTATAATATATTTTGTGGGTTAATATGTACCTGGAACCTCTAAACGTATTAGTCCCTGATAACGATATTAACTTTCCTACAATGAAGTTTCAAACTACTACCAAGTTGATATGAATTTGATACAAATATGTTTCTGTTAAAACCTACTAAGGAATTAGTAAAATGAAAACAGTTTATATATTTTTACAGAAATCTTACGACATTCCCATCCTGCAAATTGGAGGTTTTACAAGTTAGGAAATGCGGCTTAAGATGACTATAAAATGCCTTCACGATACAGTTAGCCCCAACGGTATTATTTCAACTTTATTGGTATTTGAAACTGGTAGCATGGAGGATCGTTGTGCATACCAAGCATGACTTATACTGGGGAAATGACTACCTGCTGTCATGAGAGAGATATCTGGAGGACAAAGGGATATCTATAGCGCTAGCTATATTAGAAACAACAATACAAATCCACCTCTCTACTCCTCCAAATACTTCCCCTCAAAGACCCCACCTCTATTATAGTCATCTGGAGACTTGTACAGAAGTTGTTTACTCTCCAACCATTGTGATCTGCAGTCAGACATAAACCACAAAATGAGAACGAGTACGAGATGAGAACGAGTATGAGACGAAAACGAGTACGAGACAGCACGAGTATAAGACAGCATGAGTACGAGATAGTACGAGTACGAGACGAGTACGAGTCGAGTACGTGACGAGTACAAGACGAGTATGAGATGAGAACGAAAACAAAACCCCTACAAACCGTATAGTTAGCTTGGGCTAGCTACATAAAAACTGGGGAGGTGATAAAATTAACAAATAACTAATTTTTTAAATATATAAACCTAATTCGGCAATTTCGATTACTAAACGCCTATATTACATTCAAAGACTTTATTATTTAAAAAGTTAGCTAATACTAACGGGATATAATAACTATTATATAATTATCTATTATTCTATATACTATACCTTTTAAAATAAATTTTATACGAATATTCTCTGTATAATTCGGCGAAATTGCGAATTATTATATTGAAGACGTGAATATTACGGCCAAGATACAATCCTAAAATAACTCCCTTATTGAAAAAAATTTAAAAAGGAGAGGCGACTAAATGATACCATAACATATCTCAAAAAAAAAAAAAAAGAGATAATAGTAAAATAATTTCAAGGCACCTTTTAAAACTCTTTTTAACTTTCGCTCGATAATAATTAGCAATAAAATAGTAGTTAAGGTAAACTCGTTTAAAAGGCGTGTCTACGAAACGCTGATCAAATACATGAAAAAGGCAGATAAACTCGTTATATAATACCAATATACGTTACAAAAAGAATATAAAAAAAAAATCCCTGGCACACTTTACGAATAACGGTTAAAATAACAATATAATATTATAAGTAAGAGTTATTAATCGCTTGGTCTTTTAAAACTTTATGAATTAAAACAGGATATATAAGAACAAGGTTACGTATGATGTCGTATGAGAGATATTAATCGCGGAAACTATAGTTTCTGGTTGCGAAAACAACCTTTTCTTCTTACAAAACAAAAAACAAAAAAATACCTAAAAGTAACTAACGAAAAGAGTACTCGCTGAGATAATTATAAGGTTAATATAAAATTAGATCGGTAGTCTAAAGACTTAACACAACGAGAAAAATACTTCCTACAAATTATAAAATATTAGCGGGTATTATAATTTGTATTTACTTCACTTATAACCTATCCTCTAAAAGACAATGGCAAACTCATAAAACTTATATTAAATGAAAAATGAATTAGGTAACGGTTAACAATAACAATAATAAGAATAAACGTAAAATAACATAAATGATGCTTTAACTGCGGAAACGTACCTAAATTATATAATAAATTTTACGATATCTTTACCCCCAGTAGCTATAGAGAAAAACGTGTTAAATACGAAATTTAGTATTAACGGGACGAGTAATCTCATAGGAGTTGAAAATGGGAATTAAAACGAATATAAATATATACGAGCTATTATTTGTGTTATTAATAAATCGAATCATGTATTATGACTTTTACTTTACCTTTAATATTACACCTTTATACTTGGAAAACTTAAACATAAATAGAAGTAACGTATAAGACTTTTAAACCGAGCCGAAAAATCGTTAATATACTCGCAGGAATAAAGGAAAAGGTAAAACGTTCGAGGATATTACTATTTTCATGGCTGCCGAACGTCGTAACACTCGAATTAAGAGGTATATAAACCTATACGTTTAAATTAAAGACGAAGAGGGAGGTTTATCCAATACTCGTACGAAACCGAATTTTCTTCATCCTCGAACATTATAATTTTAAACCTTTCAATCGATAATTTAAGCTGATAGAAAACTGTTTCGTGAAAAGCTTTCCTAGTTTCGCACCGCTATATAAAAGTAACCCAGAACGAATACCGCAGGAAAAAGCGAAAATATTATACTTATTAGAGCATTTTTAGGTCGTCCAAAAAACGATTTGACTTAATAAATACCTGACAAAAAAACTACCTTAAGATTACTTTTGAATAACTATTGAACCATAGTTTTATACTATGTAAATAGATGGCAAAATATGTAATTTTGATACCGTTTAACGCGCTAAAAAGAGAAAATATACTATGAAAAAGAAACGAAAATGTATTGATTATAGTTAACTATTTATTATACAACTTATTACTAAGTTATATTGGCTCAACCGTTACTTTGTAATTAATAATTATGTTATAAATATCTTGAAATTTATAGGCGAAGGCGGAAATTCGGTCGTTATATTTGTGGAACAACGTATAAAACTATTATCTTTTAATATTTAGCCAGCTTATATTAATCATCTTTTAAACAAGATTTAATACTTATCGGATAAGTCGAATACCAGTATTAAGGGAGAAACGTATGAATTAAACTTAAAGAACGGAAATAGTAGCGACGAGGATGAGAACTAAACCTTGAATAAGGAGGATATAAAATGTTTTCGAAAACTAAACGAACTTATAGATTTTATAAAGTACGTATAATAGTAAGGGAAACGCCTAAATCAAGGCGGGCTTTATACCTGGGAAAGGCTATTTAGCAACCAAAAGACCCAGGAAATACTGTTATTTACAAGTAAGTGAGCTTTGGAAAGGTTTTAATTATATCAGAAACGAACGAAAACGAAACGGAAACGAATGAGAACAGAATGGAAACAAACGAAAGCAAGACGAGAACGAATGAGGGCGGGACGGGAACATGTAACAACGAAGCTAGGACGACAATAGTAATTACGAGACCAAATGAACAATAGAAAAGATCGAAAAAAGTCATTAATTTAAGAAGGTAAAAGGGTCACTTATTAAAAAATACCTTGATATCGTTAACTATTTATTAAGTTTGCCTATCTAGCGTATATCGGTTTAATATTTGGGCTTAAAAGGAGAAACGGAACTTTTTAATTATTTTACACCACAGTTATCGCCTGTCGGACTATTAATATTTAATTGTAACGGAAAAACTAATTTAGGATCAAATGTATGAGATAACGATATTTTGGCGGTACGGGCGTTAAGTAGTAAAAAAGGTAGGGAGGTATTTTCAAACGGTTCAACATACGAATATTAACAATGGTGGAAAAGAATAAAGGAGAATGAAAAAGATTTGAAGGAGGCTTGCCTGACATATGGTGATACGAAATGAATACCAATAACGTAAAATAATAAACTCAATAGAAATATCCAACGTCGCCCCAGATAGTGGGAATTGGACGATTTACCGTAAGATATTATGAAAAGATGGTTCGAGGCTTTCGGCATCGATGTTAGAGATATAAGAAAAATAAATGAGGCGAACGATTTCGCTGGCGAAAAATACATATAATTTTGCGAAAATAAAAAGAAAGGATTATGGTATTGGCTAAAAGGTTGGTGTATACCTAGAGATATATATTTGCCTTCAGGTTAAGGGATGTATAAGTGATTAATTTCTTTCGTTAAGTAATTGAACCCGAATTAAATAGCAGACCTTTTCGGCCAAAATAACTAAGATGTTTATAAAACGAGGTCGCATTCGTATAAATATTTTATCTAGTTATAGAGGCAACTGAATTTTCCGTATTAGATAAGTTTAAATGGAGTATATACTTACGATACCTATTAAAGAAAAATAGCGAATACTGATTAGTTTGTAATTATATTTTAGTTAATATTTATATAATTGAATTATATCAACCGATATACTTATGAGATAAAGTACTTCATACTCTTTTTTGAGGTAATTTCAATTTCTTTTTCTAAGGTAACACGACAAATAGATATTGTAGGATTTTTATTACTTTAGGTTATAAGTATAAAACGGTATTCACTATATTTAATATATAATATTTAATGTTTAAAATTGTCGGTAAGGTTTCAAGCCTTAGTATTCACGTTAAATACGGTCTTCAGAAGAGTAATCGTTATATTGGTAGTTGTAGTATAAAAGATGATGATAAAGAAGAAGTACTTAGAGGTGTACGCCACAGGTGAGGGTTTATAAGCCCTCTACCCAAAGCGTATTCCTTTGGAATACTTCTTCTAGACCGATCTACGAATTGCTGTCAGTTTTGAATAGCTATTTCAGACCGATCTATACATAATACACTTTGCGTCTTACAAGAGTGCAGCCTACAACGTAATACGTTACTGTATACCCTATAAAAGTACACCCTTTAAAACAGTGTATTGTTACTTGGCTTATGTATACTATTTATAAGGGTATATAGTAATATTTATACAGGTAATATTTTCTTTTTTTTCTTATATACTTCGTACCTATAGCCTAATAATAACAGTTTTGTTTTGTAGTATTAATTATAATCGGTTTAAATTAGTAGTTTCTATAGTAACAGTATTATTACTATATTAATCGTAAAAGCTTCAAATTAACAACTCCCGTAATAATAGTGTTATTACCGTATTAATCGTAAAAGGTATAAATTAGCAATTTCGGTTAGGATTAGCAAAATCTGGTCAAGGTGGTAATTATAATTCGGGGATAGTTTGTATAGTTAAATGGGGACCATATAGTTGGTAATAGCGTCTTTTTCGTAATTAATTAGAGTGATTACGCCGGTGTGAATTACGTAAGGGTGAAAACGTAGTGGAGATTACGTAATCAAGTATTGGGTTAGTATAAAAAATGTATCGTTATCGGCATAAGTAAAACGTCTTTTTTTTCCTCAAGATGTGTAATCCAAACAAATGCAAGTCCCCATTTTAATTTAACCTTTATTCTCTTTAACCAAACCAAATCGTATCCCAATTTTCCTTTGTTTTCCTTAGTTAAATCAAACCGCTCTAATAAGTAAGTTATTTCACTAGTACTTATAACTAACCTTTGCTTTATCTAAATAACGCGTAAGAACCGAACTGTAAAACAACGTTTGGCGCGTAAGCAGCGACCCGCCGCCGCCGCCGCCGCTATTGCCGCTACTATTACCTCCACCACCACCACCAACAGTAGTTACCCTCCCTCTTCGGGCAATATATCCTCTATTGCCGCTACGTCGATAGCTTCTACCTCCCCGCCCGACGCCACACCGCCAAGCCCTACCACTACCGCCGCTACGCTGCCCCGTCTCGTTGCCATTACGCCGCCTAACCCAGCCGCCGCCTTCGTCTCATTCTTTCCCGCCGCCGCCGCCTAAACCTTTTACTCCTCTCCTCTCCTTCCCTTTTTCCTAACTCGGGGGAAAAACTAGGGGCTCTTAAGATTATACACTTTACCCTCGCCCTATAGGTAAATGTAATGATCACACTAAATATCCATGAGTATATAGAAGGTATCAGAGGGTTTATGTTAGAAGTAAGGTAGCAGAGGTAACAAAAGGTGCAATATTAAGACTGTGTTTGTGCGAGTGATGATCAGAAGCCATGAGGCTATTCAGGGTAGACTGAATACTTAGATTGACAACTGAAGAGCTATGAAAGAAATACTATCTATGTGGTGCTGACCGTATCCTTATATCCCTATCCTTCATACCATCTTCAGTACTGAACCGCTGGAGTCGCTGTCGGTTCCATCGGTCCTTCCTTGTATGGGGTTGCTGACATAAGAGAAGTTCCCCGCCTGATTCTAGACTTCAGGCTTTATAGTGGCGCAGTGTTGCGTACTGGCCTGCTTTCTGGCCCAACCTCTGTCTGGGTTATAACAGTAAAAACCCAATTACCTGTAAAGGCCTCTTTATTCCGTAAACGCAATTTGGTGCAATTATACTGAGGCATATATATATTATTCTTTTTATTTGTAAGCTTTTAATTTCCTTCTTTTTATAGATAAAGAGTACGAAATGGATATTTTTCGTCGTCTCGAGCTTCGTATTACTAGGGTACACTGTAAGGCCTCTTTATCGCGTTAAACGTTAAAACGGCGTCTCTGGGTCTGTAACTTTAGGCCGCTAATGGACACGTTTTACGTTTCGTATATCGCATCCGCGGCTGCGGGCAAGTCTGTTAACAGTTGCTATGAAAACGGGGGTCGTTCGGCACGTTGCCACCGCTACAAGCGAGTTAACAGCTCGTACGCCCCCGTTCTGATGATTTTAAGGCCGTAAGTTAAAGCCGTATTACACGCTCGCCAGCTTTTAAGTAAATTCTAAACGTATTTCAAAAACTATATCTAATAAAAATATACCTTTCGGAGCGATTCGAAAAACAAATCGTCGCATACAATCAAAACAAGCCGATACTAATTAGGAAACAGACGTTAACCGGCGGACCAGAAAGACGGCAGTCGCCATCGTCGATTAAAAACGGAGCCTACATATATATTACGTAAACGAGTTCAACGATGTTATCGTACGTCGCGGAGAAAAGGGTAATCCATTCCTTATACCTTAACCTAAAAATATAACTAATAAGGTATAAAGCCATATTCTCGCTAACGCTAATAACGTTGTTAACTGTAATAATGGTAAAGTTAATATAAAGGGGAAAAACGATGGGAAGGATAGTAAGGACGCGATAGCGTTACCCTATCTCTTTAATAATGAATAAATACCCCTGGGGCTGGGTTGGTATACCTGGTTATAATATAGTAGGTTACACAGTAATTTAAAAGCTTTTTATAAAACAATTATTTGAAGTAATAAACATGATTCATATTGTTATGATATCGAAAAATCAAGAAGAAAAAAGGAAAATTATTAATCGACTCGAATAGTCCTATTTAACAAAGGCAAAATCGGCGTTCGGGGCGAATAATTCGTTTAAATAAAGATTGATTATCGATTGGCACGAAAGGTATCGATAGGTCGAAACGAATTAGCGAAATTTAGTTTAATTTAATAACTTATAAAATCGTAAAACCTTTTGAACAACCCTAATAAATACTGTACTTATAAATATAAAAGTTTTTAGTTCGTTATTTGGTGTAACCTTTGTCATTACGTTAATCGGGTTGGATTTGTCATTAATTCATTTAGTCTTTTCGATTTTCCGACATTCGTATGATTCGCATAATGTTATAATATCGATTGTTAACCTCTTTTCATTTATAATACCTAACTTAACCAAACACTTATGAAGCAAAAAAAGTCAATACAAATATTAAAAGGAATAGAGCGTAATATAAAGTTAAAAATAATTATTTGGACCGTTATCGTTATAATAATACCCGAATTAAAGCTTTTAACTATATTATAAATCTTAAAAGTCAAGACGATTCGTATAACCCTTTTGCACTTAGTAAAGCTTTAGTAAATAATGATTTTTCGAAGTTTAAAGCCGTTTCGGATCGGTATTTCATTACCGAGGACTAAAACGAAACCGATTTGTAAGCTATAATCGTTATGATTAACGAAGGAGCCGTTAGTAAAAACAAACAGCTTTAAAGTACATATATCTAATGGTACAAATTACAAGCCGCGTTTTGAATTATATATTTGCTACGAAAGACATTTGTTAAACGCTTTATCTATATCGTCCGTCGGCTTAATTTAATATTGTACAGCGACAAAAAGGTTAAATATTATTTTTAATTATACTATAAAGGCAACTTTAACGTTGTGTATACGTTGATATTTAAAATCGTAGGCTCGTATTACGTTATTTAAAGTAATAAGGATAACTTTATTCAATTACCCTTTTTACATAAAGTTCAAAATGCCATTCTAAAGGGTAATCATAATAATATTAAAATAGATTACGTTCTTCTTTATTAAAAACGTTTTAGGCTTAGCTTTTAAACCAGTTTCCTTAAGTTTCCTTTTTTTCGATACGGAAAACGAGGATTTATGTAACGTTAACGTGTTGTTCGTTTACATACCCGTTAATATAAAACCTTTCGAACGGGCCGTTAATACTAATAAATACAGATCAAAATTAAAGTAAGTTATTTCGAGTCGTTTCTTATAATTTTTTTAATAGGTGTTATACCAATAACCATCCGTTTCAACTAGGTCGTAAAGTGGTTTCATTAATACGTAAAATCGTATTAGGTAGGTAATGTTACTTAAGGTTGTTAAATAAGTTAGTGTTAATCCGTACTTTTAGCCGTTTTGCGAATTAGGTATAAACCTACTTTATATCTCGAAATTTAATATATAGGCTATATAAATTATTAAAGGAAGTAACGTTTGAAAAAATTCAACGATATCCAGCCCGTTATAATATAGGTAATCAGGTTATGATATCCTTTTTTCCTTCGTCGTTATAACTCTTTACAACTAAACGGGTCTTTTCGTAAGGTTTTTCGACTTTATTCTTAACTTCGTAAATAAAATGGATTAGGAAAATCTTATAAACGCCGTAAACAACTAGGTTAAAACGTTTAAAGAGAAACACGCCTTAGTCGATAAAGTCTAAGATTTCCGTTTGGGTAAATTATACAATTAAGGTACTTAGGGTAGTAATAATGCCTTCGCGGCGAAGCTTTAAGTTAAGCACGTAATTTGTCATTTCTCTTTACATAATAAAGAAATCTGTAATAAAGTTTCTAAGGTGTTTTTTGGTTTTCGAGCCAAAGAGGCGTCTTCAGAGTCAAGGTTTTAATGGGTTTAATATAAATAGACCAATTTTGTTAGGCGTAATTAGGTTGGATTCGCGTTTTAAGGGTAAGGTTAAAGCCAAGTTCGGTTGAAATTCTTCGTTTAAGATAACGTGTTGTAGGTGGTTTTTCTTGTCTTACGGTTTCGGGCCGTCTGTTTACATCTTTTTTTTTATATTTTCGTACCATTATTTAAGCAAACAAACTTATTTCGTTTTATAAGTTAACGAATATATTATAGCCTTTGAATCCGTAAATGCTCCAAAGGCTAGTCTATTTATCCTTCGTTTTCTAAATTAAAACCTCAAATTATATTAATAGGGTTAACACGTTAATCTTACGTAAACCGTTTCCTATAACTAACTCCTTATATATATTATTCTTTACTCGTAATAAATGTAACGTCGCCATAGCCATAGCTCTAACATCAATTCTTCACTTTGTGAATAGTAATAGGGTAAATTTTATTTAAATCCGTGGGTAAGTATTAAAAAAAAAAGCGTAAGGATAAGTCCATTTAGGTTAAAAGTGTTCTTAACGGCGTTAACCTTTATTTAAAGGATAGATTCCTTAAAATTAATATCTTTTAGGTTGTTCGACAACATTATATACGCTTTTTTAATAGTTTATAATATCTTTTATACTTTCCAATACCTTATAAGGCTTTTATTAGGATTTGTTTATATTTGTTAGAGGTTATCCAAGATTTCGTTCGCTATTCGATAAAATTGAAAATAGTGCTGACGTCGTATGTAATCTAGCTTAAAAACCCGAAGTAAACGTTTAATCAGTAATGAACTACAACGTTTTAATAATTTAAAGTAAAACCTCTTCTTATAAATTTAGCGGCCTGTAATAATATAACCATATCGACGATATAGAGGACTTGTAGGCTGTTTTAATATATAATATGAATAATAACTTCGTAGTTAAAGTTTATATCGTTTTGAAAGCATAATATTTACCATAGTAAGGCTTATAAGTAAAGCTGGTACTTATAACGGAACTTTTCGATAGCCTTAAATACGTTTTCCCCTGTATTTGTATAGTTTATGGCGTAGAATAGGTGTAAAAGACGTTTTATAATTAGGTATTCGAATCGTTAATAGAAAGCTCGTAATTTTGGCTAAACTAAATAAACAGTTTTAATTATACGTACTTTAGGGAAAAATCACAAATGGCTGAACTTAAGCCTAAATAATACGGATACGCTATTTAAAGCGCGAATGAGTTAATTAGTCGTATTCCGACCCTCAATTTCGAACATATTTATATTAGTTAATAAAAGCAGAAATGATGGTGTAAAATCTATTACGTAAAACTTAATTGGTTCGAAACGCGTATTTATAACGACCGTTTCGAGTGACGTCGCCTTATTTTTACTAAACAGAACTTTTCAGTATTTTCCTATTCAGTTTAACCGAAATTTCGGAAATTTCGCCGTAATTACGTCGAATTGTTACTTTCGAACCGTCGAGATCTCGGTTACGCTAATGTCAAGCATAATACCTTGAAACCTGATTCCGTATCCATTAAAAATGGTGAATTACGACGTTATATTAGCGTTTAATACTTCGTTTACGTAGTCCAGGCCTGTAATATATAAAAAGGAGGTATCTTATAGGCCGCTAAAAATACCTTAGGCGTTTTTATAGTCGTAGTCTAACAGATAGGCATCGTTTTATTTAAAGTTATCTTTTTCGGAAATATATTTATAAGGGTATAAATCGAGTTCATTCTCTGTACTTTTACATTCGGCTACGTATATTATAAATTTGGCTTTTACCCGGTCCTCATAATTACGCTCGGTTCAAAATTTTCGTTTAATCCGAATTTATTCGTAAATGGAGTGGTTTATAAATCAGTAGCTAACTTTACCATATACGATACACCGTTTTTACAAATCTATAAGACGCTGTACGTTCTTCCGCAAGTATTACTATAATTTCGGTACGTTGATTTTATTTTCGAACTATCGTTTTTATCTTTTGCTGCCCGCGTTTCCTTCTTGGTACCTATACTTTAGGAGTTAGTTTTACCTCTGGTAATCCTTAAATCTCCGGTCCAAAACATGGTGAATTATTTTGGTTAAGTTTGTTTTAGTAATATAACCTTCGTTTTTATCAGTTACAAATACTAATCCGAAGCTTGTTTGTCAGCGTATGAATATTCCAAACCATGTTTTAAAGCTTATATAAAAATATTTTAAATCCTTTTCCAGTTTAAAAAGTATAAAGTCGAAATCCGGATTTCTACAATAGTCCTTTATTACTACTTAAATAAATAGTTTGTCGCCTTTGTATTCCGGTCTACGGGTTGTTTGATATTTTCGGAACTTTGTTAATAGAGAGATAGTGATTTCTTAAAGGCCTTTATCAGTATTATTCTACTGGTTTTTTACAGATTCTTACGTCGTTTAAGTTTAATTCCCATCGTATAATTCATAATTGGTTTCGGTATTAAAGTGGAATTTAAAGAAGTAATAATACTTCGCGAATATATTCACTTGTGTAAGGTAATATATATACTAGTCCTTAACTTGCCCAGAAATTATACCGGATTAAATAACGTAAAATTATAAGGGTTTAATATCTAGTCTTTTATATATATTAATCATAACGCGTATTTTATTGTTAAATATGTCGTATGACTCGTCGTTGAAATTGGTATTTCTATCCTATAGCCTGGTAAAGTATGTTAACTTCGTAAAGTCGTTTTTATCTGTTGGGAAACGATATAATAAGAGGTCACAGTAAGGGTCTTAGTTAAAAGGTATTAATTAGTATGGCATATATTAACGTTTTACGTTACTTGTTTTCTCTTAGGTTGAGTTGTTTTCTGTGTTCCGGCTAATTGTAGATTCTTGGGTCGAGTTGTTCTCTGTGTTCCGGCTGATTTTCGATTCCTAAATCGGGTTATTTTTTACGTTTCAGCCGACTCCGTTATAGTCGATCTGGTTATTTCAAATATTTAGGGAATAGTTTAGTATTTGGTCTTACGTTATAGTGTAAGCCAGTATAAGAGTGTATTATATTTATGTGGTGGATAAGAATTACGATGGTTTTTCTTCCTCGTAGTCTCTACTAATAACGTAGGGTATAAAACTATATAGTCTTACTTATGGTTCCCTTCTTTTTAATAATATTTTTTTGTTTTTGTAAGGTAATACCCTTTAACAAAGTCAGTAATCTATAAATCTTGATCTTTCCAATTTAATACGTTGGTAAGGTATGCTATTTCGAATAGGGCCTTTACAAGGCGCCCGTTTCTATCTCCTAAGGTATTAATGCCTTTGGGTTTTAGTTAGATTCATAAAGCTTTAGCAATAGAAGAGTTTACCCTTTACCATATATCCAACTTCCAAGCCGAAGAATTGGCATGAAAATCGTTTAATAAGTCAAGTCCTTAGATTTACTACTCCTAATAACGGTACATGGAAACCAAAATGTATATATTTGCGATATAGAGTTTTAGTTCCTCAACTGTTAAATCAATGGTGTTGTCCCAAAGGCCTAGATTTATCTCCTATATTATAGCCTTTTTGATTCCCATATATTTAACCAGGATGTTAAAGAAAGCGTTGGCCTTCTTTACTGTTATTGGTTGTGGAGTTATAGTTAGACTATTATGGGGCATTTAAGCGATATGTTAAAGTATGTTGATTTTGTGTTATATTTAGGTATGTTTAATGTTTAGGGTGGTATAATAGATATAAAGTAAATAAAGTAATTAAAACGGTTGGAATAGTATTTACTAGCGTTTACTAATACGAATAAATTTTAAACGATACGTAAATAAATCGTAACTGTAAATTGATTAAACGTTTCGGATTAGTTTTACCAATATTGGCAGTACTACATTAGCTAAGCAGGTAGGAAAACTTAAAACGTTATAAATACTTAATTTAAAAAACATAGGATAAATGTAGGTCAACTTAAAACAAATAAGGTAAATTTGTAAAATTGGGTAAGGTAAGGGAAATATCGCATTGTTATGTGCTTCTGTGTACGGTAGTTCATCCCTATTAGCGTGCTGTAATAAAACTTGGCAAAGGGAGTCGGTTAGTTATTTGGTATATAATCGATGTTGGTAATGTAATTAGGTTTTTTATTTATATATAACCGATCATAACTTTGTTAAAACGTATAGTTCGTAAAAATCAAATAGGTCCTAATAGAGGTTTCTGAAACTTGGTAGTTTTAACTTATATAGCTTGGTACGTAATAGGATGCTTTTCAAAAACTACCTGGGTATGTTAGAACTTTAAATGAGGGTTAATAGTAGCGTAACGGGACTTTTAGCAAATAAAACGCTAAACAAGGGTTAATAATATCGTACTAAAGTTTTCCTTATTTAAGTTATTCAGTTTTTACAGTCTTTATACATGTCGGCGTATAATTTTTATAAAAACAAAGTGTTAAAGTACAAACAATTGGGACCTTTATAATATCCCGCTATAGTATATCTGTCTTTTTTTTTCTATGCTATTTATAATGAACCAATTCGGCTACTGATTAGTATCTTCAAAGTCTTAAACCTTAGTATTCACGTGAAATAAAGTATTTAGAAAAGTAATCGTTAGATTGGTAGTTATAATATAAAACATAATAATAAAGATAAGCACCTAGAGATGTACGCTACAGGTGAGGGCTTATAAGCCCTCCACCCAAAGCGTATTCCTCTGGAATACTTCTAGACCGATCCACGAATTGCCGTCGGTCTAGAATAGTCATTTCAGACCGATCCATACATAATGCACTTTGCGTCTTATAATAGTGCAGCCTGCAGCGTGACACGTTACCGTGCACTCTGTAAGAGTGCATCCTGCAATACAATGCACTGCTACTTAGCCTATGTATACTATCTATGAGGGTATATAGTAATATCCACAAAAATACCTTAGGGAATAACGGGAAGTGGATACATCTATTACGTACTCAGCGATATTACCTTGGGTAAATAGCTATTACTAAATAACGAAATCGCGAAAGTAATATAAAAATTGACGAGAATACCGCGAGGCGGAGCCTAAAGAACGCGAGAATTAACGAACCAACCCTACCCTTATTAATGGGATACAAATATATCTGAAAAACGACTTTTGATATATATATTAACAATTACAACACTTTATTACATAGATTTAACGTAATATTTAAATTCATTTACTATTACTATTTTCCTCGTTTCGAATTTGAAAATATTAGCCTTACTCTTTACAAGACTGTTTCGTTTGGAAGCCACATTTACTTATTGGGATTCGAATTGTTACAGGGTAGAGTTCGGCCGTCTAAAAAACATCGAAAAAAAAATTAAAATATAGGCGAAACCTAAAAATTACCTTACTTTATTAAAGGTATAAAACTAGTTCCTTTACCTCACACTATACGTTGCGAGGTATATGCCTGGGAAAGCGTTGTTGACAACAATTTTGAAAATATCTTGTTTAAGAAAAATACCGAAAATAACCTCGACAGGGAAAGTCTTAAAGCTAATGTAATAAGTTTTTAAGGATTTCAAGTAAAAGGGGGAACACGTTAAGGTTTTCGTTACTATATACCTAGATATTTAACAAAATGTCGTAATAACACCTAATTGTTTACTTTAATATTATCTCGTAACAGATACATTAAATAAAAGGATTGGTGGTATCGCTTTTTAATTAAAGGGATTATTAACTGGTATCGAGTTTATCGATAAGTTAATATTTTACGTAAGAATTTTGGCTTTTTTTCATAAAAATTAAAAGATGTCAAACCGAGGTACACTATTAGCGAAAGAAAAGTACTGGCCGTAGTGAGATGCTTGAAAAAAGCTAGGCTACAGGTGATTAAGTTGCCTTTTTCAATAATATTATATACCGATTACGTAAACCTAATTTTATTATTAACGAGTCCAATAATACTTATAGGGAGAATCGCGTAGTGGATTAATATTTTCGGAATATTTGATGTGAAAATAGTATATCGTTTTAATTAGAATAAGATTATTCAATTGATAAACAAAACTTCGAGGTTATCGGGACTCATTATAAAACTTTCAAAGTTAAATATAATAAAATTACCTTAAATACTAGGAAAATATTTACTCGTAAAACCAGCGATATTAAAAGATCCAGTGATGAGAATTCTCTTACCTATAGGAGTATTAAGCTTTGGAAAAATATTACGACCTAAAATATTAACGACAGTAACTGTATATATCGACGAAATAAACTGGTACGAAGATATTATAGGATACCGTATAAGTAGTTAAAAAATCATCGAAAACCTATTAATATAGATAAAGAGGAGAGTGAAACGAAACTTATTGTAATTTGTATTTAAGACGGCGTACTGTTAAGGCGAAAACTCGGTAAGGGATACGTAGTATACGTAAGAAAAACTAAGATACCTCGGGCGTTAAAGTGGGCTTATAACTTTTACGGACATTTCGTGGTAACCTTGACACTTTAAAAATTAAAGGGAATATTATGGTAACTAATTTTTTATATTAATATTGAAAAATACGTTAAAATATAAGAATTATACGCTTTATCCAACACATTTAAACCAGTCAATGTAAAACTTATACCTACTATAACTTTGAAACTATAATAAGTTATAAATATAGATTTCATGGATAAAATCAACCTAAAAGAAGTCGGCGGCGAAATTTATTTTTACCTTATAATAGATTATTTCTCACGATTCTTATTTTTCGGAGTAATATGTAAACCAATAGACGACGAGGTATATTGGATATAAAAGCTTATTACCGATATCATCGGTTATCTTGAAGAATATTACTCGAATAATATAAAGTACTTCAAAAACCAGACGGTTATAAAGTTTTTTTTTAAGGGTGGAACGAAGATAATAATTACGCTTGCATATTTAGCTATAATGTTAGGATTGATTTAAGGATTGGTTAAGTTAGTAGAAAAAAACTAAAGAAATAGACTTACGAACGTGGGTATAAATAACTCGAAAAGTGGCTGAAAGCTTTATCTAATACTGTAAAGGCTATTAATAATAGATTCGTAAGAAATCTACCATACATACCATCGCAGATTATATTAGTCTGGCTAGTAAAACCTTCGGGGGCTGCAGTTGTAGGGGCAGTATTAAACCTGGATGGAAAACAATTGACGACAATATTTAATAGATCGTAAGCTAAAGAGAAGGCAATTTGCGACGAGTTCGTTAGCCGACGTAATAGTTTACATTAATAGGTAGCCGACAAGT
Organism: Anisogramma anomala; assembly: GCA_038502455.1. Lineage (NCBI taxonomy): Eukaryota > Fungi > Ascomycota > Sordariomycetes > Diaporthales > Gnomoniaceae > Anisogramma > Anisogramma anomala. Next base: position 439,011 of record JASMMZ010000006.1, read on the forward strand.
GGGTGAAACGATAGATTAAGCTTAACTAAACTAGAAAACGATGGTAATAGATTTAAAATTGACGATTAGGTGTAGGAAGTCGTGTCGAAAACTCGCAACATCAAGTTAAAAAGGTTTTTGGTTAACAAAAATAAAGACCTAAATAATATTCGGACGCCTACTTTTAAGTTACGATAAATAAAGCCGTGGGAGGTCGACGAAATCGTATCGTTTGTATTACTTTAAATAGTTCACTCTACTACTAGGTTAAAAAAGAGGAAAGTCTACGTTAATTCATTGAAACCATATATCCAAAGGAAAAAGGGTAAAGAGGGGGACGAAAAAGAAAGCGGATAAAATGAGGAAGAAATAAGGGACCCTTATATTAGTAAGTTCGATGGTGGAAACGGCGCTATTAATCAGAATGCGCCGCGATAAGGCGATGCCACTAATCCAAATACGCCACTATGGAATAATAATGTTAACCTTCATTAAAAATTAAAGTTAAAAAGTTAAAAGGGCAAAGGTTAAAGTTAAAAGGTAGGGAAAAAATCAGGAAGTTAAAGTTAAAATCAAAGGGTTGGAGTTAAAATGTTGGAAGATTATCATAAAGTATATTGAAAAATTCACTTTAGCCCCTTATTCTATTGTTTCTATTGTTTCTATTGTTTCATTACCCCACTTCATCCCATATTAATATTTGATACGAACCTTAACTTCTATCCGCTCCACTTTGTTTTATATGGCTTCAAGAACTCATCTATACATTAATTAGGGGATAAATGGTAGTATGGAGGATTGATATGCATACTAAACATGACTTATACTGGGGATATGACTGGAGGATAAAAGGATATCCATGGCGCTAGCCAGATTAGAAACAACAACACAAATCCACCTCTCTACCCCTCCAAATACCTTCCCTCAAAAAGCCCACTTCTATTGTAGTCAAGACCTACCTACTCAAAACGATTGAATCGTCACCATTACTAAACACTTAAAAGCGAGCTATAATATACAATAAAATCTTAAAAGAATTGAGAAATAAATCGATACGCCGCAAATTTAAAGATACCCTTAACATCAGAAACAAAATATCAATAAAAAACTAACTATCTTTACTTTTTTAGAGTAAAGTCCTCATATAACGAAAGCTAGGTAAAAAGCATAAACCTGATAAAACAACAAGTATCATTAATTCGAACATAATAATTAAAACCGCTTATGATACTATGACTTTCCAAATCATATAAATCAAACCGGATAAAAAACCTTTCAGGTCTAATAAAAATCCTCAAACCAAAAATCCTCGAACCAAAAGAATTAATTAATGTAATTTTTCCAAACCGATCGTTAATAAACCGATAAAATATTGACGATATGGAAGACTATTAAAGAGAAGGATACAAAATAAAAAGGAGAACGGTAATGATAATTACAGGTTTAGGAAGGTATATACAACGGCATGTGTAGATATTATTATATATCACTATAGTTAGTATATTTAGGTGGCAGTGCATTACACTGTAGTCTGTATTCTTGCAGAGTGCATGATAATGTGACACGCTGAAAATTGCACTTTCAGAGTGCATCATGCGTGGCGCGGTTTAGAAGGGGCGTTCTAGAATGGTACGCTATAGGTGAGAGCTTATGAGCTCTCACCTGAGGCGTGCACTCTCTGGATATTTTTTCTTCGCATCTATCTATCTCTTTTTACAACAATACTTCAATGTACCTTCCTTCTTCTACTGTTGCCTTTATGGGTACGTATTAGACCCTTACCTTAATTATCAGTATCTAACCCGGTCGACTATAGATAGTCTAGAAAAGAAAAGACAGATACGAGTTGAATACCTATAGCGGGATGCTGTAGTGGTCTCATCTGTTTGTACTCTAACACTTCGTTTTTACAAGAATTATATGCCGACGTATACAAAGACTGTAAATTCTAAGTGACTTTAAGAAGGACAAATTTAGTACGATACCATCAACCCTCGTTCAGCGCTTTATCTATTAAAAGCCCCGTTACGATACCATCAATCCTTGTTTGGTGCTCTGACGTACCCGGAAATTTCTTAGAAAGCGTCCTATCACGCACCAGGTCACGCAAGCCAAAACCACCAAATTTCGGAACCTTTTATTAGAACCTGTCCGAAAACAACATCCGTAACGCCCCCATAATCACTCTTGCAATTATAGCCCCTACGAAAATAAGGTACTTCGAAAAGCATATTGAAAACGTTTCCACCTATGCCGAGCACTTTGGATTACGTATTTAAAGCGAGGACTACTACCACCACTTTATTTAGCAACGCTAATAGGGAGGTTATGTGACTTAGGTCGCTACAACTTTTAATTTACGGAAAAAGAAAAGAAGGAAGGTTTTCCTGGACGATATTATACACCACTATCATTACTGGATAATGGATACGGACTATATCACAACTACACTCTCGCTACTAGGCTATAAGTACGGAATATATAAAGAAAGAAAAAAAGATTGCCTGTATAGATATTATTATATATCACTATAGTTAGTATATTTAGGTAGTAGTGCATTATGCTGCAGGCGGCACTCTTTCAGAGTGCATGATAACGTGACATGCTGCAGATTGCACTTTCAGAGTGCATTATGCGTGGCGCGCTCTAGAAGGGGCGTTCCAGAGTAGTAAGCTCTAGGTGAGAGCTTATAAGCTCTCACTTGAGGCGTGCACTTTCTGGATGCTTCTTCTCTGCATCTATCATCTTTTTAAACTACAATACCAATCTAACGATTACTCTTCTGAATACCTTGTTTTCACGTGAACTCAAAGGTTTTAGAACTTACTGACAGCATGAGTATCTCCAAAAAAAATCTTACAAAACCCTTGCCTTTAAGTTACGTACTTAAGTTATCATTAATATATCGGAAAAACCTTTTATAGAAAGCGATAGAATAGAGATTCAAGACCTCCTTACACGAATAAGTATTTAACTTATACTATTAAAATAATTTAAAAGGTAAAACGTTATAATTTTCAAGTGAAAGATAATCCATAAAGTTAAAAACAAAACCACGAATTAGCTATACAGATCAAAGGCTATTTCATGGCTAGTGGTTACCGTGAATATAACTCTGGTAGTTATCACGCTTTTAGAAGCCTTTAAAGCCGCGCAGAAACAGCATAGGAGTATGCCCTCATACGTCATATGACTGGGTCGCTCCTTTTTCCACAGCTCTATAGCAGCTTCCTAATAAAAGATTCTCCCCTCTTTTTTATCGAGGTTTATAAACAGAACCCGACTACTTTAAGTGATAGCTTCGACATTAGTCCCTTTACATATAAATCTCGAGTATTTTTCCCCAATAGTATCTTAGCTGTTTGTTAACGGCTATAGCCTAAGTTTATATTATTCTTTTCTAACCACACAAATTAAAACCTTTAAACTTTAAAGAAATTCGTTGATATACGTGTTAAAGGAAAACTTTGAAATATTGCAACAATTTAATATATTTATCATACGGTTTAATACGAATGTTTTCCCTATGTTTTATGTACAAATTCCTTCAAACGGGATTAAGTTATTCGCCAATACGTTTTACAACTTAAATAACGAAACACCGACGTACTAAACGCGTTAACGAATATAATCTGGTAAATTGAAGTTACTGGTACGATCATGTTTTCAAAACAAAACCATCTTTAAGGGGTTTCTACTAGGTTACCTACGAACGACATAACCATTATACCGTTCTTTACCGGTTATCATATTAGCTTTCCTAATAAAAACGATTCAAATTCTTTCTATTCCTATTATGATACCAGCGCCTTATTCGACGGGCGTTAACAACCTAAACATAAACTCTTTAATTAACTGGTTGAGTTTTTTAATATTATATTACGATGCCCGGTGTAAAAAACTCCGATATTACGTAAATTGCGTACAAATCAAAAATTTATTAATATTTGAAAAAAATCAATTTTACGTTATTTTCTTACAATTAAAAGGATTTGCAAAGACCGCTATGAAAGGCTACTACGCCCGTGGTAGCGACAGCGATACTAACGATATTGATACTTTATAGCTATATTTCGCGCCTATTAATATAACTCTAATACAGTTAAAGCCGCTATTACTTGGCTAACGAATATAAAATAGAAATCCCGTAAACGGTTCTACATTTTTTAACGTTTAAAAGACCTTATTTACGAGAATTAAGGACATAGATTAGAAATCCGCCTTAAAATTTACTATCGTAAAGAAAGTTATTAACGATATATTGACAAATACTGTGGATATTACCATATATCTCTATAGTTAGTAAGCGGTAACGCTGCAGATTGCATCTTTGCAGAGTGCACGGTAACATGCCACTCTATAAGGTGCATTCCTGTAGAGTGCTGTTATGACTCAAATAACGGTTGGATCAGGAAACAGACCAGTAGGCAGCTGAGCCACTCAGAGCCAGGTGTCTAACACATCAGGCGGGGAACACACATCTTCTATGTCAGCAACTTAGAGATAGGTTTACGCCTAAGAAAAATCAAGACATAGGCAGCATAAGCAGGAGACCGCCTATGCTGCCTAGCAACATAAGCAAGTGATCCTGGACTGAAGAGCTGGATATATAAGGAACACACTCTCTAAGCATTTCCTAGATTCAGTAGATAGCTCTTCAGTTGTCAATCTAAGTATTCAGTCTCAGTATATTTTGAATAGCCTCACGGCTTTTAATCATTACTTGCATGGGTGCGATATTGTTCACTCAGCACCTCTGCTATCTTCTTGATAACATAAACCCTCTAATACCTTCTATATACTCACCGGTATTTAGTGTGATCATTACAAGTGCATGATAGCATTCCACTGCCTAGAAGAGGTATTGGCAGAGTGCACGGTAGAGTGTCACTACCCATAAAAGGGATTAGCAGAGTGTATAGTAGAGTGCTACTGCGTGGATAAGAGGTCATAACCTCTAACCTATAGTGTGTACTCCCTGAATACCTCTTCTATCTTCTATATATCTTACTACGTCAATACAACCACAATCTTTACGATTACTCTTATACTGTTACTACGTTAACATATAGAGAACTTACCGACAAATATGCTACTTTCCCTCAATATACTCGCGGATTATAACGAATAAGTCGTTTACTCCTATTTATTAATAAACGACTTTACAATTTCCGTATTTGGTACAGTAAACCTAGCTATACTAACGTTAGTACTTAATTTAATCTACGTAATGGGAACGGTAACGACGATATGCCTACCCATAATAACCAAGGAAACGTTATTATAACTAACGTAAACGTTTTTTACATCGTTTTCAAGCGACGTAATATCTAGGTTAACCATTCGGAACTCTCCTGTCGTAGAACCTTTAAGTTATGTTTATGATATAACGTAGATGGTTATCGTATCCATATCTATTCATTAAATCCAACATAAGGATCGAGCGGCTTTAACACCAAAGTTATTATAAAAATTCACCTCGTTTTAACACAGAATTTTATTAACCTTTAAAGGGAAAAAGTGTAATCATTGGTTGGGCTTTAGATGTTACAATGTTATCTATTCAATTGGTCGAAGTAAGAGTAGTATTGTAGAAGTCAAATGATAGATGTATTGTATTAGGTTTGGCTGACTGTTAGCCGGTCTACACAGTAATTTATATGGCCAATTGCTTGGCTCATACCCTAGGGTAAAGTATAGTATACTGTATTCGTCTCACACCCCATACAGTAAGCCCATATAAAATAATACACTTAATCTTCGGTCAGTATAGCCAACTTTACTGTAATTAAAGTTGACATATTGCATTGCACATACTACTATTCTAACACTGGCGGTTTTTTAGTTTATATGTACGCGCTAGTATGGCAACTCAATCTTTTCCGGTAAGCGCTAAACTGCGACCTCGTTAACTGGTCAAACCCCTGTCAATTTTAATTAACCTTCATAGTAAAATGTATCCATTTACATGCAAATTAACCCCATTTTCTTTCAGTTGCCTTACGGCTCCAAGGTCCGATTTTATTGTTTCTTACAAAATTCTCTTACGCTATAAATTTATATAGTTCTTTAATTTAATCGTGTCAATGAAACAAGTTAATATCGTTGATTCCCTGGAAATCTTTCAATTTACCAGCATATACTTAATTGTTACTACGTAAATTCGATTTGTTGGGCGGCTTATCAATGTAATCTTCGATACATATAATTAGCCTACTACTATCCACAAACCTTTTAAAGCCTATGTTCGGAGATAACTTCGTTTTAATATTAGTAAGAATATTTTTGTCGTTAATCCATCGGAACTCCTTCATCTATCTCTTTTCGTAAGCTTCGCAAAGTGTTATCCTATCTATTATTAAGCGTTTTTCACTTATAGTTCCTAGTTTCGAAAGGCATTCAAATAGGGTTTTGAAGTCGGTATAAATTACCACCGGGATTTCAGGAATTTTCAGCTATTAAGTAATAACTTTAAGGGGTTTTTATAATACTATATTCAAATTGAAGCCTGATATTATACTGTAAACCTTTAAAGTTAATACGCTTCTCGTACTCCTCTTACATTTAACAGAGGTCTAGTAAATCATTCAGTCGATAATATTAAATTGGGTTTTCCGCTTATATTCCTAAACAAGGGTTATTAAGAAATCGATTTGTAAAAATAAGTTGATACTATTTATAAAATACCCATTTGTAGAAATTATTAATTTAACTTTCGATAAGTCGATTAAAACCATATCAAACCCTCGGTTTAAATTATGTATTTACCATATAATCCTCCTATTAAGTCTGTTAAAGTTGTTTTTTATTAGGTCTTATACTTTCGTCGTGATAAAAAGGTCGTAAAAGGTCTTCGATTAATATAGGATAATAATATAGTTACTATATGCACGTTGTTATAGGTACTGCTAGGCCTTAGCCACGTTAGTCTTGTCGATTATATCCAAATTGGTACCCTAATCCTTTTTTCGAAAAATAAAACCAATATTAACACTAAGTAAACAGATTAACAATTCGTTAAAATTAAGTTAATTTCCTTTCGTTAACGTCGTTAGCGGCTTGTAATTTCAAAACTTGAAATCCTTAATTACCTATCAGTTCGATACTATAAATCTAACTGTTCCAACGAAAAGGGTATCATTAGTTTATATACCTATTAAGCCGAAGTCCTTTTTTACATTACCTGTAAATACGGGTCGTATATTAAATACTTTATATCCAATCGTAATTTAAAGTATAATTAGTAAGCGGAGAACAATTAAAGGTTTATTTTAGCCAGTCCGAATAAAAGCTTAATATATTATATTGCCGGTTTTCAAGGTTAGGTAAGCCGTTGTCCATATATTTAATCCTATAATACGATCTATCATAAACTCATAGCTAGTTACGTATAAGCTTACGTTATATCTCGGCTATTAAGCGTAAATTTGCGTTTAATTCTGGTTAGCTAACTTGCTGCTAACGCGACTACCAAGTGTTAGCTAATCTTCTAAATCGGTGATTATATAAAGATTTAGTTTTTACCTTTATTCCTATATCCTTAAGCGATTAAACGTAACTTTTCGTACAGCCGCCCCGTGGTTTTGCCTTTAACCTAGTAGATAATATTTGACTTATAAATTGTAATATTCAGGTTTTGGAGGTTAAAATCGGCCTTTGGTATGAATTGTATAACTCCACAAGTTAATAATCATTTAATCTCAAACTCATTGATTTCTTTAAAATATTTGCCGAAGATCTTAATAATACCTTGTATTTGGAGTTTTAATACTAAATCTTCGTTATCATTTTCCTTCCTGCCTACCTAAGTAGTATTATAAATGCAACCCGGTGTATATTCCTCCTTTTTAACGTTTTTCATTTTCGAAGATCGTTCGCGCCAATGTCGTTTTATCGGCTTATCGATAACGGGTAAAGAGGTTTGTAGAAACTCGGTCGTTTAGCTTAATGGTTTTAATCACGAATAGCCCTAATATAAGATTTAACCTGAATAATTGGGAAAGATACAAAATCGTTCGCAGTTTTAATTACTAATTTAAAACTAACAATACTTAAGGTTTTATATAAGCTCTTTTATTTACCTGGTTGACATTATACTAAGACTTCACTTTATAATATCAAAGTAAACACATTGATTATTATAAAGCCGTTCCTGGTATTAAGCGTATTATTTACCTGACGGCGTGCCGATTCCTTCCATAGTTACCTTAGTGCCTTAATGTAGACTGTAACTCGCTTTTAAGTTCTTTCTAATAGTAGAGATTCACTCGTTCGGCGTATGTACGTTTTAAAGACTAGTAGCGTCAGCATTAGGCAATTAAGGCCTATAGTATTATTTAGGCCCTTTACCGTTATCTAAAGGCGTTATTCCGGATCCGTAAAACTTTTAATTTTCATCATGAAGATATTGTACGTTTGGCGAAGTAAATCGTATACCATTCAAACCTTTTCAATACTTTGATGAGACTTTATAGGCACTTGTTCACACTAAATACCTATTATCTCAATATGTTTTTAAAACTCCGCCGCCGCAAAATTTGTGTCAATATTGTAAATGATGACGTTAGGTAAACTTAGATAGGTGTTAATCTACAATATACTTAGTATTTCCTACGTATCTTATATAGTAATAGACTTTGAAAACTTAACTCCGTAAAAATAGGTTCCGGAGTTAACAACGTGGAAAATTGGCTTATTATTTAAATAAATGTATTAATAAAAACCTGGTAAATAAAGTTTTTATCGTTTTTTCATGTAAATTCAAATCTTTATGTAGCCTAAGTATATGTTCAATCATAGTATAAAATCTTTTCGATGATTTTTAAGGCCAAGTATTTCGCATCTTTATGCTTTGCGGACTTTATAACTTTATATAGCCTGTTAATAATTAGGTAGTTAAAGCGTCGATATAATTAGCGTATATTTAGCTTTTTCAGGTTTAATACTACTATTTTGGGGTCTTAAAGATAAAACTATAAGTGCTCTTACTTAAAGGTGAGCAGAAATCTGTTATGGTCCGACCTATAATGGTAAGCCAAGTAGTTGCCAAATGGGGTTTACTATTGAGGTGCGGTGGAAGATTAGAAGAGGCTACCGTGGCCCACCTTGTAGGACCTATGGGCATGGCCAGTACTCAACCTGTCACGTACCCTTATACGTGATGTATACGGACCGCGTCCGGTCCGCGTCTAGACCGGGCCCGGATCGGGTATTGCCTATCCCGTTACATGTATAATTACGTAAACTATAGACTTAATGAATAATATTTTAAGTCTATTATATGCTCCCCTTTTTTCCAGGTATTATAAGGGTTATAGAATCCCATTGGTTAAATGCAGGGTGCGGCCTTACTCGCTTAATACGTGAGCTAGGCACGAGTCGGTAACGCGGCGTTTAACGCGCCGTATAACGTATCATCTAATCCGACGTTAGGCTACCGGAGCCATATAACGCGTACTCAACGTGCCGTAAAACGTATCGGCCGATTCAACCCCAAGTTACCGGCGTTATATAACGTACCCTTTAACGAGTTTTATAACATATTAATCGATTTAATTTTAGGTTGCCGGCGTCGTATAATGTAATCTTTAACTTGACTATATAATATATCTTTTTGACCATTAGTATCGTATAAAGTACCTTTTAACGCGTCTTATAAAACTTAATTTTTACATTTAATGTCATGTAACGCAGCTTATATAATATATAACCCTTACCAAATCCGATTCGTTAATATTTATAAATACGAACGCCCATGTATCTTTTAAAATTTCCTTTTTTCCCTTTTATAACACCGTCTTTACTTAACCATTTACCTTTTTCCTTAATTATAATACTTTCCCCCTTTTTATTTTTAGATAACGATTTTCTCCAATATATTATAGCTATTTCTTTCACCTTATCTTTATAACCGATGTATACAATAAACTTAGCTTAGGTTACACCGTCGCCGACGCCTTTGGTAAAGATAATAAGCCGTCACATAAAGTATATTATCTTATTGTATACGAATACCTTACCGTTAACTTCTTTTTATAAACTTTTTGTGTTATGGAAAACCTACTCATTTTTAATAATAACGAAAACAAAAACGAATTCCCCTTTGTATAGGTTCAAGATACGTATATATCGTAAATTAACCGCCTTTTCATTTAGGTATTCCTTTAATTTATATTCAAGTTTATTAAGCGTAGTGTTATTATACATATCGAAAATTTTATAATGAAGTAATTTTTCATATTAACTTTACGGAGAAGCCAACCGCAATTTGACATTTTTTCGTAATATATTTAGTAGATAAACCTACTTACAACTTTACCCGGTTTACGCGCCTTTTTACGTTCATTAGTTATTGCGATCGAAGATAAAGGTTATATTTTATTCCCTACGCGTAAGCGATAAGGAGATGTCCCAGATAATCGGCTGGTTTTTTCTCTCGCGATTTTCAAGTTAATCAATTAATTCGTTCGGCTTCGCAATGTTATTCGGGTATAAAAAATCCCTATTATGCCGGCCGTATAAGCCGTTACTCTTCTTCTTATACGTTCTCGTCACCTCATTTTTCCGGGTCCATCCTTCTTTAAACCTCTTTTTTTACCTTTTACGGTGTCGCCTATTGATAAAGACAGGAATCTCTTAGCTAATTACATGTTAACGTGTAACGTTTTTGTCACCGCCCCCTTTAATACCTGCTGTATATTTTTTCATAATTTTAACCTAAATAGCCAGAATAATATAACTATGTAAGTTATATTTCTTATGATTGATATAGGTTACGGCTCATGAAATATAACGAGAGATATCTATAGTTTAATTATATAAGCCCTGATTTTACTTGTATTTTATTTTCTCACCTTAATTAGGAGCGAGCTAATCGGGCCGACTGCGAGTGTACGGAAAATTGTACCCGGGCCGACCGTATCGCCCGGGCCTAATTAATGTATTACAATCTTTAATAACCCGTTTAAAGGGTTGCTTTCCTCGCACCGTTTTTCGCTTTACTCCTCGTTAGCTGTTATTGTCGACCTCCTTTAGCGCCCATTCTTTTCAACTTTATCCGCCATCTTCAACGTCATCCCACGCCTGTCCCACTTTTTATCAACTCTTTTCGTCGGCGCCTATTAACGCCCGCCATGACTCTCGATATCCTTTTCCACCGACGTTTTTTAGTATCTGAAGTCAATTATAATAAGGCCCTTAACGTTAGTAATATCGATACTCGTTAAATCTTAATAAGGATAATAATCACAAATAAATAGGTTTTTATTAATTCGTAATGAAAATCGCCTTACGGTCGGATATATATCCAAGGAAGTCGATTAATATTCATCCAACCTTATTGAATATATTGTAATATAATTTAATTATAGATTTTCTACTCCCTTTATAAATAATATATTACTTAGATGGTATAGTCAATTCGTCTTGAAAAACTATTTAATATAAACTCGACGTTGACGTTAAAATATAAAACTATTGTAAATCCAAATATCCACGGATTTCGTTTTAAATTCATTTAAGGTTATAATATATTGGTAATGTTTTCATAATTTCTACTTTAGTTCATTATAATATATTTATTTCATTAGTATAAAACAAACTCCGCTTCATTCCTTTTCAAACGCAAAATTCTTTTAAACTTTAAATTTCTCGTATATACTCTTTTTCATATTGTTCACGACCAAAAATAATTCCGGGCGAATATCGGATAAAACGTACGAAAAGAGTGGTCTGAAGCCGTCTGTTTAACCAAATTAACGTAAAATATAAGGTTTTTGTTAGGAATGTTTAAAACAATATTTAAAGGGTTCGAAATATCGACGATCCGGTATTAATTATAAAGTTAGTCGAATTTTTAATTCAAGTAGTTAATTTTAATGTTACGAAAGTGAAGTTAAACTTCATCCCCTACTTGATATAATGTCGCCGGATGTTACCGATGGTTCGCCGTCGTTTTTATTCATTACTAAATATAAATTATCGTCGCCTAGGCTAACTTTATCCTTTCGAGTAAATGTGTCAAAAATGTAATAACTCGCCATGTCAAACTAATCAACGACTCTATATACTTATTTATCTTTGAAATAGGTAATATTTTTTATCCGTTTACTAAACGGTTCGTGTTAAACCCGGTAACCGTCGACTCCCGATTATTTAACGTAAATTAATAAATAGATAAATGTAAAGCTTAATCGTATTATAAAAGGGCGATAACAATACTTAAGTATTTTTTTAGTTTTTTTAGTTAAAACGTTTAATACCGTTATTTATTTATAAGTGGTACTCTGTATATAAAACATATTCGATTTTTATTAAAAAATATGGTCGTTTAAAACACGCTTACCTCATTCGAATCGAAGTTACCAATAATAAAAACTAAGAATTTATAAAATCTTTACTATACGTTCTAAAAGAGCTCCGAATATATATTGGTAGTTATAAATTATATAATATTAAATTAGATAAATTTAAAAAAACGATTCGTAATAGTTAACAATAATATCGAAGTCCGCTTTGAGTTACTGGTATTTCTATTATAAAGTTGATAGAAATATGTACCTAATATCTATTTGAAATAAAAAGGTGTTTAAGAAAGCTTTATAATAAAGTACGAAAAGGTTTTGTCCTGTTACATAACGTATATATTCGAAATAAACGTTAGATATTTACGATCATTCCTTTTTAATAGTAGTCTCATTAAAAACGAAAAACAAAATGTTTTTACTTAAATAATCTATAATAGCCAAATCGTTCATTTATTACAAAACCTTCGTCGTTCATAGTTCCTAATTCGATAGTTATGAACGGTTATAGTAATATAATATATCCCGCGGGTTGATTTTATAATTCTGATGGTAGGCCTTAGATGTTGCAACGTTGTCGATTCGATTGGTCGAAGTAATAGTAGTATTGCATTAGTCAGATAATGGATGTATTGTTCTAGGTTTGGCAGACCGCTAGCTGGTTTGCACTGTAATTTGTTTGGCCAATCGTTTGGCCCATTCCCTAGAGTGAATTGCAGCGTACTATACTCGACTTACACCTAATGCGATAAGTCTGCATGAAGTAATACACTTGCAGTATGGTTAACTTTACTTACAATAAAGTTGACCAACTGTACTACATGCAATACTATTCCAATACTAGCGGCTTTTTGTTTTTGTGCCTGTACGCCAGCGTGGCTTGCCATCAATTGGTAGCAACCTCTGAAATCCCTTCTCAATCCACAAGCCAAACCCCTGTTAATTCCAATCAATCTGTACTAAAAACAACCTTAATTACGGCCCTTTATGGCTCTTTTTCTTTATCCTTCCGAGACTCTCGTTTCTCAAATCCCGTGTACAGGTCTTTCGCCACAGACTTATACAGACCTATGTAATTTAGGAAAACCACTACTTGCGTACCTTTTACCAATAATTTAAACTACTACCATCATTACTATTACCATGGAGGTCTTCCAATTTGCCAGGGCTACCTTGTTCTTTCACATTACGTGCTGGACGATCCACGTATCCCTCTATTCGTATAGTTAGCGTATTGTTATCCCCAAACCTTTCCAGGGCGCCATTGAGCATGGATTTAGTCATAGCATCAGCAGGGTTATCTTTACCGTTAATTTACCAGAATTTATCGATTTACCGGGTTTCGTATACTTCCCTTAATAGTATTACGTCTATTATCAGGTGTTTTTCATTAATCGTTTCCAATTTTGACAGGTATTCGTAAAAGCTCTGGGAATCGGTATATACCACTGTAGGTATCGGTAGCAAACCCAGATGTTTGGTAATAATCCTTAGTATACCGTTATTTACTTTACCAATGTTAAAACCTGTCATTATATCGTAAATGTCCGAGACTAATTCACTCCAAGTTACACGCTTATACTTAACATATATTCAGTACATAAGGTTTCTGGTAATTATAAACTACCCTTCAAATCTATCCTTATTAACGAATATTATTAGGAAACCGATTTACTATATACGGTTAGTATTATTAGAAAATAACCCGTTCGTAAAGATGATTAGTTTCGCTTTCGTCAGATCTACAAAGATTATGTTAATTTCCCGTTCCACGTAATCTATTTGATACTAAATCTGTTTATTCAACTTGTCAAAGTCTTTGTCTTACGGGTTTTGTACCTATACCATAATGAAAAGGTCGTACGATACCTTTAGTTAACATAACATGACGATGTAAGCCGTATGGACCCTTTGCTTCAGATATCTCTATACCCTTGTCTCGTTAACCTTTTCGATAATCTTTAAACTCATGGCTTACCCCTTTTAATGTAGGTTAATGTAAATACTGCCTTTAACCTTATCACTATAAATACGGAGTAACGATACGTTGAAGTCAAGTTATATGTCCTTAACTAACATTTTAACTGGTTTACAATTTCAAAAACATAATTTCTAGATAACACGTTATTTCGCCGCTACAAGCCTAACATCGCCGAGGAAAAGGGTATCATTAATTTACATGCCCATAATACCAAAGTCGTTACCCTTTATAATTAATAAACACGGGTTAAATATTAAAGTCTTTATACCTAACCTATTTTTAAGATGTATCTGGTACGTTAGGAACCAATGGACACTAGTTTCGGATAATCTATATAAAGGCCTAATACAGTGTATCATCATACCAACCAAAAACTTGTTTTTTAGTTTTTATAGTAGTTTTGACAGTATAATCCGCTATAAATCGGTAGCAGATTACGTATACGCTTACATTACATCCCGGTTATTAAATATAAACTAACCCTTTGCACTAGCAATTAAATTAACAGTAATAACGACGATTCAACGCTAACTAATCTTCTAAATTATGGACGATTAAATAAGGATCTAGTCTTTACCTTTATGACTGTATCCTTAGGTGATTAGCCGTAACTTTTCGTGCGGCCGGTCCGTTGTTTTACCTTTAACCTTGTAAATTATTTTCGATTTAAAGATAGTAATATTTTTCCCTTTAAATTAGGTTAAAAGCATAAATTATATAACCCTCCGTAATATGAAACTGTTAATTTCCACTTCGTTACTTTCCTTAAAAGATTTACTCGACTTATTAATAATGCCCTCAACATGCAGCTTAAGGGCAAGCTTTCTGTCAGACTTTTCTTTCTAAGACACCCATGCTATTGTATACGCCCTGCAAGGCCTATAATCTCCATCTTCCTCCTCTTTAATATATATCCTCCTCTTGAATGGTCTTTTACACTATCGATATTCCATTAATTTATCAATAATCTGCTTAAAAGGGTTATGTTAACTAATTCGCTCGGTTTGGAGGTTATCGACATTGGGATCTTTATTAGAGTTCAAGGTTTTTTTATACGGTTCAATTTATATAATTCGGAAAGTTACAGAGCCATTATCAATTTTACCACCACGTTTTAATTATTAATACTTAAAATCTTATACTTTCTATCCCATTTTCCTGGTTCGCGTCACGTAAAAACTTCACTTTAAAGGGGGAGTAAAATTACATTTATTATAATAGGTCTGTTTCTGGTGTTAAAAGAATTATTAACCTGGTAGCGTACCAATTTCTTCCTTAGTTCCTTTAGCGCTTTACCGTATGAGCGCTTTACCGTATGTTATAATATTCTTCTGGGTACTCAAAGAAGGTGGCACCTTAGCTATTATATGTGGGTAAGCTCCAAATACCAAAAAAGTTGGTATATGTTCGTTAGGGCCAACAGTATCGTTAAAACCTTTTACCGCTTTCTAAATCCGTGCATCTTAGCTTATAAAGCTTCTAATTTCCAATATAAGGATATTGTAAGCCCTTTGTAAAAGGGCGTATACCCTTTTAACTTTGCTAATACCTTAATAAACTTCTACAGGGATCTATTTATACTAAATCCCTATTAACTTTATATTAACTTAAAACTCTATTATAATAAAATTCATACCAACATTATGAACTAATACGTCTAGTGGGCTAAGATACGTGTTAATCCATAAAGTACGTAATACTTTCCATATTTCTTTCGCTGTAATAGTTTTAAGGAACTTAATGATATAAAAAACCGTAGTGATATTTATAATGTATAGTACTAACTTGCCTTTTAAATAAAATACGTTTATGAAGATTTCCAAGTTAAAGTTTTGATCTTCCTTTAACGTAAACTTAAACCTTAAAAGGGCTTGTGAATATATTTATTAATGGTAAAAAATGCTTTTAATTACTCTTAATAATAACAAATCTACATCTTTGTCACCAGTTACTTTTAAAACCTTATAAAATATGTTAGTTATCGGATAGTTAAACCTACCATATAGTTAACAAAGTTCTACCTCTCTCAATTTTAACACTACTACCTCTAGTCATTAAGGATAAAACTAAAGGTACCCCCATTGAAAGGTAAGTGGAAACCTCTTACCGGCTTTAATATATATTAGCTTATTAATATCAATATTAACGTTAACACCAAGGTTTTTTATATCTTTAGGATAAAAGAAAAAGAAGGCTGGGGATTCCAAAATGTGGAAAACAATAGGGTTAACAACAGTTTTCACTATTGTCGATCCCAATAGGGATAGCTCTTTTCCAAGGCCGAAACCAACCTTAGCTTTGCCAACGTCCGCGTGGTCAAGTTCCGTAACAATGTCAGTATCCCTTTGCAACACGACGTATTACGAATAAACTCCTGTTAAATACTACGTTACCCCCGTATCCGGTATAATCCCCTAAAAGACTTACTCCACGTAACGATCTCAAATAGTAAAAAGTTTTATAAGGTCAGAATCTTTATCGTTATGGAGGCGATATGGATCTTCTCTTATGAGGCGGTACAAAAAGGCGTAGTCGGCTAGTTATTGTATTATTTTAGGGCTAGTACCGGTACTAATACCAATGTTAATATCTTTATACCAACTGAAAGCCTTCGACTTGTTTTCCCTCTCTTTAACTTCATTCCCTTCAAATTGTATAACATGTTCTATGTAATCTAATTTAAAGGTAAAGGGGTATTACGTGTAGTACATCACCTATTTTATGTTACGCTCGGCGGCGGTGTGGCGTGTTAACCAATAACCCTGTTTGCTGTAAATCCAATATCTCTTAACGGTTGAGTTAAATTTGCTTAGCCAACTAAAAAACCCTGAGGAAAATAAATACCATTTTTCGTAGTTAGAGGTTGAGGCCTTCCATTAACTGTACTGGCTAGGCTGTCTGTACTTTCGATTAATATAATACGAATTGGAAGAATCTTATTCTCTACTAAATTTCGGATCTTATAAATACATACCGGTCGAGCTGAAAACTCGAGTAATCATGGTCGCTAACAAGAAACGTAATTAGTCAAAAAAAAAAAATCCTTCGTAGATAGCATTAAGGTATTGTAAGGCGTATTCGAACCTTTTATAGCCCGTAACTGTTTATCGTACCTGTTTGCGTCAGGTGCTTTCACCAGCTTTCACGTTCCTTATTACCTATTGGCAAAACATTAGCCTGTTAAGTATCTGATTTGAAAGATCCATCTTACTTTCCGATTTTTTCTTGTCATCTAACATGTAAAACTACTTAATAATATTTCAGTCCGTATAATACTAGGTAAGATTGACATCGTATTTGAAATAGCTTTTTATACCATCGTAGATTTCGCGGAAAGAGGTATAATTCGTTAGATATAAAAGGTAGTAATCATTAACTTAATCGGTAAGGATATTGGAAATCAATAAGTAAAAACCTAGCAACTTAACTTTCATCTAACGGCAAATGTTAAAGAATAGGCGTAATTTAACGTTAAGTAGATTATATGACTTATTGTTATACTTCTCTTTACGTCCACAAATCTTGATAAACGTGGTAATTATCATATAGTCCGTATTCTATATAAGGACACGTCGTGGGTAAAGTGTAATGTACTAGTCATATACACTTTCCTCGCCTGGCTGATGAAGAGACTAAGGTTGTTACTAGTGTTAATAGGCAGGATAATTGCCTTTAGCTGAATTTGAAGGGAAAAAGCTAGTGGTCGTACCCATAGTAGTCTCGTATGTAAAGCCGGTTCTTCCTTAATTTGGCTGCTGAAATTAAACGTGTTAGAAAGCTTGGAGGAAACAGGCCTAGTGGTTTTCGTTGCGGGGAGGTTAGCGATAATTCTTTTGGTATTAAAGGGTTTGGCGAGGCTCTTGATTAATTAACTGATGGATCTAAGGGCTTGTAAAGTGTAGATCCATCGATTCCTCCTGGATAGGTTTTTGCGAACGTGTGTATAATCGTCATAGGTTACTATTATTAACAACCTCTTTACTCATAACTAATGTCTATTAAGGGTTTTTATCCGTAACGCATTTGTAAAGTAATTTGTCTAGGCTACCTTCCTCCCCTTCTTTCGTATGGAGTTCGATACCTCGATCTAACAGGTTGATCATTAGTCTCATTTTTACCTGCATTTCTACCTTTTTTCACATATCTAAACTCTAGTCTCGGAACCATTTTTAAAAATCATCGAAGGCTATAGATTCACAGCAGGTTTCAGTAATATTTATGTCGAGGATGAATTGACCGATAACGTTGGTTAGGTACTTTGAAGTAAAGTCTTTAGTAGCTTTGGTATATTAGAGCTCTTCGTCATAATGCTTTCCGAAGATATTTCCAAGGGCAATAATTACCTCCCTTCTAACGGTATTGGTCACGACAACTATTCTAGTATATTCTGAAGCCATAGTTATGATCTGGCTGGTGTAAGGCTTAGTGGTGAACTTAGCGATCTAAGGGTGTAGGGACTTAACGATTTAACATAAAGTCGCACGACATGGCTTTCTTGGCGCGACTTGGTGATTCCTCGTGTTTTCGATCAGAATAGTGATATTAACGATTAAAATAGTGTAGAGAGGAAAAAGAGTGAAGTAGGACAAAGATTTGGTGTAAAGAGTAGAGCCAAAAGTCGTTGTTGATGGTAGAGGTTATTTGGCATAGGGACTTGGTAGTTTTTTTTACCATTTACAGTAGTAGTACCTGCAGTAGCAATTTACTTAGCAGTTTATTAACTTGCCAGCTTAATAATTTTTAAGACTTTTAGTGGTCAATCTCAACGCTTTTGAAGAAAGATCAATAAATATCTATTGGTGTTTTTAATAGCGATATCGATGCCTACTTCTGAATTGCCGAGAAGACGAAACAATTCAGAAGCTCTCTCTACGTACTGCCGCGAAGACGATACAATACTATAGGGGCACTTCGTTGAAACCTTTCCTCTACCTTGTCGAATAAAGTGTAACCAGAAAGCAGTTTCTTCTTTTATTTAGCCAATCTGTACTTAACCTAATGAACACTGATTAATATTGGTAAGCCTTAGACATTGCAACATTATCGATTCGATTAGTTAAAGTAACAATAGTATTGCAGTAGTCAGATGGTGGATGTATTGTTTTAGGTTTGGTAGACCGCTAGCCGGTATACACTGTAATTTGTATAGTCAATTGCTTGGCTTGTGCCCTAGAGTGAAGTTCAGCGTACTGCACTCGACTTACACCCAATTTGGTAAGTCCGCACAAAGCAATACACTTGCAGTGCGGTCAACTTTAATTACAGTAAAGTTGACTTACTTCACTGCATGCAATACTATTCCAACAAATTCGTAATTTATATTAATTATCCGGCTTTAATTAGAAAACGCCTGACGATATCAAAAATCGCTAATAAGCGAACCTTATATAACGAGTCGTTCGTTATTTTTAGTTTTACAATTTAATTAAGGTATCCGAGCTGAAAATAAGGCGATCATTCGGTATTAACGATATTAACAGGGCTAACGCGGGCTGGATCCGTAACGATATTATCGGTTTCAATGTATTAAAACCCCCTGGCATTATTCCCGATAACGACTTGGACGCGAGTTGGACCCGAAACGATTCCGTCCTCGACGACCTTTCAAAAACCTTCGGCCTACCCTGAAGATATATATCGCCGTAATCCAACAACTAAGCCTTTGTTTGAATGAATTTATTGACATAACTCGCTGTGATTTACTATACTTTAATTTATAAATTTATTATAATCACGTTTAATATAGTAATAAAAATAGATTAAAAAACTCGCGTGTGGCGTTTTTTAACTTCGGGTTTGTTTTGTAATCTGCGTGTTAACGTATCCGTATAGGCGCCCTGAATTATGGGCTTATATCGTAGGTAATATTGAAAAAGCGAAAGGACTTCTAATTATTTAGCCTGACGTTTCAAAATCAAACGTGGTAAAAAAAAATCCCAATCCTTTATAATCCGTTAGAATCGTTAACGGGATACAGAAACTACTTAATTCGGAAACCCATGATTTTAAATACGATATCATCGCGAAAATCTCTTTATCGTAAATAATATAATTATGTTCCGCATTTATTAATCGTACGAAATAGTAAACCACTGGCTTTGGGATTTCATTTTTATCCTGTTATAACAAAGACCCTTTTAACGTTGTTTTCTAGTAATCGTTTTCCATTACTATTAGCCGATCTAAGTCCTAATATGGAAAAATCGGGGCCATAATAAAGGTATCTTTTAAAATTTAGAATATATATTCCTCCCGCCTCGTTTCAATTTAACGAATTCCTTATTTTGTTAGTCAGACGAAATAATTCGTTAACTCGGAGAAACTACAAATAAAATTACCATCAAAGTTGGTCAAACTTAAAAATCTTTGAATCTCTCGGATAATACCTGATAACTTTTATTCGCGGATTGCCCAGACTTTTTCAAGGTTAGCTCAGATACCTACCCTAACAGTTGTAATAAAACCTAGGTATTTTACCTTTTGAATTACGACGAATTCCTAAAATTACGCGAATTTTCGTTATATAATCTTATTTAGTACCGGAAGAAAAGACCAAAAGGTTTTTTAGGTATGTTATAACGAAATTATTTAAAATATTCGTTATTATATAATTAATATATGGTTAAAACGTCGCCAGAGTTCCCGTTAACTTAAAAGGGGTAACTAACTATTTAAAAAACCCGAATCGTATACGAAACACCGTTAATTTCTCTTATCTGGGTGTAACTCGAATACCGTAAAAGGTTGTTCGAATATCTAACTTCGTAAGTTTTATTGACTTCGATAACGTACGTAGGTTTTTTTTATTAAAAACATAGGAAAACGGTTTTAATCGGTAATCTTATTTAATATTCGGTAATTAATATAAAACCTTTATCCCCTCTTCAGTTTAAAAATAAATAATATCAGCATTCTAACCGATAAAAAGCTTACCTGAACCTAGCCTTTATTTATTAACTTCGTAACCTATCGTTGAGGCTTCAAAAGTTCATTTCGTAATATCTAATATAACGGTTTTTAAAGTCGTTATAGTAAAAATATTTCTTCGTTTAGTTTAATCTAAATGTAATAATCAAATTTCCCCCTATATAAGGGTAAGGTTATAACCCTATTCTTATCGAATAAGTTACGGAATTCTATAAATTTTGGTAAAAGACATAAGTAATCATTTTTTTCTTTAACCTTAGTCGTTGTTGTTGTTTATGAAATCCGGGTTATTTCGTAAAAACTTTTAGTAAAAGTAAATGGAGACTAATCCCCCATACGTTATACTTTCCGATATAAACATTTAGTTAAACCCACAGAAACCAATCCTATTATACCCCGTATATTCCTAGACTAAAAACGTATTATTACCGTATCGATAACTCAATCTCCTTAATTATGAACTATTAACCGATTACCACTAACATATAAAATTACCTATTAATATCGTATCTAACGTATTTTAAAAATTATATCCCGCGTTATTTGGGGAATAATATATGTTAATATCGGGTTTGACTTCTTAATATTTTTACGAAACTTGAATATTTAGGTAAGACGCGTATTTTTCCATAACCTGAATATTGTATGGAGATTTCGAAAATATAATAGCCGAATTCATTTTATTTTTAACCGTTGTATTAAAGCTTTGTTTATAATATAAGAAAAATTATAATCAAAATCGACCTAAGCATCTTAAAAATTGGTATTATTAAAAAGTATATGGATAAGAAATAGATTTTCATTCATACGTTTATTGATTCAATTAAACTGTTTTTACTCGATTTTGTAATTACGCTATTAAGGCTATATAACCCTTAAACGAGATTGTATCCAAAAGTTAGAGTTCCCTTATTGCCATTAATCGGGAACTTTTATCTACTTTTTTGACTTAAACAGTATATACCTACGTAATAGGTAATGTCAAACGGATATCGTAACCGCGTTAGTGATAATCCGACCATTTATAACGTACGTAACGTCCCGTGGCGAGCTTAGCCTAATGTTTCTTTACTGTCGTCAATGTTGCTTTACATCCTTAGTCTAAAACGCATACTAGATAGATTTACTAAAAAGAGTGGCTATAATATTAAAATAATTGGCCGCGATTACCTCGACCTTTTAACGAAAGTACTTAAAAGGCGTAAACTCTCGTTATGACTATATTATTATCTGGTTGTTAAACTTGTACAGGTTTCGCTAGTTAACGACTAAAACGTCGTTTTGAATCCAAAAATTCCAACTTATCGGCGGGTTCGCGGTACTTTTCTAGGGTTCCGATATAATTTACCCGTATTAAACCTATTGTAATAGATTTATCGCGGATACGTAACAGTCCACGATAATGTAGGTAGTTATACTTTACGGTCGAAGGTTAATTTAGGCCACCCATTTAAGCTGAAAGCGTTTAGAAATTAATAACGAATAATATCTAAAGGTTTTCTTGTTTATAACCAATCTTTTCAGTTTAACCAATACTTTATCCGCGCGATAAAGGTCGCTAAAATAACCTCAATATAATCGAAAAATTTGCCTATATTATATATGCCTCTGTATCTGTCGTTTTCGTAATATACTATAGCTGTCTACTTTACCGTCGTCGTATAATAACCCTATACGAAAAAAAACGTATATCGACTTTTTCCAATTTATATCTCATCTGTTTTTAGTATAAATTCGATCGTTAGACGTGTCGTCACCTACGTAAAAGTAAATTCGTCGAATTACGGCTAGTTATTTCATTTTCGCCTACACTAAGCTGGTAAAAAGTTAATACGAGTCGTGGCCAATTTAATCTGGAAATACTAAATTTTAATTATAATTTAAGTGAAGTTGAACGTAAAGTCGATAATTAAAGTCGATTAATTTGGTTATTATAATTGCTTTATAACTGAGGCGATATAACTTATAGTATTTTATAAACGAGAAATATCGGCTTAGGTCGGCCTTAAAGGTGTAAAAAGTATATTTGTAAAGATGGAGGATTTGGCATTTGCCGACAGCCTATTTCCTCCGATAATATTAAAGTATAACGTAAAATTATGAACGTTTATAATCAATTCCTTTATTATACGTTATATTTTTCGGAAAAGAAAAAAAACTTAATAATATGCTATAATCCAACTTATAATGGTAAACTAAGTAGATATTAAATAGTGTTTATTATTAAGGTGTAGTGGAAAACTAGAAAAAGCTACCGTAGCCTACCGTGCAGGACCTATGGGTATGGCTAGTACCTAGCTCATTATGTACCCTTACACGTGCCATACACGGACCGCGCCCGGTCTGTGCCCGGACCGAACCCTGACCGGATACTGCCTATCCTGTTATGTGTACAGTCACGTAACCTATAGACTTAATGGTCAATAGCCTGAGTTCATAACAAAATCTTTGGCTATTGTTAACCAGATCGTCGTCATTTACGTTAACGTTAACGCTAAAAGTCTTTATATCTTCCAAATAAAGAAGTAAAAGGGTAGCAGACTTAAAGATATGGAACGTAATTCATCTTATAATAGTTTAAATTACCGTTATTCCTAATAATGATAGTTATTCGCCTGGTCTAAAGCCAACTTTAGCTTTGCCGGTATCGTGGCAATTATTCTTAGTAGTTATAGTAATTTCCCTCAGAAGTGTTACATATTGCGAACAACTTTCTGTTAAGTGTCTTACTGCCCTTATATCTGATATAATACCTAAAAACATGTAGTTCACGTAACAATTACGAAGGTTAAAGGTATATAACGGGTTGAGAGTTTAATTAGGGTAAATATAAGAGTCTTTATCACTTAAACAGTATAGAAAGGCGTAATCGGCTAGTTATTAAGCTGTTTTAAGAGTATTCATTTAATGTTACTTGATTTATTGAATGCTACTATCGCCGTTAATTGGTTTGTCGCCCTAGAAGTTTACAATTTAATTCAAGTAATTCTTTTTCAAATTGTTAAGGTTTTAAATGTAATATATTACCTTTTTGTTATTTCGTTTGGTTAGAGGATTTCGAGTCAACTAATAGACATGTTTATCATAAATTTAATATTTCTCATCATTATTACAACGATTATTCGTGCGGTAAACAAATCCGTTTGAATTTTAGAACTATTGGCGTTAGCGTAGGTACTATCTTTAGTTTTTAATCTATAGATCAGATTTTCAAAGTCAAAAGCGCTTGTAACGGTACTTACGGTCGATGTAATTAATTACCGTAAGGTCTTTTTTATTTACGTTAGGGAAGTTATCAACTTAAAGGTACATACTAAGTAAGTTTGGTGTTCGCATTATTACAATTGTGAACAAAAAACGTAACTAGCTGAAAAAACCATTGTAAGTAGTATTTAGGCGTTATAAGGCGTATTCGAACTCGTTAACGCCTGTAACGGCTACCCGTACCTGTTCTCAAAGTGTAACTTCACTAGCGTGTGATTTTACTATTATTTATTGGTATAATATTAACTTGTTAAGCGTTTAGTTAAACATATCCATTGATATTTCCTTTTCTTTTTTCTCATCATTATCGTATTTTACCGCGTAGTAGCCTAGTTTATATAGTATTAGGCAAGGTAGACGTCTTATTCGAATTGACTTTTAATATTATCGTAAATTTCGCGAAAGATGGTTGTTTGAGTTCGGAAAGTTAAGTAATTGTTGATAGAGCCTTAGATTGTTGCAATGTTTTCGATTCGAATCGTGGTCGAAGTAATAGTAGTATTGTAATGATCAAGTGGTGGATGTATTATTCTATGTTTGGCAGACTGCTAGCTGGTCTGCATAGTAATTTGTATGACCAATTGCTTGGCCCATGCTTTAGTGTAAATTGAAGTATACTGTACTCGACTTACACTCAATACAGTAAGCCCATACAAAACAATTCACTCAACTTGCAATCAGTATAGTCAAATTTACTGTAATTAAAGTTGACCTACTTCGTTGTATGTAGTACCATTTCAACAATAATAGTCTTTGACGGGTTTTGTAAGGATTTCGAGGAATAGTGAGTGAAAACTAGAATTGGGAACCTTTATTTACTTTTAAATATTGAAAAAAGGTATTATTTTTGTATTGAAAATGTTTAGGGTTTTTCGTTATACTTTTTTATATCGTTTTAGTTTTTGACGAAGTTCGTAACAAGTTTTTAATTAATATTAACTTTTTTGAAAGGTTTTAGGAGCAGGTTACAATATTTATCCAAATCTTCATTAGTATTTAATGGTAATTTAAGTCTTAGTGCCGCTGAGGAACATTATTAAGGATAATTGTCAGTCGCTTGGCTCGAGGAGTTAATTCCTATAATAGAACTTATGGTGGGTTTACGCGTATAGATAAATTTGCTGTGAAAAGACTTTTAGTGAACTTCATGATGAAAAGGCTAGGGGTTAATAAGGGTTTAAAAGTTTTAAGAGACTTAACGATTTTGTTTAACTGATTGGTGAAAAGCGCCGACGTTTATTTCTTTAACGGCATTGGCGCTCATTTCCTCACATGCCCTACCGCTGCTAAGGGCATACTTTATACTATTATGTGGAGCCGTTGGACTGCTAAGTAAGTTAACAGGTTCTTTATCGTCAACGTATAAATAGTCTTAATTTAACTAATAGTAAAGGGGTGGTTTCCTGTAATGATCACACTAAATACCCGTGAGTAAATAGAAGGTGTTAGAGGGTTTATATTAGCAGTAAGGTAGCAGAGGTAACAAAGGTGCAATATCAAAAAGATGTGTGTTCATGCTGTAGGATGATCATTAACCGTTAGACTATTCAGATATGTAGACTGAATACTTAGATTGACAATTGAAGAGCTATAAAGGAAATACTATCTGTGTGGTGATGACCATGTCCTTATATATCAATGCCTTCATACCATCTTCAGTACTGGACCGCTGAATTCGATGCCGCTTCCTTCGGTCCTAATGTTGTCGACTGGACCGCGAGCGGTTCTGTCGGTCCAAACCCTAACCCTGGGTCCTTACATAAGAGATATCTCCGCTTGATGTATTTCACATCAAGCTTCTAGCCGCTAGTTTTTTCCATGGTCTGCAGTTGGTCCTTGGGTTATAACATTTTTTAAATCGCGTATAAAGTCGTTAAAAGTCTTTAAAGCCCTTAACTTTTCATTGACAATTGTGGGAAATAGGATTTTAACGGGGGTCTTCCCATTAAGCCAGTTTATAAAAGATTTTATTTAATCCTAACGGAATCTTTTTAGGAACTTAAATACTACGACAGGTGACCTTTTTTTTTTCAATTTTGCCTTAATTATATGTTAGATTATCTTTTACATATTAAAAGTCTAATGTTTAAAAAACTCGCGGAAATTTCAAAAGGCACGGGCGCCTCAGCCTTAGTTTTCGCCGAGGTTTACATCGAAGATATAATGGCTAATATAGTTAGTCAGATGTGCTTTAGTTAAGGTCTCGTTAATATTCGTAATCTAGAGTTATTCGTTATAGTGGTTGACGAACACGGTTTCGAAGGCTTTAACTTCCTTTATGTATTTTTGACTTGGTGCCATCTTGGTGTTTTAGCTTTTGTAAGACGTGTAGAGTATGTAGGGCAAGGGACTTGGTAATCTTTAGGCGTAGATACTTGGTGTTTTGACGTGAAGTCGTATGAGAACTTAGCGACTTAGTGCTGGGTCGCGCAGCGTAGCTTTTTTGGCGCGACTTTGCGATTCTTGATATTTTCGCTTGGAGAAGCGAACTTGACGATTAAATTGATGTAATGGAAGTGAAAGGAGTGAAGTAGGGGCAGAGGTTTGGTATAGAGGATAAGGTCGAAAGTCGTTTGTTGTTTTGGCCGTGGGACTTAGCCGTTTTTTTTTGTAGTAGTAGCACCTGCAGTAGTACTAACTTAACCGTT
This sequence comes from Anisogramma anomala, assembly GCA_038502455.1. Lineage (NCBI taxonomy): Eukaryota > Fungi > Ascomycota > Sordariomycetes > Diaporthales > Gnomoniaceae > Anisogramma > Anisogramma anomala. The sequence goes on from JASMMZ010000006.1 coordinate 466,112, forward strand.
TGCCAACTTATCGATTTGAGACTTTTAGCAGTTAATTTCGACGCTTTTTAAGAGGTATTTGATGAAGATTTCTTGGTGTTTTCGATAGCGATACTGTCGCTACCTTCAAGCTACCGTGAAAACCGACGCAGCTTAGAAGTCTTTTCTAATTACTGCCGTGCAAACCGACGTAGTAGTAGAGGCCCTTCGCAAGAATCTTTCCTCTATTCTAGCCATCGTTTGATGCAGAGTTTAACCGGAAAGTAGCTTCTTCTTTTACTTAGCTTATATGTGCTTAACCTAATTAGTACTGATCAGTATTGGTAGAGCTTTAGACGTTGCAACGTTGTCAATTCGATTGATACAAGTAACAGTAGTATTGTGTGGTCAAGTGGTAGATGTATTGTTTTAGGTTTGGCAGACTGCTAGCCGGTTTTCACAGTAATTTGTATGGTCAATTGCTTGGCCCGTGCCCTAGGGTGAAGTGTGGCATACTGTACTTGACTTACAGCCAATACAGTAGACTCACACAAAAAACAATACACTCAACTTGCAGTCAGTATAGCTAACTTTACTATAAGTAATGTTGACCTACTGCACTGCAAATACTACTATTCCAACCATAAGGACTTTAATTATAAAGTCTATTGGTAGGGCCATAGATTGTTGCAACGTTGTCAATTCGATTGATCCAAGTAATAGTAGTATTGTGTGGTCAAGTGGTGAATGTATTGTTTTAGGTTTGGCAAACCGCTAGCCGGTCTGCACTGTAATTTTTATGGCCAATTTCTTGGCCCTTGCCCTAGTGTGAAGTGCAATGTACTGCACTCAACTTATACTCAGTGCGGTAAGTCTTTACAAAGTAATACACTTAACTTATAGTTAGTATAGCCAACTTTATTGTAAGTAGAGTTCGCCTATTGTACTATATGTAATACTATTTCAATACTGGCAGCTTTTTAGTTTGTATGCGTACGTTAGTGTAGCTGATTAATCTTTTTCGATCACTACTGAATTACCTTTTCGTCAACTAGCTAGACCCTTGTCAATTCCAGTTAACTTTCATATTAAATTGCAATTAATTACATACAAATTGACCCTATTTGACTTCAATTACTCCGTTGCTTCGAGGTATGAGTTTATTAACTTTTACATAAAAAAAATTCGCCATAAAACTTTTAGGCCTTTATTTCAACTATGTCAATCAAACAGATTACTATCGTAGCCTTTACTTCTCTAACAGTCTTCCAGTTTACCAGTACATTCCTGATCGTCGTTATATAATCTAAGCTTTTTGGGTAGCCTATTAACGTATCTCTCGATGAGTATGGTCATCCTATTTATATGTACAAACTTTTCTATAGCCTTGTTCGGCGATGATTTCGTTATAACGTTAGTAGGGTTGTTTTTGCTATCGATTTATTGGAACTCCTTAATCTCCCTCCCTTCATAGGTTTTATGAAGTATCATTACATCGATTATCAGGCGTTTCTCGCTGGTAGTTCCGAGCTTCGAGAAATATTCGAAGAGGCTTTTTAAGTTGGTATAGATTACTATCGGGATAGGTGGAATCTTTAACTACCTGGTAATAAGGTTGAGGGTTTCCCACAGTATTATATCTATGTTAAAGCTCACCATTATACCATAGACCTCTGAGGTTAGCACGCTTCGTGCGATTTTTTTATATTTAACGGAGGTTTAGTGAATTAGGTTTCCGATGATATTGAATTTGCCTTCCATTATGTCTTTATTAACGAGGATTATTAGGAATCTGATTTGTAAATACAAGTCGATGTTGTTTATAAATAACCTGCGCGTAAAAATCATTAACTTAGCCTTCGACAGGCCGATTAGAACTATATTGATCCCGTGGTCCAAATTTCGCATTTGCTACTAGAGCCTTTTATTTAGCTGTTTAAAGTCTTTATTTGTTAGCTTCTATGCTTGTGCGGTGATGGATAGGTTGTATAATGCTTTCGATTGGCATATAGTGGTAATATAGCTGTTTCAGATACGTTGTTTGAGGTACTATTGGTCCTTAACCGTGTCAGTCTTGTTAATTGTGGCCAAAATAGTACTTTAGCCCTTTTGGCGAAAGTTAAGGCCGGTGTTAATACCATATATACGGATTAACGATTTATTAAAGTTAATTTGGCCGCCTTCCGTTAACGTTATTACTGGCTTACAATTTCTAAACTTAAAGTCCTTGATCGCCTGTTGTTTTAATATTATAAAGCTAGCCGTTTCGATGAAAAGGGTATCATTAGTTTATATACCCATTACATCGAAGTACCTCTTTTATGTTATCAGTAAGTACGGATCATATATTAAAGACTTTATTGTCAGCTGTAACTTGCAATACGATTGATAAGTTGAAAACTAATGGATACCTACTTCAGATAGTCTGTATAGTGGTTTGACATACCATATTACCGTTTCTAAAGGGTAGATAATACGTAGTTTCTATATAAGTTTTCATAGTACAATTCACCATAGGTCCGTTGCTAACTACGTATAGTTTTATGTTATATTTCGGTTATTAAGCGTAAACTTGCCTTAAGTTTTAGCTAACAAACTTGTTGTCAAAGCACTTATTAAGTGCTCGTTGATTTTCTGAATAGTTAGTTACTACGTAAGGATTTAGTCTTTATCTTTATCTCTGTATCGTTAAAAGATTAAACGTGACTTTTCGTATGGCCTCCCCGTGGTTTTTCCTTTAACCTTGTGAATAATCTTCAACTTAAAGATCGTAATGTTTTGGTTTTAAAGGTTGAATTCGGGTTTCGGCACGAATTATATAGCCTTTCGAGTTAATAAGCTGTTAATTTCAATCTTGTCACTTTTCTTAAAAGGTTTGCCAAAGTTTTTAACAATTACTTGTGTTCAGAGCTTCAATGCCAAGTTTTCGTTATCCTTTTTTTCTCTACTTACCTAAACATCATTATAAATATAGCCCGGCGTGTATTCTTCCTTTTTAATATTCCTTTTTTTCGGAGGTTGTCCGCATCGGCGGCGTTTTATCGGCTTATCGATAATGGGTGGAGAAAATTCGTATGAATTTGGTCGTTTGGTTTAAGGGTTTCTATCGTTAGTAGCCCTAATGTAGGGTTTAACCTAAGTAGTTAGAAAAGATATAAAACCATTAATAATTTTAATAATTCCTTCGGAGCTCACAATATTGAATATCTTGTATAGGCTCTTTTATTTGACAGGCTCTCGTTATACGAGAATTTTAATTTGTAACAGTAAAGTAAGTGCGTCGATTGTTATAAGGTCGTTTTTGGTGTTAAGGTCCTTATTAATCTGGCGGTGTGCCGATTTTCTTCGCAGTTTCCTTAAAGCTTTACTATAAGCCGCAACACGTTTTTAAGTACTTGCCGAGGGCGGAGATTTAATCTTTATGTATAGTTAAGTTTCAAAGATCAGTAGCGTTGTAATTAAGTCGTTAGGGCCTATAATATCATTTAGACCTTTTACTGCTATTTATAATCGTGCATCAGGATTCGTAAATATTTTAATTTCTAACGTAAGGATATTATATATTCGGCGAACTAAAGAGTATGCCCTTTTAACATTTCCAATGTTTTAGTAGGCTTTTATAGGTACCTGTTTATACCGGATACCTATTATCTTGGCATCTTTTTAAAACTTTGTTGCCGTAAAGTTAATACCGGCATTGTGGACAACAACATCAGGTGAGCCCAGGTACGTATTAATTTACAACATCATTAGCGTTTCCTACGTATTCTTTGCCTAAAAGAACTTCGAAAATTTAGCTCCGTAAAGAGGTTATAGAATTAACGACGTAAAAGATAGGTTTGGGATCTCAGTAAAATATATTGGCGAAAATTTTACAGTTAAAGTCTTCATCGTTTTTCAATGTAAACTTAAATTTCCGAAGGGCTTGGACATATATTTGGTAGTGGTAATAAAGTATTTTTATAGCTTTTAGGAGAAAATATTCTATATTTTTATACCCTGTAGACTTTAGGACTTTCTTTAGCCTGATAATAGTTAGATAGTTAAAGTATCGATGTAATTGACGTATATTCGGCTCCGTCAGTTTTAACACCACTTCTTCTGGGACTTAAAAATAAAACTATAGGTGCCCCTATTTAAAAGCTAGGGGAAACTTTTGGTCGTTTTTGACTAATTCGTCTGTGTTGACGTCGACGTTCATGCCAAAGATCTTTATATCCTTTAATTGAAGTATGAAAAGAGTAATGGATTTAAGGATATGGAACGTAATTACTTTTATAATAGTTTAAACTACCGTTATTCCCAATAATGATAGTTGTTCACCTAGGCTAAAGCCAACTTTGGCTTTTCTAGTATTGTAACGATTGATCTCAGTAGCTATAGTGCTTTCCCTCTGTAATGTCACGTATTGCGAATAGCCTCCTGTTGAGTACCTTATTACCCCTGTATCTAGTATAATACCTTGAAACGTATAGTTCGCGTAATGATCGCGAAGGTTAAAGTTATATAAGGGGTTAGAGGCTTGGTTAGGGTAGAAGTAAGGGTCTTTACTATACAAACGGTATAGGAAAGCGTGGTTGGCAAGTTACTAGGCCGTATTAGGAGCAGTATTTTCGTGCCATTTAATTTTCTGAGTGCTATTACCGCCGTTAATTGGCTCGTTGCTTTCGAATTTCGCGATTTGATTTAAGTAGTCTTGTTTAAAAGTGGTAGGGTATTGGATATAGTATATTATCTTTTTGTTGTTTTGTTGGGATGTTGAGTTAACTAATAGCTAGACTTGCCACTGATTTAATATTTCTTGCCACTATTACAATAATAAGGTTTGCGGTTAATAGGTCCGCTTGAATCTTGGTCGTATAGGCGTTAGTATGACTGTTACCTTTAGTTTAAGCTCGAGGTTGATAGGTCAGACTTTAAGCGTTATGGATACCCGTAGCTGTACTTGAGATTAACGTAATTGATTACTGTAAGGTCTTTTTTATTCACGTTAGGGAAGTTGTTAGCTTAGGGGTATATACCAAGCGAATTTGGTATACGCGTTATCACGGTGGTAAGCGAGGAACGTAATTCGTTTAAAAAAACCTTTGTAGGTGGAATTTGGGCGTTATAGAGCGTATTTGAACTCGTTGAAGCCCGTGACTATTGACCGTACCTGTTCGCGAAATGTGGTTTCGTTGACATGAACTTTCTCTATTACCGTTTAATATAATATTAGTTTGTTACATATCTGATTGAAGATATTTATCGGCGTTTCCTTTTCTTTTTTCTTCACCAACATTGTAGTTTACCGCGTGGTTTCCCAGTCTGTATGGTATTGAGTGATATGAATATCGTGTTCGAAGTAGCTCTTTATGCCGTCGTAAATTTCGCGGAACGTGGAAGCTCTAGTAAAAAAGGTTAGGTAGTAGTCTTTGGTATACCCCATAAGAATTTCAGGGAATAATGATTGAAAACCTCAAGAGGGAACCTCTATTTACTTACAGATATTTAGAAAGGGCATTATTTTGGTTTTGTGGAGGTTGTAAGATTTTCCGTCATATTTTTCTACGTCGTTTCAAATTTTTGCGAAGTTCGTATAGAGTTTGTAGTTAATTTTAATTATCTTAACAGGTTTTGAGGGAAGGTCGCGATAGTTATCCCAGCCTTAAATAGTGTTTTCTGGTAGTTTAAGCTTGAAAGTCTTTGAAGTACGATGTTAAGGGTAATTGCTAGTTGTTTGGCCCAAGGGGTAAACTCCTATAGTAGGACCCATAGTGGGCTCTCACGCCTAGGAAAACCTGAAAGGGGAAGGTTTTTAAGGGGCTTAGCGGCTTTAAGTAAAATGTTAAGGGGGGAGTGGTAGTTGACGACTTTGAAAGGCTTAACGATTTTGTTTAATTGACTAGTATACAGCGTCGATATTAATACCTTTGACCACATTGGCAGCCTTTGCTTTACGCGTTCTGCCACCATTTATGACGTACTCCGCTTTGTTACGTAGAGGTTTCAAGCTGTCGAATAGGTTAACAGACTTATTGTTTGTACGTGAAGAGGCTTAACTTAGCTAGAGGTAAAGGGCGGATCCGTTAGATCGCATGTGAGGGCGGTGAGGTTCTTTATTTTTTTCCTCTTTTGAGTATGGATCTTAAGGGCCTTCCTAAAACTAGGTTAGATCGAAAAGCTCTTTTGTTAGCTTTGTGTTGCCCTGTAATGGTACCTGAACTCCCTGCCGCTTAAGCTTTGCCTTAATCCTTAACTTGACCCCTTTTTAGATTAAAGTTTATATGTCAATAGTTTAGTTATTAAAAAGGTTACTAAAGTTATGAAAGGCGTGGTTAAGATCGTTAGTGTTATAATATGTAACGATGTAATAGCTGATGAAGTTGGTTAGGTGTTTTTTCAGTTGATTTTTTTATTGTCGTCGTATCCTTAAAGGTTATAGTTATAGTATTTGGCGAAAACTAACCCAAAGGCTTTAACTTTCTCTATGTATATCTGACTTAAAGTCATTTTGACGGTTTGGCTTGTGTAGGACTTGTAGGGCGTATAGAGCGAATAACTTGGTAATCTTGAGTGTAAAGGTTTATTGTTTTGGTATATCATCGCGTGGGAACTCGGCGATTTAGTATGGAGTCACTTAATGTGAATTTTTCAACATGACTTAGTGTTTTCGTTCATAGTAACGAACTTGACGATTAAATTGGTGTAGGGGGAGTGAAAAAAGTAAAGCAGGGATAAAGTTTTGGTGTAAAGGGTAGGGTCGAAGATTGTTTATTGTTTTATCCATGGGAATTAGTCGTTCTTCTTGTAGTATTAACACTTGTAGTTATACTGACTTAGCCGTTTACCAGATTGCCGAACTTTAAGACTTTTGATAGTTAATCTTAACGTTTTTGAAAAAGTCTAATAAAGATTTTTTAGTTTTTTTAATAGCAATATTTTCGCTACCTTTAAGCTGATGTAAAAACCGACGTAGCCTAGAAGTCTTTTCTACTCACTGCCGTAAAAACAGACGTAGCAATAGAGGCCTTTCGTAAAAATCTTTTTGTACCCTATCATTAACGTAAAGCGTAATAACCGGAAAGTAGCTTCTTATTTTACTTGGCTTATCTGTACTTAACCTAATAAGTACTGCTCAGTATTAGTAGGGCCTTAGACCGTTATGACGTTGTCGATTCGAATCTTAGTCGAAATAACAGTAGTATTGCATTGGTTAAGTAGTAGATGTATTGTTCTAGGTTTGGTAGACTGCTAGCCGGTCTACACTATAATTTGTATGGTCAATTGCTTAGCTCATGCCCTAGTGTAAAGTGCAGCATACTGCACTTAACTTACACCTAATGTAGTAAGTCTCCACAAAGCAATACACTTAACTTGCAGTCAGTATAGTCAACTTTACTGTAATTTGAGTTGACCTAATGCACTATATGTAGTACTATTCCAACAAAGTCTTTATTAATGTCTTGGATAATAAGTCTTTTTCTCTATCGTTAACTCTATAACCTCTTTTTACGAAGCCAAGTTTTTAAAGTCCCTTTCGGTAAAGAATACGTAGAAAACTCTAAGGATATTATAAATTAACATATATTAATGCCTATTTAATGTCATCGTCTACGATACTAACACCAACTTTACAGCGGCGGAATTCTAGGAAAACATGAAAATAATGGGAATTTAATATATATAAGTGCCTATGAAGACTTACTAAAATATTGAGAAGGTTAAAAAGACACACGTATTACTTCGCCAAACGTATAATATCTTTATGCTAAATATTAAAAGCTTTACAGATCCAAAGACACGTTTTTAAATGGAGGTAAAGGTTCTGAACGATACTGTAGGCCTTGACGGTCTAGTACTAACGCTATTGGTATTTGGAGCGTATCTATGCTTGACGAGTAAATCTCTGCTATTAGCAAATACCCAGAAACAAGTTGTAGCCCACAGCAAAAAAATAAAGGAACTGCAAAAGGAATCGGCACACTGCCAGGTTAATGACGCCCTTAATATCAAGAACAGCCCTACAATTATCAACGTATTTTCTTTGCCATTATAGAATAAAGTCCTCGTGTAGTGGGGGCCAGAAAAATAGAAAAGTATATATAAAACCTTAAGTATCGCTAATTCTAAAGTAGTTGTTAAAATTTCTAACGATCTTATAACTTTTAACACTACCTAGGTTAAGCCTTATATCAGAGTAATTAATAATAAAAACCTTTAAGTCAAACGACCGATCTAATACGAACCTTCTTTATCTATTATCAATAAGCCAATGAAACTCCTCTAGTACGGATAACCCTCAAAAAGGAGGAAAGTTAAAGAGGAAGAATATATACCAGGCCTTATTTACCATACTACTTAGATAAATAGAAAAAAAAAGAATAACTAAAACTTAATATTAAAACTTCGAATGTAAGACATTATTAAAACCTCCAGCAAACCCTTTAAAAAAGCGACAAAGTCTAGATTAACGACCTACTAACTCGAAGAGTCGCATAACTTGTGCCGAAGGCTAACTTCAACCTTTAAACCCCCAATATTAAGATTTTTAAGTCGAGGATTATCTATGAGGTTCAAGGTAAACTACGGGACGGCCGTACAAAAACCTACGTTTAATCGCTTAAGGATATGAAAATAAATGTAAAACCTGAATCTTTACGTAATAGAAACAACAGAAAAGATTAACTGACGCTTATTAGTCACTCTGGTAATAAGTTTATTAACTAAAACTAAAGGTAAGTTTATAATTTATAGCCAAAATATAGCGTAAGTATATACGTAATTAATACCCAATTTATAGCAGATTATACTACTAAAATTACTACAGGAACTATGTGTTATTTACCCTCCAGAATGGAGTAATACGATATATTAAGCCTTTACACGAATTGGCTGAAGTAGGCGTCTATTAATTCCTAACCTATAAATTGCACTTTAATTTACAGCTAAGTATATATTCTTTAATATACAACCCGTATCTGTTGATTGTTCAAAAAAAGACCTTGGCTTGGTAAGTATACATACTAACGATAAACTTTTCGATAGAATGACTGGCTTTATAGCATTAGAACAACAGATAATTGAAGACTTTAAGTTTTGAAATTACAAGCCGGTTACGACGTTAGCGGAAGGCAACCAACTTGACTTTAATAAATCGTTAATCCGTATATTTGGTATTAATAACGGCCTTAACTTTCGCTAAAAGTGCTAAAACACTAACTTAATCATAATCAATAAGACTAACGTAGCCCAGGCTTAATAATACCTGAAATAGTGTATCCGTAGCAACTACATTATTACCCTATATTAACTAAAGTCCTTTTACAACTTATTTGTTTCAATAAAAATACAGGACTCAATAAATAACGACTTTAACCAGCTAAATAAAAGGTTGAAGTAGAAAATACAGAACCTCAACCGAGAAATTAATATAGTTTTGATCAATCTGTTGAAATCCAAGTTAATAATCTTTACGGATAAGTTCTTTATAAATAATATTAACCTGTCTTTACAGATCGACTTCCTAATAACCTTTATTAATAAAGATGGGCGAGAGGACCAATTTAGTATTATTAACCGCCTGATTTATTAAACCTCTATTAAATATAAAAGAATCATATAAAACGTGTTAGTTTTAGAGATTTACAGCATAATTTCAGGCTTTAATGTAGGAATTGCATTATAAAAAACCCTTATCGTTATTACCAGGGTTTAAAATATTTCTTCTATCCCAGTGGTAATTTATATCGACTCGAAAAGCCTATTCGAATGTCTTTTAAAACTCGGAACCACTAACAAAAAACGTCTGATAATCGATGTAATGAAATTTCATAAAGCCTAAAAAATTAAGGAGATCGAAAAATTTCGGTGGATTAATACAAAAGACAATTATGCTAACGTTATAACAAAAGCGTCACCGAATAAGGTCCTGAAAGGGTTTGTAAACAGTAATAGGCTAACTATAAGTATCAAAAGCTACGTTAAAAGGCTTCCCGGTAAGGCTAAATCATACAACGGTGGTTAGGAATATGCTAGCTAACTGGAAAACTACCAGGAAACTAATGGTAACGATGTTGCTTTGTGGAGGGGGTACATGTTCATGTACCTGGCTGTCTCATCTCATGCCTTCTCATGAGGCTACCTACTCATAAGTGCGCCTTCTCTTCTCATGAGTCATTCTTCTTATGAGTACTTATTATTATCATGCTTTGGTAGATTCCTACTTTTAGCTTAGTTTTTAACTTTAAATACAGACTGGAATATAACTATACGTTTACATGTACACATAGCACAATAAACGACCTATTTAAGTAGCACAGTTTAAGTGGAGATTTGTATAAGCTTTTTAGGAGAAAACGTTTTATAGGAGTTAATAAAGTCGGACCTCGAAGACGTAGGGTAATTGATGGTAATTAGGGTTAATTTAAATTCAAATGAGTATAATTCCATATGAAAGTCAATTGGAATTGACAGAGGTTAAGCCAGTCAATGAGGTCGCAGTTTAACGATTACCGGAAAAGATTAGTTAACCACATTGGCGTATACAAACAAACTAAAAAGCCGCCAGTATGAGAATAGTAGTAATTTTAGTATAATAGATTAACTTTACTTACGGTAAAGTTAACTATACTGACTGCAAGTTAAGTATATTGTTTTTTGTAGGCCTACTATATTGGCTATAAATCAAGTACAGTATACACCCACTTCATACTAGGGCACGAGCCAAGCAATTGGCCATACAAATTACTATGCAAACCGGCTAGCGGTCTGCCAAACATAGAACAATACATCCACCACTTGACTACACAATACCACTCTTACTTCGACTAATCAAATTGACAACATTGCAACTTCCAAAGCCCTACCAACAATTAGTATTAGTAATATACACTGCTTGTATATTATTCAATTATAAAGAGTTTAACGTTATTGTACCAGTTAATTGTAAAATTTTAAAACATACTTTTTAGTAACTGGGTATATAACTTATATAATAGCCTATTAAGTAAAGATTTTATGCCTTTATTTATTATTGTTAAATAGGGGTTATCCGGGATAAATTATTTTTAACCAAGATATCAAGTTTTTTTCCGCTTTTGAAATTTTCTCATAAAATTAATTCGATACCAAGTTTTTTATAATAACAACTTATTATCATTATGCTAATTCATAACCTAAGTGAAAAAACCATGTCTTCGAATTCGTATTACGATATGATATCGTTATATATCCGGAATAAGTTTAGATTAATATTGTTTTTATAAAACAATAACAACGTATATTCTCGTACTATCTAAAGTAACCCTTACGAATACTTATTTAACTTTAAATTACATGCTTTTATAAATTATTCCAATACTTTTTTTCCCCAATAAAAGGTATAAATTAGTTTTATAGAAGAGTATTTTCGTTGTAACATTTAATTTATAACAAATATTGTTACTTATAAAGTAAAATAGTCTTATAATAAATATGATCAGGAAATAGAATTTAATGTAGGAAATCGTATTCAGCTTTGTATTAAGAAATCTTAGAAACCTTTATATCGACAAGAGAAATTATTACTTTTATACCTAAATTCGTTTACGGTGGTAAACCGCGTAGAAAAACTTAAGTATATATTCGATTTTCTCAGTAATTAACAAGTTTATCTCATTATTAACGTTTAATATATAACACCCTACGATAAGCCCAAAGATGATCCTTTCACTTGCAAGCCTTTACCACTTAGGCTCATACAATATAAAAAGGTTTTGAAAAACGAATAAAAAATTGAGAAAATTATAGATAAACGTTTAGATTATCGTTCATACGTAGAAAACCAAATTCAATATTTAGTTCATTAAAAAAGCTATACTTGAAAAAAGAGATAACTAAAAGGCTATAAAGGACTTAGAATATTATATAAAACTTATTAAGGTATACGAAAAATCCATTCGCGAAAAGATTATCTTTTAAAAAGACAGTTTTATGAAAAAGTTATCTCGTAAGAAAGCTATCCCACGAGAATTACGCGGCACGAAAATCTTCTCGCTTCTTACGCCTTACATCGCCTCACGTCTTACGTTTCGCACCTCGTATCTCGCTTCTTGCATCTTACGTCTTACATCTATCTCCTTGCATCTCACGTCTCGTGTCTTGCTCTTCGCGTCTCATGTCTTGTTCCTCGCATCTCACATCTCGCATCTCGTCTTCTATCATATATGTTACGCAATAAAGGCATTGCCTTTTCTTCTGGTACCAGTGACTTATTATACATTATGTAAGGGATACATACATGAAAAGGGAAGGAAGACACATAGGCACACACCTGTCTATGCAGCTTATGCTACTACATGTTTAACTCCGCTAAGCTTCGCTTTTAGTTCTAGTTTTTTCCTCTTCTATCGTTAGAATACTACACTATTTCAACGTTACGTTGCTGCCCTGTACGTGTATCAATAGAGGATATAGGTGTATCAATAATAGTTTTAAGTTGCTAGATTATATTTATTAACGTAACTAATACGTCGGTATTATATTACTTTATATGTAAAACGTATTTATAAGTAATTTAATCTCAGTTGATAAATTTCGTGCGTGAGGTTTCGATAAATCGTATATATTAGGCAGTTAAATGGTTGTATTACGTTATTAAAATTTCTTAAAAATAGTCCCCTTTATGCGCGTTGAATAATGGCTTTAAAGCCTAAAGTTGTAGGTTTAAAAGGCTGAAAACATCATCTTAGGCTGTAATCGCTTACAAACAATTAAAATACCATTAAAAAGAAAGCATCGAAGACTATATGTAAAAGGATTAAACCAAAGTTATCGTTTAAGGCGATCGAATACTATTAATAATCCTCGATGAAAAAGGAGGAGAAAACCCTTATTAAAGAGCTGCCATAAAGTTAAAGAAAAGGGGTGGCCCGGTCACGTAACAGGTGTAAGAGTATGCTCCAGAACAGCTCCAAAGTATTGTGGAAGCATGGCAACCGCCAAGGCTAGATCCCTGGTGACTACTAGCTCAAGCACCAGCCTGTGACACACCTAACACCATAAATTAACACATACGTATTAGGCCCTATACAATATACACAACTTTTACACGTAACTACAGTTACGTTTCATCCTTCATTTCTATCTATTTATAAATCTACTCTGTAAACGCTTTTTATATCACAATTTACAACTAAAAGGTAATATATTACACAAAATAAACAAAATTGCTTTACCGGTTTCAAGTTAAAAATACAGCATATATGCGCTTTACCAAACCTTTCATATCAGGGCTCCTATTATTTTTCCAACGCAAGTAAGCGTTAGGCATGACTTAATAGGCTGTATCTCCGGTCAAATTCGGGTTACAAACCCCGACCCTTTTTTAAACCCGGGACTTTCAAGGTACCTTAAGGTTTTAGTAAAAAAGATAGTTTGAAGTTCAAGTATACCGTATCACGCAAAGCCCCTTTGGACGTGTATAGAGATGTGGGATCCTTCGATTGCGATCTCTTCCGCCGGTGTTTATAGCATTTTCTTAGCAGCAAGCTCTCGGGGCTGCCCGGCCCCCTAAACCGTCTCACCGTTGCATCAACAGCTCTCCTATCGACTCTACGAGCCGCACAAACTTCAGCCATTTCCGGGATTCTTATTAGGCTTCACAACCAGTCCACAGGCCGCTTTTGTTGTCACTCGCATCTGCGCATGCCTGCATCATGGAAGTTTTTGTGCTGCCGGTATTCAAGACGTCGAGAACGCCTATATCCTAGGCCTTAATTACCCCCGTCCGGAAAGTACTGCGACGCTTCGCAAAAGTCGGAGCCCTGCCCAAGAACTCCGTGTTCTGTCATGACCCCAAAACACCATGCTGGTGGGAGCGGGAGAGGTAGTAAGTAGGCGGGACCGCCCGACGACAATGGCATGCATGCCAAGGCTGAACGACGACGCTCGACTCATAAGGCTCCGTCTTCTGCTCGATTGTTGCTGATGCGACGCTTACATGTTTCAGCCCCAGATTCTCCCGATTTGTAATTTCGAGACGTTGAAGCCATATGCATGAAACCATGTCCTTGGCGACGAGCCAGTACCAATTTCAAACACCCCAGTCATGCATGCCATCGCAAACATCATTGGCTTCCTGATGGCCAATCGCATGTGCAGCTGATGCAGGCCACTCATAGTACCTTGGTTGGCCGCAGGAAGGGTTTCTGCCATTCTCTAGCTGCCGAGTGCTGAGTCTTACAAGAGCCTCGTCTTACAACGCAATGCTGCCCTGGCACACCCAACCTGTCCAATTTCGAGACGAAGGCATGACAGCCATGCTACTACTCAATTTCCGCCAGCGCAACACTGTTGTTGCAGCGGGCTGATCGATTGGCGATGTAGATCACAGTTCTGGCTCCTGAACGACATGGCACTCGATCATGGGCACCGCCCCGCTGAAAGTCTCTACCAAGACACTGATTGCTTCGCCTGCAAGTCGAACACCAAGCCTGTGCGGCACCCAAAAAAACAGAATGCTTCCCGGCATCATTTCCCTTCTGATACTGCGGCCGGAGACTCATTACCAACTTGTCCACTCTCAAAACTGTATAGCCTGGACAGTCAAAGAGCCCGTCAGCGATGGAAAGTAAGCCATGTTGCAAACTTAGTAGGGCTGCGCCATCCCAAGATCTGCGGTTTGCCTGGCCCGGGGCAGCTGCTGCAGAACAACATCACGTCGTAGACGCTCGATTAGCAGCCACGATCAGCCGTCCTGATCGACATCCTTGGGAATTTGTTTGGAATATCAAAAGACAACCCCAGAGACCCATCCAATCGCTCCATGATGAAATGAGTACGAGCCAGGCCCACCTGTTTTTGGAATCTTCCCACAAAACACACCTGGACCGGTCGTTTTTTCGGTAGCGACTCGAATCCTTGCCTCATCAGCCTCACTGTTAAGCATATCGCTTTGGCTGCGGCTCGAACTCAAGAGTCTTGACATTGGGATCTGAAACCACAACAGCATTTGCTGATGTCAAAGCCACCTCGACTCCGTGGGGTTAGTAAATATCATTAGGTTCTTGCCAGGATGCTGTGGGGACATCATCCAACGCACCCATGCTTCAGAACATTCCAAGCATCATCCAGTCTCGAGACTTCACTTGACAGAGCCGCCCCACTGCTTTGGTACGCATGGAGGAGGGAGAGGCCGGTATACAGCGGGTGGCTGTCGTGGCTGTCGTGGCTGTCGTCGGTGAGCACGCACTCGATGCAAGGCCGAGTGCAGGTTTATGCGCTGGCCCTGGTCCGCCCTGGAGGGTGCGCTGGGCCCGGTTACAGTGAGATGAGGGAGGCGATGAGTGACAGTGGCTGTACCATGGACCTCAAGGAATACAGCTGGTTTCCCCACGACGGACGAAGTACACGATGCTGGGCGACCGACGGCGCTATGCCTCGAGATGGGCTGGAGTAGATGTCGTTCCGATTGCGAGAAGGGTCACTTGACTGCCGGTAGCCTCGTATATCTACAAAACCAGCCAGACAAAGTAATAAGCAACCATTCCACTAGGTACAGTACAGTCCTCATCAGACGAGGGATAGAAAGTGTGGTCAGTCAGGGTGGACTGTGAGACTACTAGTGCTGCTACTATGTACAGCCGACCTGTGTCAGGACACCCCCTGCACACAACCTTGCGGCACCTTAACTGCCGCCCTCCTTAGGCCCTCCTTAGACCCTCCTTAGGCCCGCCTTAGGCCCTCCTTATTTATATATACCTACACGGCAGGGCTCACGCTCCCCTCCTGGAGTCCCGCTCCTGGAGCTCTCCTGGAGTTCCTTCACCCCCAGTCTTTCTCGTTCACCAAAGCAGCAAGTCTGCTCACCCCCGCCTTTCCGCCAGCGAGAATGGCCTTCCCTCGGCCGAGCCCGTCGGGCGGCCTGAGCAGACAGGGCCGAACCACCTCGTCCAACTTCGACCAGACCATGAGCAAAGATGATTCGTTTCTGAGCAGCAGGCGGGCAGTGTTGGCGCCGAACAACAGGTTATCCAGGGACGACAGCTACATACGTGGCCACCGGGCCGCCATGTCCAACCCTCACATGCCCAAACCGGGCCCGACGATAAAACCCGCGCACAGCCCTCCTGAGCCGCTCATGCAAGAAGCCTGGAGTCCGGCCTGCCGGTGGCACACGACCGTGTCCATCACCTCGGGCGATATTCCGATAGGCGTGGCCTGGGCAAGCCTCGTCCAGTCCTCACCCGATGCGCTCAGGTGGCAGGCGCAGCCTCAGGATCCTCCTGTTTCACCACACAAAACGGGCCGGTCCTCGATGCCTGCTTCGCCGGCCGTCATCGTCACTGCCCCGAATGGATGCGCGCAGAAGAAGAAGACGGCGCGGAGGAAGTTGTTCGGACTCTTTGGCGGTGGGAAGAAGCAGGCGGCCGCCGCCGAAGACGGCAGCCGCGGCGGGCTGTCGAATCTCTCCAAGAGCGTGGCCGGAGCATCGACGACGGTGAGCGTGGTGGCGAAGACGCCGACAAGGAGCCACACGCAGCGCAGCAACAAGAGGAAGCCAAGGCACACAGCCCGGCCGGGTCGGTCGCACACGATGCCTACCAGCATGGAGGCGCACGCGCCGGTTCTCATCTCCCTGCCCTTTCCGATGCCGAGGACCCCGGATCCATCCGTGCGCCAGGTGAACGAGCATCAAGCGCGAGCCTCGCCATCGCTTCCCGCTGTTCCTCGCCTCGACGTGCGGATCCCCGACACCAAGATGGAGCGATACAGCGTCATGTTCAGTGACGTGCTGAGAGTCAACGGCAGCGCTAAAGAGCCTGCGAGACCATTGCTCGCGAGGCGACAGGCGACACTGGAGCGGTTGAAGCCCATCAACGGCAGCAACAGTGGCTTTGCATTGGAGCCCGTGCAGGAAGATGAGAGGACAAGGCCGCGCAGGACCACGTCGCCTACCATCGGAACCCATCCGCAAGTGGCACCAGCGGTCGCAGCAACGCCGGCATATTCGTCACCACGGCTGAGCGTGTTTCCCGTGCCGACGACCGCACGCCCAACGGGCAGCCTGAGCGCCCCGACAAGCCAATTTCACTTCGCAAGATCGAACACATCACCGGGAAGACTGTCGTCGCCGACGGATGTCGCTTTTGCGAGGCGAAGGAAGGCGAAGCCGTCCAAAGACACACCTACACCCAGTCTCGAAGTCCCTAGCCCCCTCGGGACGAACACCCCCGACTCCACGAAACGGAGTCCTCGAAACCAGGGACCGATTTACCCGACCGACACCTCCTTCCACTTCGGCCCGGACCAACCCGGCCTCGTGCTCGACTCCCCGGCCTCGATGCTCGTCGAGGAAGTCATCATCTCGCAACCTTCCAAGCCCACGCTCCACGAGCCTCAGTGGCAGGTGTTCTCCCCCGCCACGGCGATCGCTCCCCCCTCCGGCCGCCACGACCGCTCGCGCTCGGTCGCGGGGCCCGGCAGCGCGCCCGCGGCCAAGCCGTCGGCCGAGCTCGCCGCCGCCGCCGCCACCGACGACGCGGCGGCCCTGCAGAGCGCCGTCGAGGTCAGCATCGCGCGCCAGATCAGCATCAGCCGCGAGCAGCGCAACCTGCTGCGGCCGCTGCACGCGCGGCGGCCAGCGGACCGCGCCGCCGTCACAACCACATCCACTACCACGGCCCCCCGCGCGCCGCCGCCGCCGCTGGCCCTGCTGGGCTCGCACGAGCCGATCAAGGAGACCAAGAGCTCGACGCCGACGTTGGTGCACCGCCGGGGCAGCCCCGTGGACCCGCGCAACCGCAAGAGCACGCGGGCTGTTGTGGAGACTGGCTGAAACTTTTTTTTTCTTTTTCTTTTTTAATTTTTCATCCTACCCGCTTCTTCTCCGGCAGTCTGTGTATACATTCGCGCGGCACCAAATTTTCGTTCAGGGCTCTCGTTGGTACTTCCTGACGGCGCATAATCAATTTGACACAACCATTAAAGGAGGGAGTCCTTTGGGCTGATCAGGAACGTCAGGACTTTTTTTTTTTCCTTTTTTTTTCCTTTTTTTTTAATTTCTTCCGGTTTTCAAAAGCATGGAGTTGAGGATGGACCGTGCCAGTGCCAGGTTTTTCTTTGCCTTTTTTTTTTTTTTTTTTTTTTTTTTTTTTTTTTTATTTTTTTTTAATTTTTTGTTTTTTTTTTTTTTTTTTTTTTTTTTTTTTTAAGGCATCGTTGCAAGGACTTCGATCCTGTTTCCGGCCCACCTTTTCGGCTGGCGCCCCCCAGCATGCAACGGGCCATGTGCACGGATTATTTACTTCTCCGGGTAGCGGGCCTTGATCGTCCGGGGTCCCCGCCCACCTTGGGAGGGGTTGTGGAAAAAAAAAAAAAAAAAAAAAAAAACCAGTCTGTTCGTGATACCTTTGTGGCTCTAGGGATAGTCTTATAGCCACGTCTTTTCTCGTGTCGCGCGCGCTGGATGTCACTAGAAGGGAGGGACGGTGGAAGGGGATTTGTGGGGAGAAGGGCGGGTCAGGGATTTCAACATCAAATTAATCATTTACCAGCCGGAACAAGTTGCCCGCAGAGAAAATCCACCGGATCACATCAGCTAGGTACCTCCATACCCCGCCCGTCATCCCAGTGCCTGTCCGTAAACACCCACCAAGCTTCCTCCAACAGCCACCGGCTTTTCGGCAGAGGATGGTTGCCGGGCCCTGTGGGAACGGGGACGCGGTCGTGCTGCCCAGGTCCATGGGGACCGTTGGGGCGGCCCAGCTAGCTAGCGAGTCTGCTTCGTGCACCCTGTGCCGACGCACAAGGTGGTGTGTGTTGTGGTGGGTGGTGTCGGGTCCCTTTTTGTTTGGATCTGCGTTGCGAGGGGAGTGGCATGACATGTGCTGTATAGGGTTTTGTGCATATAGTGCGTCGACAGTGCACATGGGAGGAGTACGTCGACATGTGTGGCGAACATCGGGGCCGAGGGCTGAAGCAGGTGCTGGAGGTCGTCGCGTTGCGGAACAACTGTCGCCCGCCGGTGTACTTACCTGACCTGCCAACCAAGTACTGCTGTTACCGAAGCAGAGCCGTGGCCCAGAGCAAGCAAGTGTCGCTGGTGGCTTCCCGCTGAGCCCGTCTGCATCTAGTACCCAGCCTGCAGATGGGCTGATCCTACGCGAGCAGCTGTTGTCTGAAAGAGTTCCCGAGACAAGCAGCCAGTACGCATTGTGTACAGTGAGCATTCAATACCGCCGCACCATCACGTTGAGAATCACGTTTATCATGCAAGTTTTGTACCTGGGTAAGTAGGTGTAATCATTGTGCATAGCACTGGCCAACGCCAGATGCTACTATTTGCGTATGTAAGTATTTGCGAAGGACAAGAAGACAGCAAGGCACCCAACCAATGACAACCCAAACAACGCAGAAAGCACCAAGCCTCCGTCACGACTTTGCAGAGCGTTTACATGACAATGCTGCAGCACAGATGTCAGCCACTGGGTGAGTTGTGTACCGCACTAGCTCGCCCGTCGACGGCAGGAATGCCTGAAAGACCACTATCAAGCGAGGGCACGCAACATGTGCGCATCCAAAAAGGCAAAAGGACGACTTACCAGCACGAGTTCTGCTTCTTTGCTTGCTCTACGATACAGTCAGCATGAGCGTCAGAGAACAGAAGGGCACCAAAACGTACGATAGAACATCTTGGACTGCGCGCTCAGTCCGTCACTCTTCTGGACCAGGTCGTCGATCTTCTCGCCTCGCTGCAAAACACTCTCGATGGTCTTGTGGAGGGTAATCTTGGTCTGTTTTTATTGGTCAGAGGACTCATGTGTAAGAATGGGTACAGCGGGCGAAAAAAACACATACCTCGTCCAGTTCCTTCTGGATTTTCATGATGCTGTCTGCTTGTTGTGGGTCCTGGTTTCCGGTCAGACTGCGCTCCGGTCTGAAAACAAGAACGTCTGCAGACTTGCTTGGTACTTGACAAGATACTCTTTGACTTCCTGCTGCGTCTTCGCCTTGGATGCTGCGTTCAAGCTTGGGGTCCCCACGGCCCATGTCGACTGCGGGTGTGCTCCGAGGAATTCATCAACGATTTTTGAGAGAAGTTGGTGGGCGACCATCTGCGGGTATTGATGATCTGTGATGATGATGCCACAGACGCCCTCCGACCGGCCGTATGCGTGGAATGTGAAGTCTGCAGTCGTCGTCAACACTAAGCGCCCCAGAACAGGGCTCAAACCCGTCCCAGGACAGCTAGTCCTCTAACAAAAAGCATCGGCGCCCTGTGTATGCTCCCCGATCGATCTTAGCCGGGCCTGCTCCTCGCTTGACAGTAACGTCCAGAGAGCTGCCTAGGTGGGCGGGGGTTGGCTTCGGACCAAGACCAGATGCAACGTTCCGTAGCTGCGTATCTCTTCAAGCGTCCCTCCATCGCCTCAGAGCCTGCCTCTTCTTATCGTGGTTGCCTCAGAGCACTTGGTAGATGTTGCTCGTAACCGGAGTGCGACGTCTTCGAGGTCATGCGGCCGTCGTCCCAGTGCTAGTTGCCCGCGCTTGTACTCCTCGGTGTCCACTTGGTCCGCCAGAGGTTGACCTGTCCGAACACAAATCCAGACAGAACTGGCGAATTCTTCGTGTTTCACACTCCAAACGTACCTTGCTGCTCGACATCCTGCCTTTGGCCGGCCGCAGTTCTCTCTGCCACCGTCTTTGCGAAGACGGTCATGAATTCCTGGCCCGTGTTAATGTAATCACCCCATCACAACGCTTGCAGGTGCGTGTCGCCTACGGCATAGTTGGTCCTGGTGAAGCGAGAGTAGGCACTCAATTCCTTCTCGGCCACCAGCTCTTCCGAGGTCTCGCCCTTCTTGTTGCGGATAACCTAGATCCGAGTAGTCGTCAGAATTGTAGCAGGCAAGGTGTGCCGTGGCGGGGCGTGAGTTGACGTACGCCAATGTAGAGGACCTTCATGGTTGCGGTGTGGACCTTGGGTCGATCGGCTGGCGGCGCGCTCGGAAAGGAGGTTCGCAAGGGCTGTCTGTTCACAGGGGTCGGGACAGTGGAAGAGGAAGGCTCGTATTCGGGGTTCGATGGGTGAGTAGGTTGGAGGTTGTTTGTTGTACTGGTGGCAAAGGTCGCGTAGGTTGCAGCTTGCAGCTTGCAGCTTGCAGGGTGCAGGTTGAAACGAAAGAGCCAGACAACAGAAGCCTAGCACTAATAGCCTAGGGCCTCCACCCGTTTCCGTCATCACCGCCAAGCGGGCCTGGCCTGGGGCACGCTAACCTAGTAGCGCGTACAGCACTACTACTACACTACTACAGGGGTCTTGCACTCCCCAACCTCCCCAACGGCGGTTGCTCACCGAAACAAAACAGTCATGTTCGTTAGAATGACTTCCCAATCCCGACCACTCGGCATCCAGCAACAAACATCCGACTTCAAGGCGGCCATGACACAGTGACCTATTCACAACAACCGCCCCTGCTCTTGGGTCAGTATGCCGCCCTCATCTGTGACAGCTGTCGAGGCGCAATGGCTGGCCCAGGTCGCCGCCATGAAAGCTGTTGTGGCCGACCTCAAGCTGCCAAACAAAACAACAAACGGCGATTCTGCAGTGGACGGCGGAGATGACGGCAGTTTCGACTTGAGCTCTGGGGGCGGGGACTCTCACGATGTCTGGACATTTATCTCGGACGCCGAGCTCGAGGAGCTTGGCCTGGACAGTGGCGACATGATGGACGGGACCGACGGGATCGACCAGGAGCCTCCGTATGGACCTCAGTGGTTTGCGACCAAGTCTATCGAGGTGGCCGCGCACAGGGATGGATTGCCGCCCGAGACTTTGCAGGCACAAATCTTGGAAGCTTTGCGGTCCACGCAGCAAGAGGACGAGTTGCAGTCTCTCCTCACTGACTTGGTTGGCTTTGATCATCTGGACTTTGCAACCGAGCTCATCTCTCATCGAGCTGACATCACGGCTGCCATGGACCTGGCAACGAGAACGGCGGGCCATGGCCAACCAACAGGACGTCTGCTCTCGAGAGCCGAGCGGGAGGAGAATCTCCGCCGCCAGGACCACCTCCACAAGAACAAACCGCTAGCTGCGAGTGGGTTCAAAGAGCCGGTCTACCCTCACGTGTACAAGACCTTCGTTGCCGGCAACTCTTTGAGCCATGCTGGAAAGAAATACGCCCTTCCTGTCGGCAGTCAGCGACTTCAGTTCGACAAGTATGAAGAATACGCCATCCCAGCTGGCAAGGCCGGTACCCTGTGGCCCGGCCATAAGCTTGTCGAAATCAAGGATATGGACGGGCTCTGTCGCAATACATTCAAGGGTTACAAGGCGCTCAATCGCATGCAGAGCTTGGTGTACCCCATTGCATACAAGACGAGAGAGAATATGCTGATCTGCGCCCCCACTGGTGCTGTAAGTGTCGGCGCTGCACAATCATCTTGAGCCCGGATGCTGAAAAAAAGTACAGGGTAAAACGGATGCTGCAATGTTGACAATTCTACATACCATTGCCCAATATCTGGAACCTAACCCCTTCGAAAATCACACAGCCACCGACTTTGCTGTCGATGCGGACGACTTTAAAATCGTCTATGTCGCCCCCATGAAGGCTCTCGCGGCTGAGATCACAGAAAAACTCGGGAAGCGTCTGGCATGGCTTGGTGTTCGTTGCCGCGAGTATACAGGCGATATGCACCTGACCAAAGCAGAGATTGTCTCGACCCAAATCATTGTCACGACTCCTGAAAAATGGGACGTGGTGACAAGAAAAGGCACAGGCGATACAGAGCTCGTCCAAAAAGTCCGCCTCCTGATCATCGACGAGGTTCACATGCTTCACGATGAGCGAGGTGCTGTCCTGGAGTCTCTTGTTGCCCGAACAGAGAGGCAAGTCGAGAGCACACAGTCACTGATTCGAATCGTTGGCCTCAGTGCCACGCTTCCCAATTATATCGATGTGGCCGATTTCCTGAAGGTCAACCGGCTCGCCGGCCTCTTCTATTTCGATGCTTCTTTCCGCCCGGTACCTTTGGAGCAGCATTTCATTGGCGTCAAGGGCAAGGCTGGGTCCAAGCAATCAAGGGAGAATCTCGACCATGTGGCTTTCGAGAAGGTCAGGGAGATGCTGGAGAAAGACCACCAGGTAATGGTTTTCGTGCACTCCAGGCGAGACACGACCGGTACCGCCAAGATGCTCTACGAGAAGGCCCTCGACCAGGTCTGTGTGGACCTGTTCGACCCTTCTGCGCACCCCAAGTATGAGAATGCTGTCAGGGACATGAAGAACTGCAGAGCCAAGGAGCTGAGAGACCTGCTGCCCAAGGGAATTGGCGTTCATCATGCCGGTATGGCAAGAGCCGACCGCAATCTGATGGAGCGGCTATTTGGAGAGGGTGTGCTCAAGGTGCTCTGCTGCACCGCTACCCTGGCCTGGGGCGTCAATTTACCAGCCGCCGCAGTCGTGATCAAAGGCACTCAAGTCTACAGTGCTCAGGACGGCAAGTTCGTCGACCTCGGTATTCTCGACGTGCTGCAGATTTTCGGCCGTGCAGGTCGGCCACAATTCGAGGACACAGGTATTGGCATCATCTGTACCACTCAAGACAAACTGCCGCACTATCTCACCGCCGTCACGGATCAGTTGCCCATCGAGTCCAAGTTCTCCGCGAAGCTGGTGGACAACCTGAATGCGGAAATTGCGCTGGGCACCGTCACGTCCATTCCAGAGGCCGTGCAGTGGATTGGATACTCGTACTTGTTCGTCCGAATGAGGAGGAACCCAATGGCTTATGGCATCGACTGGTCCGAGATTGCAGACGACCCGTCGCTCGTTCAACGGCGCCGACTGCTTGCCACTCAAGCGGCGAGAACACTCCAGAAGTGCCAGATGATCATCTTCAACGAAACGACGGAGGAGCTCCGCAGCAAGGATATCGGCCGCATTGCCAGCCAATTCTACATTCTCCACACCAGCATCCAGGTTTTCAACACCATGATGCAGCCGAAGAGCACAGAAGCCGATATTCTGAAGATAATTGCCATGAGTGGCGAGTTCGACAATATCCAGTCCAGAGACAGTGAGAGTAAAGAGCTGACCAGAATGAGAGAGACCGAGAGTGCGGTGCCATGTCAAGTGCCAGGAGGCATCGACCAACCGCAGACCAAGACAAACATTCTTCTCCAAGCATTCATTTCAAAGGTCCAGCCGGAGGACTTTGCGCTCGGGAACGATCTCAACTACGTCGCTCAGCAATCGGGTCGTATCTGTCGTGCGCTCTTCATGATCGCTTTGAACAGAAGATGGGGCTATGTCTGCTTGACCCTCCTGACATTGGCCAAGTCCATTGAGAAGCGGGTCTGGTCGTTCCAGCACCCCCTCCATCAGTTTGACTTGACCAAACCGATCCTCAATCAGCTCGATGGCAAGGAGTTCATGACTATCGAGGCCATGCGTGACATGGAGCCAGCTGAGATCGGCGGGCTCGTCCACAACCACAGCGCGGGAATGAAGATCACAAAGATCCTCCACAATTTTCCAACCGTCGGCGTAGAGTCTGAAATTGCTCCCTTGAACCGAGATGTTCTGCGTGTCAAGTTGTATATCATACCTGACTTTCGCTGGAACGATCACGTTCATGGCCATTCGGAGTCCTACTACATCTGGGTCGAGAATTCGGAAACGTCTGAGATCTATCATCACGAATTCTTCCTTCTCAACAGGCGGAAGTTGAACGATGATCACGAGCTGAATTTCACCATTCCATTGTCTGATCCCCTCCCGAATCAGATCTACGTCCGCGCTGTGTCGGACAGGTGGCTCGGGGCCGAGACAGTCACACCGGTTTCGTTCCAGCATCTGATCAGACCTGACACGGAGAGCGTGTATACCGATCTTCTCAATCTTCAGCCGCTTCCCATCTCCGCGCTTGACAACTCCGGCCTGGAGGAAATATATGCACAACGCTTCCAATTCTTCAACCCTATGCAAACGCAGATCTTTCACACTCTGTATCACACTTCGGCCAACGTGCTGCTGGGCTCGCCGACTGGCAGTGGCAAGACCGTGGCTGCCGAGCTGGCCATGTGGTGGGCGTTCCATGAAAAGCCTGGCTCCAAGGTCGTGTACATCGCGCCCATGAAAGCCTTGGTTCGGGAGCGTGTGAGGGATTGGGGTGCTCGCCTAGCGAAGCCGCTGGGCTTGAAGCTGGTCGAGCTGACCGGTGACAACACTCCAGACACCAGAACGATTCAAAATGCGGACATGATTATCACAACGCCTGAGAAGTGGGACGGCATCTCCAGAAGCTGGCAGACGAGAGGCTACGTCCGCAAGGTGAGTCTCGTCATCATTGACGAGATTCACTTGCTGGCTGGCGATCGTGGTCCCATTCTGGAAATCATTGTCTCGCGCATGAACTACATCGCGGCGTCGACGAAGAACCCTGTCAGGCTGTTGGGCATGTCTACTGCTTGCGCCAATGCCACTGACCTTGGCAATTGGCTGGGGGTGAAGGAGGGCCTCTTCAACTTCAGGCACTCTGTCCGACCGGTACCGTTGGAGCTATACATCGACGGTTTCCCCGAGGTGCGAGGCTTCTGTCCTTTGATGCAGTCCATGAACAGGCCGACATTCTTGGCAGTCAAGAGTCACAGTCCTGATAAGCCAGTAATCGTCTTTGTGCCGTCGCGAAGACAGACTCGACTCACTGCCAAGGACTTGATCAACTTTTGTGGATTGGAAGACAACCCGAGGCGATTCTTGAACATGGCTGAGGAGGACCTTCAACTCAACCTTGCTAGAATCAATGATGACGCACTGAAGGAAGCCGTCAGCTTTGGGATCGGTTTGCACCATGCTGGTCTCGTCGAATCCGATCGCCAACTTGCCGAAGAGTTGTTCCTCCACAACAAAATCCAGATACTTGTTGCCACTAGCACGCTCGCCTGGGGTGTCAATCTACCGGCACACTTGGTTGTGGTCAAGGGCACGCAGTATTACGACGCGAAGATCGAGGGGTACAAGGACATGGACCTCACAGATGTCCTTCAGATGCTTGGTCGTGCTGGCCGTCCTCAATTTGACAATTCAGGCGTGGCCCGCATCTTCACGCAGGACTCGAAGAAGGATTTCTACAAGCACTTCTTACACACTGGTTTTCCGGTGGAGTCTTCTCTGCATACTGTCCTGGACAACCATCTTGGCGCCGAGGTGTCTGCAGAGACCATCATCTCCAAGCAAGATGCTTTGGACTACTTGACCTGGACCTTCTTCTTCCGAAGACTGCACAAGAACCCGTCCTACTATGGCCTCGAAATCTCAGCGGAAGAGCACAACAGCATTGCGGCCCAGCAAATGGCCAACGACTACATGATTAAGATGGTCGACAAATCTCTCACGGAGCTGGCCGAGTCCAAGTGTGTGGAGGTCTTTCCCAATGGTGACGTCGACCCAACACCGTTTGGCAAGATCATGAGTTACTATTACCTGTCCCACAAGACGATTCGGTACCTCACAAAACACGCCAAACCCCAGGCATCCTTCCTCGACGCTTTGACATGGATGTGCCGTGCTACTGAGTACGACGAACTGCCTGTCCGGCACAATGAGGACCTTATCAACGCTGAGCTATCACGCAACCTCACCTTCCCGGGCACATCGTTCGGCATGCCCATGTGGGATCCCCATGTGAAGGCTTTCCTTCTGCTGCAAGCTCACATGTCCCGAGTCTCGCTCCCGATCACAGACTACGTCGGCGATCAGACCAGTGTTCTCGACCAAGCCATCCGCATCATCCAAGCCTCGATTGACGTGCTCACCGAGTTAGGTTACCTAAGCAGCGTCCTACAGATGATCTCGCTCCTCCAGTCCATCAAGTCCGCCCGCTGGCCCACCGAGCCCGCGCTCTCCATCCTCCCGGGCGTCGACGCCGAGAAGACCAAGAACACTACCACGCTGCAGCAAGTCAGCGCCATGACCCAGGACCACGCAGCGAAGCTCGCGCGGGACCTCCACGTCCCGCAAGCGGCCCAGCCGCGCTTCCTGCGCGCGGCCGCGGTCCTCCCCAACGTCGCCGTCGCCGTCGGCAACCTGACCGCGCAGTCGCTCACTGTGGCGCTCACGCGCCTCAACCCGCTCGTCGAGCGCCGCGCGCGCCTCTACGCGCCGCGCTTCCCCAAGCCGCAGCACGAGGGCTGGTTCGTCATCGTGGGCGACCTGGCGCGCGACGAGGTCCACGCCATCAAGCGCGTGGGCTGGGCGCTGGCGCCGGGCCCGGGCGCGCCGGGGGCGGCGGCGGCGGCGGGGGGTGGTGYTGGGGCGCGGCCCCGCGCGCGCGCGAGCATCAGGCTGCCTGAGGCGGGGGGCTGGGCGGAGACGCGGAGGGTCGATGTGCTGGTGCTGAGCGATGGGTACGTGGGGCTGCAGTACCAGGTGATGGGGGTGGAGGTCCCTGCGAAGCCGGGGGTGGACGACGATGTTGCGAGAAGCAAGGAACTGGCAGCGTCTTCGTGAGAGCCTGTTTTTTTTGGGGGGGAGGGGCGAGGAGGTATTGGGCTTAGGGTCTCTGGAATGCGCTTTTGTTGTCGTGAAGTTGAAATATTTCTGGTCTAGATAGCAATGAAAGGTGCAGTCTCTGCACACCGGCTCAGGCTCAACTTTCAGGTTGCGAATTTGGAAGAAGTACGTTACGGAACCCCGTGTGTGCATCACAGGATAGCTGCTGAGGCACCTGTTTTGTTTCCAGTCCGCCAAGGACCTCCCTCCTCTATACTCTTGTTTTGCGCAATGGTGGTGTCTGAACACTTTCTAGTATTGATCCTACTCATCATAAGCGTCTAAGAACCCTGTACCACAAATTCTTGTTACGCTGGGCCACAGACTCCCGACTCCCCCTCTTGATCAATGTGACTTTGTGTTTTGCTAACCCCTGCCCTGGTGGCATGTTGTTGTCAAATGTTTTCTCCCCCTTCTACCCCCTCCCCCTCCCTCCCCCCTAATAGGAGCTGGACTGGTAGGGCACCTCAGCACTTTTTTTCCTGGGGAAATCCCTCCCTTTATCGGTGGAAGTGAAGTGTGCCGCACAGGCGGCAGTGTGTATCTACGCATCATGGTGGCCCGTGAGTTTCAACAGCGTGTGTTGGAACAGCAGTCCAGTGCAGGACAGTCAAGTCAACTATACTGATTGTTGGTTGATTGTACTGACTGCAAGTTGACTGTATTGTTCGTGGGGATTGACTGACTGACTGTATTGACTGCAAGTCAAGCACAGTAAGTAGGTGCCCACTTCAGACCAGGGCACACGGGCCACGCACGCAATTGGGCGTACAAAGTAGTGGTGTGCAGACCGGCTAGCGGTCTGCCAAACTTCGAACAAATACATCCACCTACTTGACTATGTATGTAACACTACTGTTATTTCGACCGATTCGAGTGCGACAACGCTGCTGCAACGTCTAAAGGCCTATCAACAGTGTGGCTATTAAGGTACATCGCCACGTAAACGCACAGGCCCCCCCCACCAACGCGAACCGTCCAATCCGCCTTTCACGCCGCCACCCCAGACTGACTGACTGTCGAGGTTTCGGACCTTCCATCGTCCAAGTACGCCTGCCTGCCTGTGCTTCTTTGGTTGCGAAATTGGAATGATGGGTGGGCACCGAGTGGGTGTTCTCCGCTGTGGAAATGTCAACAACTGGGGGGAACCCGCCTGGGCTGCGGCAACACTTCCACGTATATATGTATGGGTGTGTGGATGTGTGGATGTATGGATGGATGGATGGATGGATGTACCTTGTTGGCCATGAATCCGAAGTTCTGAATCCCTCGGCAAGTATTCACAAAGTCTCTTTGCACAGGATTGTTAGCTGGGTTGCACGAATGATTTTCCAAAGTAAATCGTATTTATCCGGAGGTGTTGGTTCGGTCTCATATCGTGATCACGGTTGCAGAGTGCTTGAACTGCAGTGTGTATAAATCGGTGATAATTGTTGGTGACTAGGTCTAAGACTTGCAGTGCAAACGCATAAGTCCGATATCTGTTGTGTGTGTGGGATTACCTCAGTACCTCAGATGTACAATGTTGTGAAGTTATGCGGTCTTGGTTAACCTACTACTGTGTGTGTAGCGAGTATAGTGGCTAGTAAATTTGGTGTGGCGTAGCCTTGGAGGGAGTACTCTCCTACACCCCTTGCCCTAGTCTATACTATGTACAGCGACCTTTCTGACCAATCGGTTTGTTGAATCCTAAGGTCGGGTTTTCTTACAGACCCAATTACTTAGAAAATTTGGCGTATAAACTACCTTGCTGTTGGTAGGACTTCAGTCGTAGCTATGGTTGTCGATTCGAATCTTGGTCGAAGTAATGATACTATATCGGGGCTACCGGACCAAGCCAACCCGCACCCGCGCTCAGGTGGTCCGCATGGCTTCACGTGGTGGCAACGGCATCACCATACGTCTCCTCCGATTTAGGGGACCTACCTCGACCCAAGCGCGTAGGTTGTAGGATGGCCCACTTTAAGCCACGCCTAATGATAGCAGATGAGGAGTTTCCAACCTATCCACAGCTTTTACTAATACTGTCACAGTTCTCCCCTAGATCTTTCGAAAACTCAACGAAGGGTTTATTCAAAGAAACTGCCGCTTTCGCCTTTAAAAATAGTTTAATAACCTCGACGCGAATCACACTACGATTTTTACCAATAAGTTGACGTAATATTACGACGGATAAAGGTACGTCAAATACAGGTATGCGGTCCTTTGTAATAACAACGTTATTATATCAGGGTTTAACAACCTTTACCCTGTTATATAAGTCTTTAATACGAAGGCTATTAAAATACTCTGAGGCTTAAAAACAGCTATATACGTCTCCTTAAAAGAGATTACGATGTGCGTTAATAGTACTTTTATTATTTGAGATTTAAAAAGCGATATTATTACCTTGTTTTAATAGGCGTATAACAGATTTTACACCGTCGCCTTGACTTTTTACGGACTTTCAATAGTAAAATAAAGCCATAAATATATTGGTATTACCGGTAACAAAATCATTAACCAATTTGTAAATGTAGGCGTTAAAACTTATATTCGTTTATATAATGATAATAACCTGTTGGTAGGCCTTAGACATTGCAACGTTGTCGATTCGATTGGTCGAAGTAACAGTAGTATTGCGTGGTTAGATGGTGGATATATTGTTCTAGGTTTGGCAGACCGCTAGCCGGCCTGCACTATAATTTGTATAGCCAATTGCTTGGTCCATACCCTAGAGTAAAGTGCAGTGTACTACACTCGACTTACACCCAATGCGGTAAGTCTGCACAACATAATACACTCAACTTGCAGTTTAGTATAGTCAACTTTACTATAAGTAAAGTTGACCTACTGCACTGCACGTAATCCTATTCCAACAAACTTATTAATTAATAAAATTTAATGTTGGTAGAGCTTTACACGTTGCAACGTTGTTGATTCGATTAGTCGAAGTAACAGTAGTATTACAGTCGTCAAGTGGTGGATATATTGTTTTAGGTTTGGCAGACCACTAGCCGGTTTGCACAGTAATTTGTATAGCCAATTGCTTAGTACGTACCTTAGTGTAAAGTGGGCATATACTATACTTAACTTACAACCAATATAGTAGACCCATATAAAACAATATACTCAACTTGCAGTCAGTATAGTTAACTTTACTATAAGTAGAGTTGATCTACTATACTATAAGTATTACTATTCTAATACTAACGGCTTTTTAGTTTGTATGCATATATTAGTTTGGTTAACCAATCTTTTCCCGTTACTGCCAAATTACTTTTTCGTCAACTAGCTAAACCCCTGTTGATTCCAGTTAACTTTCACATTAAATTACACTTATTTACACTTAAATTGACCCTATTTTTCCCTTAATTGCCCTATGGCTTCGAGATCTAAGTTTATTAACTCATATAAAAGTTTTTCTGCTATAGGCTTATATAGACTTCCACTTTAGCCATACTAATTAAATAAGTTGCTATCGTTATTTCCCTGGCAGTTTTCCAGTTCGCTAGTACATCCCTAACCATTATTACGTGATTTAGCCTTACCTGGTGGCCTATTAACGTAGCTTTTAATACGTATAGTTAGCCTGTTGTTATCCACAAACCTTTTAAAAGCCTTATTCGGCGATACCTTCGTTACAATATTAGTAGGATTATCTTTCCCGTTAATTTACTGGAACTCCTTAATATCCCTTCCCTTATAAGTTTCGCGGAGTGTTATTACGTTGATTATCAAGCGTTTTTCGCTAGTGGTTTCGAGCTTTGAAAGGTATTCGAACAGGCTCCTCGAATCGGTATAAATTACTACCAGGATAAGAGGAATCTTCAACTATCTGGTGATAACGTTATGGGTTTTCTATAATACCATATTTATATTAAATCTTGTTATTATACCATAAACTTTTAAAGTTAATACGTTTTATATAATCCTTTTACATTTAATAAAAGTCTAGTAAATTAGATTGCCGATAATACTAAATTAAATTTTCTTCCTATCTTTATTAACAAGGGTTATTGGGAAGCGGATCTGTAAAGACAAGTCGGTATTATTTACGAAGGACTCGTCCGTAAAAATTATTAATTTGGCTTTCGATAGATTAATTAGAACCATATTCATCCCTCGGTTCCGGTTTCGCATTTATTATTTAAACCTCTCATTTAGCCGGTTAAAGTCGTTATTTATTATTTTCTATACTTGTATCGAGATAGATAGGTCGTAGGAGGCCTTTAGTTAGAATATTGTGGTAATATAAATGCCACAGGCATACTATTCTAGGTAGTGTTAAGCCTCAACTACGTTAGTTTTATCGATTATAATAAAATCAATATCTTACCCCTTTGAACGAAAGTTAAGACCGGTGTGAATACAAAATATACGTATTAACGATTTATTAAAGTTACTTTGGCTACCCTTCATAAACGTCGTAACTGGCTTATAGTTTCAGAACTTAAAGTCTTTAATTACCTACTATTCTGATATTATAAAGCTATTCGTTCTAATAAAAAGGGTATCATTAGTTTATACACCTATTGAGACAAAGTTTTTCCTTTACGTTACTCATCAATACAAGCAGTATATTAAATACTTTATGTCTAACTATAATTCAAAATAAAATAAGTCGGTTAAGAATTAATAAACATTTATTTTGGATAATCCGTATAGTAGCTTAATATATTTTATTACCATCTCTAAAGAGTTCGTAGCACGTAGTTTCTATAGGAATTCTAATAAGATAATCCGCTATAAGTCGGTTGCCAACTACATGTATATTTACGTTATATCTTGGCTATTAAATGTAAACTTGTATTTTTATTATTAGCAGACTAACTTCGAAAACGATTATCAAATACTATTTTTTTCAAAATCGTTGATAACTACGTAAAAAATAAGCTTTTACTTTTATTGCCGTATATTTAAGCGATTTAATATCACTTTTCATACGGTTGCTCCGTGGCTTTTCCTTTAACCTCGTAAATAATTTTCGATTGAAAAATCGTGATATTTGGGTTTTGGAAGTTAAAATCGACTTTTGGTACGAATTATATAAATCATCGAATTAATAAGCTTTTAAACTCGATCCTGTTGCTTTCCTTAAAAGGTTTTCTGAAGTTTTTAATAATACTTTATATTTGAACTTTTCGTGCTAAGTTTTTTTGTCCTTTTCTTTTTTACTTACTCAATTAGTATTATAGATACAGCTTGATGTAAATTTTTCCTTTCTAATATTCGTCTTTTTCGAGGGTCGTTCGCGTTAGCAGCATTTTATCAGCTTATCGATAATGTGTAAAGAAGGTTCGTATTAGTTCGATCATTTAACTTAAGGGGCTCTATTGTTAATAACCCTGATATAAGGATTGGACTGGGTGGTACGAAACGCTATAAAATCACTAGCAGTTTTAATAACTATTTTAAAGCCGGCGATATTTAGGGTTTTGTATTGGCCTTTTCATTTACCTGGTTTCTGTTAAACTAGGACTTTATTTTTTAACGGCAAAGTAAGCACGTCGATTTTCATAGAGCCGTTCCTAGTGTTAAGGGTATCTTTAATTTGGCGGCGTACCAATTCTCTTCTTCATTCCTTTAGTGCTTTTCTGTAGGTTACTATTTGCTTTTAGGTACTTTTTAATGGCTGAGATTTACTCATCAGGCGTAGGTACACTCCAAAGATTAGTGGTGTTAACAATAAACCGTTAAGGCCCACAGTGTTATTCAAGCCTTTTACCGCTATTCAAAGGCGTTACTTTGAATTATTAAAGCTTTTAATCTCCAAGATAAGGATATTATACGCTTGGCGAAGTGATATGTGTACCCTTTTAAATTTTCCAATGCTTTAGTAGGCCCTTATCGACACTTATTTATATTCAATTCCTATTGTTTTGGCATTCTTTTAAAACTTTATAACCATAAAGTTGGTATTCATATCATGAACAACGATGTTAGGTAGGCCTCATTATGTGTTAATTCATAATATTCTTATTGTTTCCTATGTATTCTTTACCGATAGAGATATTAAAAACTTAGCTCTGTAAAAGAAAGATAGCGGAGTAAATGATGTAAAAAACGGGCTAAGTATATAACTAAAATATATTAATAATAACCTTATAGTTAAAGTAATCAGCGTTTTTAGTGTAAAGTTAAATCTTTGTGGAACTTGTGTATATGTTCAGTAGTGTTAATAAAGTTTTTACTTTAAGACTTTATATAATTTATTAATATCTGGATAATTAAAGTGCTAGTGTAGTTAATGTATTGCTAGCTTTTTTAGGTTTAATATTACTATCTTCAAGCCTTAAAGATGAAATTATAGGTGTTTACACTTTAAGTTGAGGAGAAACCTCTTACCGTTTTTAATGAGTTTGTAGGCGTTAATATTAAAGTTAACGACGAGGGTCTTTATATCCTTTAAACAAAAATTTAGGAAAGGGGACTTGAGAATGTGAAATGTAATCGATCTAATAACAGTAGTTATTTACCTGATCCAAAGCTAACTTTAGCTTTGTTAACATCGTAACGGTTAACTTTTGTAACCGTAGTAATTTCTCTTCACAGTGTTACGTATTGCTAATAGTCTCCTATTAAGTAACTTACTGCTCCTATGTCTGGTATAATACCTTAAAACGTATGATTCGTGTAACAATCGCAGAGGTTAACGGTATATAAGCGGTTAAAGGATTAGTTGAAATAAAAATAAGGGTTTTTACTGCCTGAACGGTATAGGAAGGCGTTTTCAGCCAATTAATAAGCCGTTTTAGGATTAATATCTTTATACCATTTAATTTAATTAGGGTTATTGTTACTGTTCATCGTTTCGTTGCCCTCGAAGTTTGCGGTATAATTTAAGTAGTCCTGTTTAAAAGCAATAAGGTATTGGATATGATATACTACATTTTTATTGTTATATTGGGCGAAAGGTTAGCGAGTTAACTAATGGCTAAACTTATTACAAATCTAATATATTTTACTACTATTATGATGATAATTCTTACGGTTAGCAGGTCCGTTTAGATCTTAGCCTTATTGTCGTTAACGTGGCTGTCACTTTTAGTCTAAGGTTGTTAGGCTAGGTCCTAGGTGTTAAAGATGCCTATAGCTGTATTTGCGGTTAACGTAATTAAATACCATACGGTTTTCTTCCTTTACGTTAGAGAAATTTCCGGCTTGGAGGTATATACTAAGCGAATTTGATATACGTATTAACAGGGTTACGATCGAGAAACGTAACTAGTTGAAAAAGCCTTTGCAAGTAGTATCTGAGCGCTATAATGCGTATTCGTATTCGTTAATGCCCGTAACGGCTGCTCGTATCTGCTTGCGAAGTGTAGCTTCATTAGCGTGGGCTTTCCTTATTTCCTGTTGGTATAATATCAACTTATTAAGCATTTGGTTTGACATATGCATTGGTATTTTGTCCTCTTTTTTCTCGCTATTATCGTAATTTACATCGTAGTGACTCAGTTCAGATAGTATTAGGTAAGATAGACATCGCATTCGAAGTAGCTTTTTATATTATTGTAAATTTTGCTAAAGGTAGTTGCTCAGGTTACTAAGGTTAGGTAATAGTTTTTAACGTACCTGATAAAGATTTCGGAGAATATTGAGTAAAAACCAAAAGAAGAAACCTTCATTTACTTGTAAATCTTTGAAGAGGGTATTATTTCCGTATTGAAAAGATTGTAGGGCTTCCCATTATACTTCTTCGTATCGTTTCAAATTTGTGAAAAATCCGTAAAAACTTGTAATTAATGTTAACTCTTTTGCCAGTTTTTTGGGAAAAGTCGCGATAATCATCCCAATCTTTATTAGTATTTCCTGAAAATTTAAGTTTTAAACTTTAAGAAACGCGGTGTTAAGGGTAATTACTAGTTATCTGGCTTAAGAGGTAAAGTCTTATAATAAAACCTATAGTGGGCTCGCGTATATAGGTAAACCTGTTGTAGGAAAGTTGTTAAGAAGCTTAGTGGTTTTGATTAAAAGGTTAGGGAGTAGTAAGGACTTAAAGATTTTAAGAAACTTGAAAATTTCGGTTAATTGACTGATAGAGAGCGCTAAAGTAAATTCCTCTAGTCGTATTGTCAGCTGTTACTTTACGCGCCTTACTGTTACCGAAAGCATACTCCACACCATTGCGTAGAGGTACCGGGTTGTTAAGCAGATTAATAGATTCCTTATTGTTAGCGCTTAAAGAGACTTAACTTAGCCAATGTTAAAGAAGAAGTTCCCTAAAATGTATGTAAAAGAATTAAGGTTTTTAATAAACTTTCTTTTATAATATAGGTTTTAAGGGTATTTTTTAAATTGTGTTAAGTCGAAAAGGGATTTTATTAGCTTAGTAAAGCTCTTTTCTTGTATATAAATTCTTCGTCGTTTAAATGTTACCTTTAACTCTGACTTTATACTTTTTTAAACTTTATTTTACATATTAATAATTTCGTTGTTGAAGAACTTACGGTATTTGCGAAAAGAACGGTTACCAAGATTAAAGCATTCTCTTCTATCTTAATCGATAACTTAACTACCATAAAGCTAACCAATTGCTTTTCTGTTAAGTTTTTTTCGACATCGTATAATTAGAGCTTTTTATCGTAATGTTTCGAAAAAAGAGGTCTGGGGGCTTTAATTGTCTTTATTCGCTTTTAATTTGGTGTTATTTTGAGGGTTTGGGTAGCGTAGGACTTAGTGGCGTGATATAGAGTGAATTTGGCAATGTTAGAGCATAGTGACTTGATGTTTTGGCATAAAGTTTCGTAGAAACTTGGCGATTCGGCGTAAAGTCGCGTAACAT
This sequence comes from Anisogramma anomala, assembly GCA_038502455.1. Classification (NCBI taxonomy): domain Eukaryota; kingdom Fungi; phylum Ascomycota; class Sordariomycetes; order Diaporthales; family Gnomoniaceae; genus Anisogramma; species Anisogramma anomala. The sequence continues at coordinate 502,358 of JASMMZ010000006.1, forward strand.
GGTTTTTTCGGCGTGACTTGGTGTTTTCGCTCGGAGCAGCAATCTTGACAATTGAATTGGTGTATGGGAAGTGAGAATAGTAGAGAAGGAGTAAAGGTTTGTTGTAAAGGGTAAGGTCGAAAGTCGTTTGTTGTTGTAGGTAAAGGCCGAAAGTTGTTTATTATTTTGGCTGTAGGACTTAATCGTTTTTATAGTAATAGTACCTGAAATAGAACTGACTTAGCCGTTTACTAACTTGCCTAACTTTGAGATTTCTGATAGTCAATTACAACGTATTTAAAAAAGATCTTTAAAGATTTCTTGGTGTTTTTAATAACGATACGGTCGCTACCTCTAGAATTCCATAAAGACTAGCGTAGCCTAAAGGTCTTCTTTATTTACTATTGTAGAGACCAACATAGTAGTAAAATCCCTTAGCAAAATTTTTCCTCTATCTTATCCGCCGTTATTAACGTAAAGCGTAACCAGAAAGTAGCCTTTTATTCTACTTAGCTTGTTTGTGCTTAACCTAATAATAACTAGTTAATGTTGTTAGGGCTTTGTATATTGCAACGTTGTCGATTCGATTGGTCGAAGTAACAATAGTATTACAATAGTCAAGTCATGAATGTATTGTTCTAGATTTGACAGACCGTTAGCCGGTCTGCACAGTAATTTATATGCCCAATTGCTTGGCTTATACTCTAGTATAAAGTATGCGCATACTGTACTTGACTTACAGCTAATACAGTAGACCCACACAAAACAATACACTTAACTTGCAGTAAGTAAAGTCAACTTTACTCTAAGTAGAGTTGGTCTACTGCACTACAGGATTACTATTCCAACATTCAACTTATATTCCGGTTTGAGCTAAAAACGGTTGAAGTGAATTAATATATTTAAAGACAAAATAAATTAATCTTTTTGTATAAATGTTAGGAATTTGCGTATTCGACTCAATATGAGCTAAATTTTGATAAAACCCATTATCCGTGTTATTTCCCCTCTTGTTACCGTTATTAAGTATTTTTCCATCGTTATTATAGGGTTTTTATATTGATTTTTATCCATAAAACACGGGAATAAGGATTTTATATTATATTGTTAACGTTTCAAAATTTTCAATGTTAATTATCATTATATTCGGTTTAAACAACGAGTTTCCGCGTACTTCATATACTATCCGTCCTTTTTCAAAGTTGAAAAATTTGTTTATGGCTATTTAAATGCCACTTATATAAACTGATACGCGAAAACTATATACGTAAGATCCTTTTGAATCCTTAAAATTTCCGGACTTTTATCTGCGTTACAAATTACATTTTTTTTACAACAAAAAAGTTGAATTTTTTATGGTTCAACCTATGATAGTAAGCCAAGTAGGTGTCAAATGATGTTAATAATTGAAGTATTATGAGAGACTAGAGAAGTTTACAGTGTTTCTTAATACAGGACCTATGTGCATGGTTCATTATGTGCTCTCCCACATGATGCCTGCGAACCGCACCCAGATCGCACACGGGCTGAGTAATGTATTGTATGATTCATCATATGCTCTCCTACATAACGCCTGCAAACCGCGCCCAAGTCGCGCCCGGGTTAGGTATTGTATGTGTACCCTTTATTACATGTATAGCCATGTAACCTATAGACTCAATAGCTAGTAGCCTAAGTCTATAATAGAATTAGAGTGTATTTAGAGTTATATTTATCGCCCGTTGGTAATAATAGCATCTTATTCCCGCCGGCAATGTCTACGTTTTATTTCCGCCAGTTAAGGACCTGTTATTATCGCTACAGATACTATTACTCATGTTAATAGCGTCACGAATATAACGGCACCAGTATAATATAAACTAAAAAAATACCAAAATTTTAATGACTTTACCACAGTAACCACAAAAGCTTAAATAGCTGCCACCCTCCCACATACAACATTGTTAGGGAGGAGCAAGATATGGAGAATAGGAGGGGGTGACAGTGGAACTGGTACAAGGGGGAGTGGAAAAGGTAATAACAAAGGTGTCCGTAGCGAGTTTATTTTTAATAAAGTCCACATCGTTTCCGTTGTTTTTTCCGCCGTCGTTGCTAATGCTGTTTTCGCCAAAGAGAGAGGTTAGGCGCGCTGGCGTTGCGTAACAACTGCCTAATAGCGCCGCGGCTGTGGTCTGCATGATGTTGCCTTTTGTTTCTTCGACGACAGCGTGAAAAGGTTACCCAAGGACAGTTAAAAATCGAACCGGTGCCTTTTCAATGACGCTAATGTGATAAACAGCTAACAGCCAGGTAATAACGGTAACGACGAGAAAATACCTGCTTTTATGTTCTATTACTATTCTTGATCAATTTTTAATCACTTTATGTGAGAACAATTAAAGTTTTTACAAATATAATCAACATAAATTACTTCTATTTTACCTTGTTCTACATAAACCCTATTATTTAATCCTAGGAAACAAGAATGTAACTTATATAAAATTGTGCTTTAAAAGATAGGATAAGGTTGGTGGAGCTTAGATTAGAAAGAGTAAAGAAAGCGAAACTAAATTCGAAAAAAGGGGCCCAAAATATATTCAGGCCTTTAAAATTTTACAAAGGAAGCTACTAGGCTGTTGCAACGGTAACGTAAAATATATATAAAGGTATCTCGTACAAATTTTTTTTTCCCTTCATACGGTTATTATTTACTTTGATATAAAAACATATATTAACGATGAATTATAAGGCGTTAAGGTTACTTATTAATGAACGACTTATATTTTATACGTATTGGAACAACAGTCAATTTCAGTACAGTCAAGTCAACTATACTAACAGTTGGTTGATTGTACTGACTCCAAATTGACTGTAGTTTGTTAGGTTTATTGCATTGAGTGCAAGTCAAGTGGAGTAGATATCCACTTTAGACTAGAGTATGAGCCAAACAATTAACCATAAAAATTAGTGTGCAGACCGGCTAGCAGTTTACCAAACTTAAAATTAATACATTATCACTTCTAATGCAATACCAATTACTTCGACCAAAGATTCTAATCGACAAAGTTGCAACAATAAAGGCCTACCAACACCAATTAGTAATCGTCAGGTTAAATATGGATAAGCTACGTAAAATAATAGGCTCATTTCCGCTTATTACAATTTGTTTGGATAAGGTAAAAAAAAGATTTTCATGAAGTAACCCTATAGATTATGTAATTATTTGCGGCAGTAAGTAAAGAAAACTTAAAAATTGTGTAGTTGTTTGCGATAGTTTAAAAATAACGACAATATTGCTATTGTGGAAAATACCGACAAATTTTTATTTCAACAGGTTTAAAATAAAACCGTTAAAATTGACTGTTAAAAATACTAAAATCGTTCATTTACCAAACGGATAAATTATTGATATTACGGGTACTACTATTATAAATGTAAATCATAAAAATGACTCAATTTTATTACTCTTTACCTATGAATAATAACTTTAATAATAAATAACTTGCAACATATCCTTTTATACCAATATTGTTTCCTACAACTTTTAACCTTTGTTACGATAGCTTTAAAATATGGTGTAGTTAACACTGTTACCAATCCAGCCAAAAAAAAGTAATTAGAGATCTCGGCATTATCTTCACTAAGTATTACAATAAAAACCTTTCATTTATGAACGCTGACAAATTTATTTTTCATTAAACATCTAACTAATGTAGTTAGCTACAACATCCTGTATTAAAAACCCACTGAAACCAATTAAAATCTTAAGGAACTCGACGATTTTCAAGAATAGTTTACAAATTAGACATTGAATATGTGAAAAATGGTAAACAAATAGGTTGAAAACAGGTTAAAAATTAAATTACCTAATCAAAACTTCGACCTCAGTATGAGAAAAAGAAAAGAAGGCGATCAGGTAAATGTATTACACGAATAAAAAACCAATGAGAACCCTTATTGGGTATATAAGGAGAGAGTTAAAGGTATTGCTGGCGACAATATCCTTCAACACCCTTATATACATTCGCAAGGTTACTACCAAGCCTAAATGAATTTATCAAACCATTTAACCCAAATTCATTTTACTCTCAAGCGCCTCTAGATATGAGAAATCAATTAACACACACGTATTAAGTTCGTAGATTCATTAGTTAATTAAGTAAAAACCCCACCAAAAAAAACTTCAAATTAACAAAATTCTTACCAAGTTCTTTACTGCAATTTTTAAGCCCCCCCTATGTTTAGTTTCAGTTAGTCTTCTGATAAAAATATTCAAAAAAGGAACAGCTTCATGCGTAAGGATATTATAAGTATAACTACTAGCTTTTCCCTCTCAAACCCTATCAAAGGTAACTATTTTATCTAGTAATACCATAAATTACTCTAATACTACAATTCAAGAGATTCAAACGGTTTTTACAACCAGTACATCAATCTTTCCCTTCGAGATATTCCTATGTTAGATACGGATTACGCGGCAATTACAACTTTTATCAAGATTCAAAGAAAGAAAAAAGTAAAACGGTAAGCCATACAACCTCCTCAACGTTAACTTGCGCCCGTTTTTGAACATTTACTATGAAATAAAAATTCATTTGCTAGATTTTTACTCGTTATTTCTTGAAATCTTCACTAGCTAAGCCAAAAATTTTACCTTTTGTACTTAACGAATTATGTATAGTTTTGAGAGCTTTACAATAGTTTTAAGGCTTATTTTAAGTACAATCTGAACATTCCCTTATCCTATACCAATTGTAACATAATTGAGTATTTTTACATATTAAATTATAAAAAAGTTGGAAAGTAAGATAAATCTCCTTAAAGATGTTTGAGAAGTTAATATTTTACTCACAAATTATAGGGAATGTAGGAACTAGTGAAGGCACGTTTCACTAACAAGTTTACTAGGTTGTTACAGGTTATAAAGAGTTTAAATACGCTCTTTAATGCTTTGAAGCCATTTAAAAATGGGGGTTTAGCCAGTTTCGGTTCTTGTTTACTATTGTAATGATACGCATGCCAAGTTCGACTAATATATACCCTCAAATTCACGACTTCAACAACGACAATGAAAACCTTGCCCACACTTATTAAATCGATTACAAGTATGGAAAAGTCAGGTAATACGTTTAAAAAAAGGCTTTAACCTAGAATCCTGACCACTAAAATACGTGAGGAATAGAATATTCAGTTTTTTAAGGTTTTAAAATGAGTTACGCAAATTGTATCAAAATACTAAAAAGTATAGAGTTTATGACAAACAAAATTGCTAGTATATACACTATACTACCGCCAAACGAAAATAGAAGTAGTTAATATAACACAATTAATACTCCTTCACTTCTAATTGGAAATATAGTGAACACATTATAGAATTTGAAGGTACGAATGAATAAAATAAAAATAAACCTATGTCTATCAGTTGATATAAAGATATTGATACCAGCTCGAAAGCAACGTAATAACTAGCTAACCACGCTTTCTTATACCACCTGATAGGTGAAGATCCTTATTAATATTTTACCGATAAAGATCTCAACTATAAATTTATTTACTATTCACGATAGTTACTCGAAGAAAATGTTTTAAGGTATTATGCTAAATGCTGGGACGACACGGTACTCAATAGGAGACTATTCAAAGTACATCGTATTACGAAAAGATATTAATATTGTTACGGAAATTAATTCTATGGATATATATGAAGCCAAAATTAGCTGTAACCCTAGAAAAAAACTCTTTTAACTAGTATTGACGAAATTAATAACAGTTATTAGGCCTCTTATCATTCACATTTTAAAATTATTTACCACTTTCCTTACTCATTCTGAAGACATAAAGAATTTCGACGTTAACTTCAATTTTCAAACTAACGAACTAATGAAAAATGATGGCAAGAGGTTTTCACTAAGTTTGAAATAGGTTTACTTCTTGTTTTAATATTGAGGGCCAATAGTAATGGTGTCAAAATTGATAAAATTAAAATTTTGTTAATTACAACGACGATTTAACTGGATAATAACTAACAGGCTATATAAAGTTTTTAATTCGACTAGCCACAAAAATATAAACTTGTGGACGTTAAATTCAATTAAACGGCTTTACTATCACTGTTAAATACACTTCTAACTCCACCTAAAGTTTAAGTTTACGTTTAAAAGAATCAAAATTCTAACTTGAAAGTTTTGGTCAAGGTGTTTTACTAAAACGATCAATTTGTATTTTATCTTATTAATTTAGTTGCATCGTTTTACGCCGCTAAATTCCTTCAAATTATAAAGTCGAAAAAATATATGAGGTATTACAAATTTTATAAATTAATACGTTCCTAGAACCCCTAAACATATTAGTTTACAATATTGGTATTAACTTTATTATAATAGAATTTGGAACTCATGTTAAGTCGATGAGAATTTATCTTAAATAAGTTATTATGAAAGCTTATTAAGGTATTTGTAAGATCGAGAGAATTTTTGCACTTTTTCGAAAAGCTTACGATATTTTCAACTTGAAAAGCGATAATTTTACGAGTTGAAAAGTACAGCTGTAAATGGAAGTCAAAAGTCTCAATAACATTGTTGGTCCTAACAGTCTTATACCAACTTTGCTGGTATTTAAGGTGTATCCACATATAATAAATTAGTCACCACGATTGTTCAACACCTAGAAGAATACTATAATATATAATAAAGTTTTGAAGGAAGTGATAAAAGAATTAACACGTAACCAGATTAATAATACCCTTCATACTAAGAAAAAAATCATCGACAATAAATGTGTTATCTTTATTTCTCTAAAGTAAAATATGTTGGTAGGCTTTCATTGTTGCAATGTAGTCAATTAGAATCACTGTGGTCGAAGTAACTGGCGCTGTATTGAAATTGGTTGTGGTTCAGTTGTAAGTTCTAAGTTTGGCAAGCCTTTAACTAGTCTGTATGCTAATTTGTATTGCCAAACGCTTTGGCTTATTCCCCATTTTAAAGTGGGTACCTAATACACTACACTTTCAATACAGTCTCACGAACTGCAGCCAATTTGCAGTAGGTATAATCAACTAAACTAATCATTTAGTTGACTTAACTTTACTGCATTTAACTGATATTTCAACACTGGCGGCTTGTTATTTTGTGCCTGCATACCAGCATGGCCTGCCATTAATTGGTGGCAACCTCTAAAATCTCTCCTTAATTTGTAAGCTAACAACAAGCCAAACCTCTATTAATTCTGATCGATTAGTACTGAAATTGATATTAATTACAGCCCTTCGTAACCCTTTTGTTTCACCCCTTCGCGACTTCTATTCTTTAACTCAAGTGCACTAATCTTTTGCTACAAACGTATGCGTATCATGTATTCCACCATTTATGTATCTATTACTAGTAGTTCAACCTACTAAAATTGATATCACTACCTTTACCACTTTTACCATTAACATTACTACCTTGGTAGTCTTCAAGTTTACCGGAGCTTCCCTATGTCTCTAAATTATATATCGAGTGGTTTATATAGCCCTCGGTCTGTGCGGTTAACGTATTAATATCTATAAACTTTTCCAAGGCGCTATTAGGTGTGGTCTTAGTTATAGTGTTAACGGAGTTATCTTCACCATTAATTTACCAAAACTCATTAATTTCCCAGGTTTCGTATATCTCCCTTAAAGTTATTACGTCTATTATTCAACGTTTTTTATTAGTTGTACCCAGCTTTGATAAGAATTCGTAAAGGCTCTAGGAGTTTATAAATATCACTACAGGTATCGGAAGCACTCCTAATTATTTAGTAATAATTCTTAGTATTCCATTAGTTAATATACAGATATCAAAGCCCGATGTTATACTATATACCTTCAAAGTTAATACGTTTTGTATTATACGCTTATACTTAACAAAAATCCAATATACGAGGTTTCTGGTAATTGTAAATTGCTCTTTAAATCTCTTCTAGTTGATAAATATTATATAAAAACCCGATTTATAGTGTAAAGTTAGTATTATTTACAAATAATCCGTTCGTAAAAATCTTTTATTTCATTTTTGTCAGATTTACAGAAATCGTATTAATTTTTTTTTGAATGATTTAATTGTCACTAAATACTTCTATTTAACCTATTAAAGTCCTTATTTTATAAATCTTATATTTATACCGTAATGATTAGGTCATACGATACTTTCGGTTAATATAACATAGTAATATAGGCCGCATTAACCCTTTACTTTAAATATCTCTATAATTTTATCTCGTTGGTTTTATCGATATTCATTAAACTCCTAACTTACCCTTTTCAACAAAAGCTAATATAAGTACCACTTTTAGCCTTAACACTATAAATACGGATTAACGATTTATTAAAGTTGATTTATATGCTTTTATCCAACGTTTTAATTAACTTTTACTTTCAAAGGACTAACTTTTCGATAATACGCTATTCCACCTCCATAAACCTAGTATTTCCAGAAAAAAAAAGTATCTTTAGTTTATATAACTACGATACTAAAATCGTTACCCTTCGAAATTCGTAGATATGAGTTAAATGTTAAAATTTTTATACCTAAGCTGTTTTTAAACTACTTGTAATACGTTATAAATCAATAAAGATCTACTTGGGCTAATCTGTATAAAGGCTTAATATAACGTATTACCGTGTTAACTGGAAACTTTCCACTTGTTTTTTTCGGCAATTTTAATAATAAATTTCGTTAAAGATAGGTAATAAACTACGTATATGTTCATGTTATATTCCGGCCATTAAATGTAAACTAGGATTTTACGCCAAAAGTAAACGGTAATGATTACGACGATTAAACTCTAACGGATTTTTCAAATTATAGGTATAAAATAAGGATTTAATCCTTACCTTTATTATTATATCTTTAAACGATACACCGTAAATTCTTATATGGCCGGTTCATAATCTTAATTTTAGCCTCGTAAATTACCTCCGACTTAAAAATGATTATGTCTTAGCTTTTACATTACGTTAACAATACAAATTAAGCAACCCCTTGTAAAAAAAAACCGTTAATCTCCATCTAATCACTTTTTTTAAAAAAGATTACACGGTATATTAATAATGACTTTAACACGTAACGTAAAGGAAAGTATTATGTTAGAATTCTCTCTTTAAGATACATACGCCGTTGTATATACCCTCTCAGGCTTATAATTCTTGTCGCCGTCATTTTTTTGATGTATATCTCCCTTTTAAATGGTTTTCCACACTCTCAATATTCTATTAATTTATCAACGATCGACTAGAAAGGATGATATTATCTAATTCGTATAACTCGTAGGATATCAACATTAATATTCATATTAAATTCCTGGTTTTTCTATACGGTTTGACTTATATAGTTCGGAAAGTAATAAGGCTATTAGTAGTTTTAACTACTACTTTTAGGTTTGTAATACTTAAAATCTTATACGATTTATTATATTTACCTGGATTTTGCCACATAGGTACTTTACTTTGTAGGGAGAGAGATAACACGTCTATTATTAATGATAAATTCTTGATATAAAGGGAGTTGTTAATCTAACGGTGTACCGACTCCTTGTTTAGTTCCTTTATGTTTTTACTATATATTAAAACGCGTTTTTAGGTATTTGATTATAGTGGTTACTTAGTTGTTATAAGTAGGTAGGCTTCAAATACCAGTAAAGTTAGCACAAGGTTATTGGGGCTAATAGTATTGTTAAAGCCCTTTACCTCTATTTAAATCCGTGCTTTTAACTTGTAAAACTTTTAATTTTCAGAGTAAAGATATCGTAAGCCTTTAGTAAAAGAAGGTATGTTTTTTTGACCTTATTAATATCTCAGTAAAACTCAACAAAAACCTGTTTACACCAAATTCTCATCGATTTAATATTGAATTAAAATGTTATCGTAATAAAATTAATATTAGTGTTGTAGATTAATACGCTTGGTAGACTAGGATACGTATTAATTTACAAAATACGTAATACTTTCCATGTTTCCTTCGCCGTAATGATTCTAAGGAACTTAGTGCCATAAAAAGCCGAAACGGAATTTTGAACGTAAAATACTAACCTATTTTTTAGGTAAAATACGTTTACGAAAACTTTGAAGGTTAGTTGATATTTCTTTAACGTAAAATTAAGTTTTAGAGGGCTTTAAAAATATTTTCAATGATACTAAAATCGTCCAATTTCCTTTAACGCTATTGAATCCTTATTTTTATAACTAACTGTCTTTAAACCCTTGTATAGCCTATTAATTACCAGGTAATTGAACCTATGATATAATAAACTAAGTTTGGACTTCTTTGGGTTTAATACAATTACCTTAAGCACTTAAAGATAAAACTAAATAATACTTTTATTCAAATTAAAGTAAAAACATTTTACCTTCTTTAACCTAAATTAATTAATCAATTTGAACTTTAACGTTAATATCGGGTTTTTTTTATTTTTAAAGTAAAGATGAAAGGGGGTAAAAGATTCCAAAATATGGAAAATAATAAGATTAACAAATGTAATAACAGTCGTCAATCCTAATAAAAAAATCTCTCTTTTAAGGTTAAAACTGATCTTAACTTTATCAATATCTGTATAGTTAAGTTTCGTAGCCATATTCATATTCTTTCGTAATACGAAGTATTACGAATAGGTTTTTATTCAATACATTGCAGTTTTAGTATCCGGTATAATACCCTGAAAGATCTGTTTAACGTAGTGGTTTTAAATGTTAAAGGGGTATATAAAGCTAGGGTTTTTATCGTTATATAGATGATAGAGGTCCTTACCTGTTAAACAGTATAAGAAGGTGTGGTTGGCGAGTTATTACATTACTTTTGGGACGGTGTTAATGTCTTTATACCAGTCGATTACCTTGGGTTTATTTATTTATTCCTTTACCTTCTTCCGTTTAAAGTCTATAGCTTATTCGATGTAATTTCAACTGAAAGTAAACGGGAATTATATACAGTATATCGCCTGCTTTAATTCGCGTTCAGCAATAGTGTAACCAGTTAAACAACATCTTTACTTGCCGTTAATTTAATATCTTTTGAGGTTTAAATTTAAAGTAAACATACTTAGTTATTTTGAAGATTTTAAAGAAAAAGAATACCCTTTTCTATACGTAATTTGGTTACGTCCCTAGGTTCAAACCTTTCGTTAACCATACTTTCCGGGCCTTCCGTATTTACGATCGATATAATACGTATAAAAGGGGTCTTTTTTATTATCATCAAATTTTGAAGCTTAGAGATACATACTAATCAAGCTTAAAATTCAAGCCGTTACGGTCGCCAACGAAAAACGTAACTAGCTAAAAAAAACCTTGACAAGTGACTTCAAGGTATTAAAGGACGTATTAGAACTTTTTATATCTCGTAACGGTTTTTAGAACCTATTCGAAAAAGGTGTTTTCGCCAGCTCCTACATTCATCATTACTTATTAACAAAGTATCAGGCTATTAAGAATATAATTAAGAAGGTCCATTTTGCTTTTCGTTTCTTTCTTATATTTCAATAAGTAAAACTACTAAATAATATTTTAATCGGTGTGTTATTATACGAGACTAGTATCATATTTGAAATATCCCTTAAAATCATCGTAAATTTCACAAAAGGAGGAGTAATTTATTAGATATCGAAGGTAGTAATATTTGGTTTAGCCAGTAAGAACACTGGAAAATAACGAGTTAAAACCTAATAATTTGACTTTTATTTAGCAGTAGATGTTGAAAAACGGGCGTAATTTGACATCAAAGAGGTTTTACGGCTTACCGTCATATTTATCTTTTCCTTCCCAAATTTTAACGAATGTTGAAATTACCGCGCAAGTTGTATCTACAATGGAAACATGTCGAGAAGGAAGAGTAATATACTAATCGTAGGAACCCTTTGGATTCCTTAGCTGGTTTCAGTAGATAAGATAGTTATCTTTGGCTAAATTTAAAGTGAAAAGGCTAGTGGTTATACCTATAGTAGACTTACATGTGAAACCGTTTCTTCTTTAATTTAGCTGATAAAAATAGACGTATTAAGGAACTTAGGTAAAAAGAACTTAAAGATTTCCGCTATAAGGAACTTAGTAATATTACTCTTAATGATAAGGATTACGTCAAGGTTCTTGATTAATTAAGTGGTAGATTTAAAAACTTATGGTTTGTAGGTTAATTAACTTTTTGCGGCTAATGGTATTGTACTGTTAAACTTACGTAAGAGTGTTGGAAAAATTTATCTGGATTTAAACAGGGCCTTACGAACGCGTATAAGATCGTTAAATAATTCTGTCGCCAGCAGTTCCTTTTCTTTTTCCATTATTTTTAAAGGTCTATTAAGGGTCTTCGTCGGTCCCATATTCAGACAGTAAGTTTACTAGATTGCCATTTTTTCCTTTATTCGCAAATAGGTGAGCTCTTCATTTGATTATTTTAATCTTTATTTTCGTCTTAAGTTGCCCATCCGCTATCTTTTATATCGATAGGGTTCATTTATTAAACCACTAGGTGAAATCGTAGAAGGTATTATACCCTTAATTATATTATTTAGGGTTTGATTCAAAAATGAAACAGCCGGTTCAGTTGGTTAAATATTCGGGGATAAAGTCTTTATTAGCATCGGTAAACCAGATATATTCGTTATAGTGCTTTGAAAAGATGGTATCAAGGTCTTTGATTGCCTTTTTGCAGTCGGAGTCGTTAACGGTATCTATTCCAATGCGTTTTGAAGCCATCATAACGAATATTGAAATGTATAGGGGGGAAAAGAGTAATGTATATTGTTGGATCATAGGTTTTCCGTTAATGTTAATATTTAAAGGTTGTCAGACTTAGTTGTTTTGCAATTTGTAGTAGTAGTACCCGTAATAGTATTAACTTAGACGTTTGCCACCTTGCCGACCTGATGATTTTTAAGAATTTTAAGCGTTCAATCTCAACGCCTTTAAATAGAATTAATAAATATTTCTTAGTTTTTTCTGTAGTAGCGATACTATTGGTTACTTATAAACTGCAGCCAATGGTTGTATAACTTATAAGTTTTCCCTACTTTCTTCCGCAAATATCTACACAACTTATAAGATTCTTTCACAAAAACCTTTCCCTAAACTTACTTAAATAAATCGTAACAACCGTAAAGCAGATTTTTCTTCTACTTAGCCAATCTGTGCTTAACCAAATAAGTACCAATTAGTATTGATAGGTATTTATTGTTATAACGTAGTTGATTCGAATCACTGTAGTCGAAGTAACTAGTCTGCATTGAAATTGGTTGTGGTTTAATCGTATGTTCTAAGTTTGGTAAACCACTAGCCAGTTTGCATACTAATTTGTATGGCCCAAATCTTTGGCTTATCCCCTACTTTGAAGTGGGAATCTACTGCACTGAACTTGCAGTATAGTTCTACAAACTGCAGCTAAATTTAAGTAATTACAATTAACTAAACTAGAAGTTAACTTGGCTTAACTTTACTGCATTTGACTTCTATTCCAACAAAATTATTATTTGGAGAGAGATAAATAAATTTAATGAACCCTATATTATAATAGATATCGTTAACTTGAACGTAGTAATTCAACTAATTCAAAATCCTATTATTTTCTGTATTATATAAGTTTAATTATATTAAAGACCCTTTAATTCCAATAAAGATTTTTAATCAAAAAACCTTAGATCCAAGCGAATCAGCCAATATAATCCCTATGAACAGATCATTAACAAGTTGATGAGACGTTAACGGCGTGAAAAACAATCTAAAAAAGGATATATATTAAAAATGAGAATAAAACCAAGGAAGAAAATCTTAGAAATGCAAATATTATAATATTTGTATTTTAAAAGGAAAAAATGTGATAAATGCATTGCTTTCAAGTTGCTAGTTGAAGGTATTATTAATGAAACAGGTAAATATTTGTGGGAAAACGACCGAATTAAAATCGACAACGTTCTTATAAAAAAAACTTTATTTAATTTCTAAATTTCATACAATTTAAAAAGTAATAAGTTACAATCTTTAAGTTGATGATAATACACAAGGTCAAAGGTAAAATCAAGAAACAACTGTACAAAAAAATTAAGGATACTTATTTAAAAATACGTTAATAAAGGAAAAAACTGGATTTTTATTTTATTTTCTACGATTCATAAAATTAGAAAACGTTTGAAAGTTTGAATCAATACTCGTTCAACTATTGGTGTAAAAAGTATGTTTATCTTTAATAGCTGTAATATCATGCAAGCGTGTATATAACCTGTTACTAATTTTCAACAGTTTATATTATTAAAATTACAGAAGAAGTTAAGAAACACGTTTTCTATTGATATAATAATACAATAAATCAAACTTTTATACATAATAACCTAAGCAAGTATTAGTTAGTTCTTAATGTATTGAACGAAATTTAAAAACAAGCTCAGTATAAAAATATTAACGTTTAACATGTACTTATTAATTATATAGGATGAAAACTTCGGTATCGTTAATATATAAACTAATGATATAATTTTCCATAAAAACGCTAGGTTTGTAGTAGCAGAATAACGTGCCATCGAAAAGTTTGGCTTCTGAAAGTGTAAACCAATTAAAATGTTGGTTAAAGGGGTATAATTTGACTTTAATGGATCCTTAATCCGTATTTATAGTGTTAACAATATCTGTAGTATGGACTTTAGTATATGCGAAAAAGAGTAAGCTACGAGCCTGGCGAAAATTAGCAAAACCGAATAGGTAAAACTATAGCAATACCTGGAACAAAGAGCACAAGGAGTGTATATTGCCACGTTATACCAATCAAAAGTATCTTATAATCTGTATATTACGATATAGGTTTAGGATATACAAGATGAATATTTCAATATATTAAATATATGGATTAAGTAGTAAATGGATGAATTGGATAAACGTATTAATATGGTACCAGTAGAGTTTAAATGACGAAATTAATGATTTTTGCGAACGGTTTTTTTACGAAAATACCAAACTTACATCGCAAATCGAATTCTTTATAATAATTATTAATAAAGATAAATTTGATAGATAGTTAAAGATTACCAGCAACCTTGAATATCAGATATTAATTAAATGTAAACGTGT
The DNA here is from genome assembly GCA_038502455.1 of Anisogramma anomala. Classification (NCBI taxonomy): domain Eukaryota; kingdom Fungi; phylum Ascomycota; class Sordariomycetes; order Diaporthales; family Gnomoniaceae; genus Anisogramma; species Anisogramma anomala. The sequence goes on from JASMMZ010000006.1 coordinate 517,377, forward strand.
AACATAAAGTATGTTGATGTTGAAGGTTTACAGTGTAATAGCAGGCATAATATCGTTATAGTAACTGATGATACGTTAAAAATTATCAACAAATGGTTAGGATTACCTCCGATGTCTATAGATATATATACAAACTCTTAGAGCCTTTGCAAATAATTATCAAAATTAGGTTTCAATAATAAAAACATTTTGTTGGAATAGTATTGCATGCAATGCAGTAGGTCAACTTTACTTACATTAAAGTTGATCGTACTGCAAGTGTATTGCTTTATGCAGACTTACCGCATTAGGTGTAAGTCGAATACAGTACGCTGCATTTCACTCTAAGGCATAGTCCAAGCAATTGTCCATACAAATTATTGTGAAAATCGGTTAGCGGTCTGCTAAACCTAAAACAATACATCTATCACTTGACCAATGCAATACTACTTTTACTTCGAACAATAGAATCGACAACGGTGCAACGATCTAAAGACCTACCAACACTAATTAGTGCTTATTAAGTTAAGCAAAAATTGGCTAGGTAAAAGAAAAGGCTAATTTCTAGTTATTCTCTACGGATAAAGCGGTTAGATTAAAGGAAAGATTCTTGCGAAAGGCCTCTATTAGTACTGTGTCAGTTTCACAACAGCAGGAAAACAAAGAAGACTTTTGGTTTATATCAGTTTTATAATGGCAATCTGGAAGTTAGCGACGGTATCGATATTAAAAACACTAATAAATCTTTATTAATCTTTCTTAAAGACGTTGAAATTAACTGTTAAAAGTCTCAAAGTTCGGCAAGTTGGCAAATAGCTAAATCATTACTACTACAGGTGCTACTATTATAAGAAAAACAACTAAGTCCTATGGCCTATAATAACAAACAACCTTTAACCTTCACTTACAACCTCCAATAACAGACGACTTTCGACCTTACCCTTTATATCAAACCTTTGCCCCTACTTCAATCTTTTCACTCGCAACGCCAATTCAATTGTCAAGTCCGATACTCTCAACGAAAACACCAAGAATCACCAAGTCGTGCTGAAAAAGCCACATTACGCGACTCCACGCTAAATTTCTAATTTCTCATACGACTTAATACCAAAACGCCAAGTTCCTACGCCTAAAGATCACCAAGTCCCTCGCTCTACACACTTACCAAATCCTTCACAGGCCAAAAACTTAAGATGTCTACCACAAACGCTCATTTTGAAGCTATCAACAACTCTGAAAGGAAAAACGCAATTAAAGCTCTCGGAACTACTTTTATCAAGTTTTACAATGAAGACCTTTATGCGCTAAATATCGATTAAAAATCAATGGAAAAACATCTTATCCACTTCGCCGGCTACTACATCATTAAATACAATAATACTAACGACCAAAAACAGGATTTTGGCAACTTCTAAAACCTTTTTGGCGATTAGACCACTAATATATAGATTTTAGTTTGAAAAGGGGTAAAGCTAAAGGTTAAAACGAAACTTAAGCAACAAGACGTTTATATACTATTACAAAATACTAGAAAATCAGCGTAAAAACTTTTCGACCTAACCTAACTTTAGAAACGCCCTTAAAGATCATACCTTAAGGAAAAAAGTGTTAAAAAACCATATAGCCCTTACACGCGATTTAAAGGACCTCCCCTTTACCCTTAACTAAGTTAAGCCTCTTTACGCGTGTGTAATAGGTATATTAACCCACTCGGCAGCTTAAAACCTTTACGTAACAACGAAAAGTACGTTTTTAGTGGCGGCAGGATACGTAAAGCAACGGCCGCCCATGCGGCTCAAGGTATTAACACCGGCGCTTTATACTAGTCAATTAAATAAGATAATCAGGCTTTTCAAAACCATGAAGTACTTATATCTACCCAGCAATTCAATCTACAGGCTTCTTATAACACTTCCCCCTTATGTTTACCTATTTACAAAAGCCTACTATATGTACTACCACAGGACTTTATCTCTCGGATTAGACAACTAGTAATTACTTTTAATATCATACCTTAAAAGCTTTAAGGCCTAAACTGCTGGAAAATACTAATCAAAATTAGGATAATTATCGTAACTTTCCCCTAAAACCTATTAAGATAATTAATATTAATGATAAAATGCTTACGGACTTCGTTAAGATTTAAAATAACACAAAAAAAATAACGAAAAGCCTTATAATCTTTTCGATACCAAAATAATGCATTTTCTAAATATTTAAAATTAAATGAAGGTTTCCCCTTTTAATTTTTACTTGATATTTCCCGAAATCCTTATAAGGCACGTTAAAGACTATTATGTAACCTTCCTAATTGAAACAATCACATCTCACGAAATTTACGATAATATAAAGAGCTATTTCGAATACGACGTCCACCTTATGCAATACCATACAAATTAGGCAACCATGAGGTAAATAATGATAATATTTAAAAAGAAAAATGAGGAAACACAGATGAATATGCTTAACCAAATGATTAACAAGTTAATTCTATGCCTGAAAGCAGTAGGAAAAGCCCACGATGGTGAAGACATACTTTGCGAACAAGTACAGGTAACAGTTACGGGCATTAGTAAGTTCGAATACATTTTATAACGCCCAAATACCACTTACGAAAGCTTTTTTAACCATTTACGTTTTTCGTTTACCACCATCATAACGCTTGAACCAAACTCGCTTAATATATACCCCCAAGCTGACAACTTTCCTAATATAAATAAGGAAGACCTTACTATAGCTAATTACGTCGACCGCAAGTATAGTTACGGACGCCCACAACGCCTAAAGTCTAGTCCATCAGCTATAGATCAAATGTAGTAGTTATGTCGGTTCTAATAAGGCCGAAATTCTTGCGGACCTATTAACTGTAAGTATTATCATTGTAATCATGGTAAAGGATGTTAGATTTGTAGTAAGTCTAGCTATTAGTTAACTCGACACCCCCCTCCTCCTACCAAAAGTAATAAAAAAAAGGCAGTATATCACACCTAATACCCCATTGCTTTTAAATAAGACTACTTAGATTAAATCGCAACTTTTAAGGCGACGAGTTAATTAACGACGTTAATACCCCTAAATAAATCAAGTAATACGAAGATACTAATTTTAATACGGCCTAATAACTAAGCGAATACGCCTTTCTATACTGTTTAAGTGGTAAAAACTCTTACCTTTGCCCTAACCAAACTTCCGACCGCTTATACAACTTTAAACTTCGCGATGGTTACGCGGACCAAACGTTCCAAGGTAATATACCAGACACAAATGTAGTAAAGTACTTAACAAAAGACTATTCGTAGTATGTAACATTACGAAAGGAAAACACTATAGCTACTAAAATTAATCGTTACAACATTATCAAAGCTAAAATTAGCTTTAAACTAGGCAAATAACTATTGTTATTAGAGACAAAGGTAATTTAAACTGTTATAAAAGCAATTACATTCTATATCTTCAAGTCTCCTATCCCTTTCCTTCTTTACTTAAAGGATATGAAAACTTTCGATGTTAACATCGATGTTAACGCAAACGAGCTAGTTAAAAACGGCCAGAGGTTTTCATTTGCCTTTAAGTAAAGATACCTATGGTTTTATCTTTAAAGCCCAAAAACAATGGTATTAAACTAAATCAATCCGGATATACTTTAATTATACCGGTGTTTTAATCATACAGCCGTTAATAGGCTATATAAAGTCCCAAAGTCTATAAGGTATAACGATTAAAAATAATTTACCCTAAAAGCAATTAAAATTTTTACCACTACTGTTAAACGTATATCTAAACCCTTCTGAAATTCAAATTTACACTACAAGACGATAAGAATTTTCACTACGAAATCTTCGTCGATGTATTTTACTTAAATAACAAACTTATTTTTTACATTGCTGATTCTGCAACCTATTTTCACGGGGTTAAGTTTTTAAATACCTTTTTGACAAAAAATACGTGCGGAATTCTAAAGATACTATAAATTAATAAATACCTAGATCTATCTATCGTCGTAATTTACAATACCGACACCAACTTTGCGGCGGCAGAATTCTAGGGAAATGGTAAGGTAATATGTATTTAGTATAAACAGGTGCCTATAAAAACCTACTAAAGTATTGAAAAGATTAAAATGATACACGCCCTGCTTCTCCAAGCGTATAATATCCTTATATTGGAAATCGAAAGTTTTAAGGATCCGAAGGCACGTTTATAGATAGTAGTAAAGTATCTAAACGATACTATAAACCTTGACGGCTTAATGTTAACGCTTTTAGTTTTTAAAACGTACCCACGCCTGACGAATAAATCTTTGCCCTCGACAAGTATTCAAAAACTTGTTACGGCTTACAGTAAATCTTTAAGAAAACTACGAAGAAAACCGATAAGCCGTCAAATTAATAAGATACTTAACACCAAAAACGACCCTACAATAATCGATATACTTAATTTACCATTACAAATTAAAGTGATCGTATAGTAGAAGCAGGGTAAATAAGAGAGCCTATATAAAATATTAAGTATCGCAAATTCCAAAGTAGTTATTAAAACTATTAACGGTCTTGTATTTTTCCGAACCACTTAGATTAAGCCCTATATTCGGGCTATTAATGAGAAAGATCTTTAAACTAAATCACCCAGTTAATATAAACCTCCTTTACTAGTTATCAACAAACTGATAAAATTTCGCCGGCGCGAACGACCCACAAAATAGAGGAACGTTAAAGAGAAAAAAAATACATACCGGACCGTATCTACAATATTACTTAAGGAAAAAAAAAAGATAACAAAAACTTAGCACTAAAGCTTCGAACGCAAGGGATAATCTAAACCTCCATCAAATCCTTGAATAAAAGCGACAAGGTCAAAATTAACGGCCTGATAACTCGAAGGATTATACAATTCGTGCCGAAAACCGATTTAAACCTTTAAAATCCAAACTTTAAGATCTTTAAATCGGGAGGATTATCTACGAGGTTAAAGGAATAACCACAAAACAGCTATACGAAAAATCACGTCTAATCGCTTAAGGATACGGTAATAAAGGCAAAGACCAAATCTTTATATAATCGCTAAAGATTTGTAAAATCAGCTAATATTTAGTTGTCTGTTTAATAACAAGTTTGCTAGCCAAAATTAAAAGCAAGTTTATATTGAATAGCCGTAATATAACACAAGCCTACATGTAGTTAACAACGGATTTACGACGGATCGTATTGCTAAAACTGTTACAAAACTTCATACTATATATTCTTTGGGCACGGTAATAAAATATATTTAACAATTATACGGATTAGCTAAAGGCAGAATCTATTGCTTCCTAACCTAATAATCGTACTTTCAATTACAATTAACGATAAATTTTTACACGTATGATCCATACTTATGAATAACATAAAAAAGGATTTTAACAAAATAAGTATGAAAATGAACGATACCCTGTTTATTAAAACGGCTAACTTTATAAAAGAAAATTAACAAACGATTAAGTATTTTAAATTCTAAAATTATAAGCCGGTGATAGCATTTATACAGGGCAGCTAACTTAACTTTAATAAATCGTTAATCCGTATACTTAATGTTAACGCCGGGTTTGACTTTCGCTCAAAGGACTAAAGTACTGTTTTAACCACAAATATCAAAAATAATATGGTTAAGGCCCAACGATACCTTAAATAACGTGCCTGTTGGAATAGTATTATATGTAGTACAGTAGGTCAACTTTACTTACAGTAAAGTTGACTATACTGCAAGTGTATTACTTTGTGAGAACTTACCACATTGGGTGTAAGTCGAGTGCATTACGCTGCACTTCACTCTAGGGTACGGGTCAAGCAGTTAGCCAAGAAGGTAGCTACACAAATTACAGTGAAGACCGGCTAGCGGTCTGTCAAACCTAGAATAATACATCCACCATCTGACTACACAATACTACTGTTACTTCGACCAATCTAATCGATAACGTTGTAACGTCTAAGGCCTATCAACACTAATTAGTGCTTATTATGTTAAGCACAAATAAGCTAAGTAGAAGAAGAAGCTACTTTCTGGTTACGCTTTAAGTTAAACGACCGCTGGGGTAGAGGAAAGATTTTTGTGAAAGGCCTTTATTAGTACTATGCTAGTCTTCTAACGGCAGAAAATTAGAGAAAACTTTTAGGTTGCGTTAGTTTTCCAATAGTAATCTAGAAGGTAGCAATGGTATTGTTATTGAAAAACACAAAGAAATCTTTATTATTTTTTTTAAAGAAGTTGAGATTTACTATTGGAAGTCTTAAAGTTCGGCAATTTGGCAAACGGTTAAGTTAGTACTACTGCGGGTGTTATTACTACAGAAAAATGACTAAGTCTCTACGCCAAATAACACATAACAAACAACTTTCACCCTCTAGTATTAACAAAAACCTTACTCCCTACATTAAACCTTTACGCTTACTTTACTTTTTTCATTATCTTCGTCACTTTAATCGTCAAGTTCGCCGTTTGGAGAGAAAACACCAAGTTACGCCAAGAAAACCACATTATGTGACTTTATGTTAAGTTACTAAGTCGTCAAATTCCCATGCGATCTTACGCTAAAACACTAAGTTCCCTACACCGAAAATCACCAAGCCTCTCTCCCTACACATCCTACACAATCCAAAATACCAAAATATTTACCGTAAACGCTTATTTTAAGGTTATTTCCGACCCCGCCTTGAAAGAAATAATTAAAAACCTTGAATTAGTTTTTGTTAACTACTACAACTAATAACTCAGGATTACGAATGTTAATAAGACTCCATTGAATCCCACCTAAATTAATACGTTAGCCAGTACATCTTCGAGTCTGATGCCGGTAAAGAGTTCAGCTACGGTATCCACACTTTTCAAGATTTTCGCTAGTTTTTTAACTATTAAATTCTCGATATATGAAGGATAATTTAGCGTACGATTAAAGCTAAGCTGATAAAGGAGGTTACATACCGTGGTATCTATATTCCTAAGAAAACCCTATTAGGATTGGCGGAAACCTTTTACGAATTAGCCTAATAGGGAAACTACCCTTAAAACCTTGATTCTTAAAACCCATAAGGAAAAGTGAAAAGCGTTAAGGGATCCTAACGCTTATATACACGTTTCAGGAGACCTCTAACTTACCCTTAGCTAGGTTAAGTCTTTTTATGTACTGGCGATAGGAAACCTGTTAACCTTCTCGGCAAATTATTAACCTTATATAACAGAGCGTAGTACGCTCTTAGCGGTGGTAGGGTACATAAAGCAGCGGATGCTAACGCAGCAAGAGGTATTAACGTCGGCATTTTGCACCAATTAATTGAGTAAGATCTTTAAACCTCCTAAATCCCTTAAATACCCATCGCCCCTTAGAAACTTAGTCGCCAAGCCCTTTAAAATCCTTAAAACCCTTTCTCCTTTAGATTTGCTTACGCGCGAAAGCCCACCATAGGTCTTATTACAGAACTTTACCCTTTGGGCTAAAATACTAGCAATTACATTTAATACCGGGCCTCGGAAGCTTTAAAGCTTAAACTGCTAGGAAATACCATTTAGGACTGGGATAATTATCGTGACTTTCCTCCAAAACCTGTTAAAATAATTAACATCAACTACAAACTTCTAACGAAATTCGCCAAGATCTGGAATAATACAAAAAAGTATGACGAAAAGCCTTACAACCTTCTAGACACTAAAATAATGCCTTTCCTAAATATCTACAAGTAGATAAAGGTTCCACCTTCTGGTTTTCACTTACTGTTTCCCGAAATCCTTATGAGGCACGCTAAGGATTACTACCTGAAATTTCTAACTCAAGCAACTACGTTTCACAAATTTTATAATAGTATAAAAAGCCACTTCGAACATGATATCCAACTTATACAATACTACACAAATTAGGCTATCACGAGGTGGATAACGATAATGGCTAAAAAGAAAGAGAGAGAAACACCGATGGATATACTTGACCAAATAATTGATAAGCTGATATTTTGTCAGAAAGCGATAGGGAAAGCTCATGTTAATGAAGCTATACTTCGCAAACAGGTACGTGCAACAATTACAAGCGTTAGCGAGTTCGAATACATCCTATAACGCCTAAATATCACTTACGAAGGGTTCTTTGGCCAGTTACGTTCTTTACTTGCCACCGTAATAACATGTACACTAAACTAGCTTAGTATATAATTTTAAACTGGAAAATTCATTAACGTGGATGAAGAAGACCTTGCAGTAGTTAATTAAATTGACTGTAGGTATGGGCGCCTATAACGATTAAGGTTTGATCCACCAGTTATAAACTAGAAGTAACAGCTACATTGGCGTCAAGAAGTCCGAGCTTTAGGCGGAACTGTTAACCGCTAGCATTATTATCATGATATTGGTAAGAGATGTTAGATTTGTGGCAAGTCCGGCTATTGGTTAACTCGGTACCCTTTTGCCGAATGTAACAAGAAAAAGGCAATATACCATGCATAATACTCTATTGCTTTTGAATAGAACTACTTGGATTGAATCGTATACTATAAAGGCAACGAGCTAATTAACGTTGTTAACGCCCACAAAAAGATTAAATGGTATGAAAATATTATTTCTGGTGCGGCGTAGTGACTAGTTGACCACGCTTTTCTATACCGATTAAGTAGTGAAAACCCCTACCTTTTCCCTAATTAAGTTTCTAACCCCTTATACACCTTGAATATTCGTGATTATTATGCATACTATACGTTTTAAAGTATTATGTTAAACATAGAGGCAGCAAGGTACTTAACATTGTCACGACCCAAGCATGATAGCGGGTCAGGAAGCAAGCCAGTGTGCAGCTAAGCCTGAAGTCCAACACATCAGGCGGGGAATACCTTTCCTTTGTTAGCGGAAATGACTAAGCCAATCATGTGATTAGGATTAGTAGGATCAGCACTAATCCAAGTGATTCAGTACTGAAGATGGTATGAAGGCACGGATATATAAGGACACGGTCATCACCACATAGATAGTATTTCCTTCATAGATCTTCAGTTGTCAATCTAATTATTTAGTCTCAGTATATTCTGAATAGCCTCATGGCTTTTGATCATTACTTGCACGGTTGTAACATTTTTCACTCAGCACCTCTGCTACCTTCTTGATAACATAAACCCTTTGACACCTTCTATATACTCACAGGTATTTGGTGTAATCATTACAAATATGAGGCTATTCGTAGTATATGGAATTACAGAAGGAAAGAATTACAATTGCTAAAATCAATCGTTAAGATATTAATAAGGCTAAAGTTTGCTTTAGCCTAAGCAAACGATTGTTGTTATTAGAGATAACGTTAATTTAAACTATCATTGGAGAAATACGTTTTATATTTTCAAGTTCCTTACCCCTTTTCTTCTTTACTTGAAGGATATTAAAACTCTCGGTATTAACGTTAACGTTAACTTAGACGAGTTGGTTAAATATAGCTCAAGGTTTTTATTCGCTTTTAAGTAGGGGTACTTATAGTTTTTTTTAAGGTCTGAAAGCAATAGTGTTAAACCTGATAGAGCCTGGAATATGTTAATTTACCCGGCGTTTTAATTACCCAGTCGTTAATAAGTTATACAAAGTCCTAAAGTTAGTAGGGTATAATGATATGGAATACTTTGCCCTAGAAACTATTAAGAAGCTTTGCCACCACTGCTAAACGTATACCCAAGCCCCCCGAATATTTAAGTTTACACTAAAAAACGATAAGGACTTTAATTACAAGATCTTTGTTAATATATTTTACTTAAATAATTAGCCTATCCTTCACGTTGTTGATTTTGTAACCTCTTTTTATAAGGTTAAGTTTCTGAAGTCCTTTTTGATAAAAGATATATGGTAAACATTAAGGATGTTATAGATTGACATGTACCTATGTCCACTTAATGTCATCGTCCTCAATACTGATACCAACTTTACGGCAGCAGAGTTTTAAAAAGATACGAATATAATAGATATCTAATGTAAATAGATACCTGTAAAAGTCCACTAGAGTATTGGGAAGATTAAGAGGGTATACGCCCTACTTCGCCGAGCGTATAATATCTTTACGTTAAAATTGGAGGTTTTACAAATTCGAAGGCACGTTTATAAATAGTAGTAAAAGGCTTTAACGACATTGTAGGCTCTAACGGTTTAATGCTAACGCTTTTAGTCTTTAAAGCGTACCTATACCTGACGAGTAAATATTCAACTTTGGTAAATACTTAAAACCGTACTATGGCTTATAGAAAATCTTTAAAAGAATTACAAAAAGAATTGTCACACCGCCAGGTTAATAACGCCCTTAACACTAGAAACGTTTTATTAACAATCGACGTGTTTACTTTGCCTTTACAAAGTAAAGTTTTCGTATAGCGGGAGCCGGGTAAATAGGAAGGTCCATACAAGATCTTAAGTATCGTAAACTCCAAAGTAGTTATCGAGACTATTAACGGCTTCGTACCTTTCCAAACCACTTAAATTAAGCTTTATATTAGGGCTATTAAAGAAAAAGACTTTTAAGCCCTTTAAGCCAAACGACCAAACTAATACGAACCTTCTCCATCTGTTATCGACAAGCCGATGAAACGCCAATAACGCGGACGACCCCTAAAAAAAAATAACGTTGAAGAGGAGGAATATTTACCGGGCCGTATATACAATACTACTTGGGTAAGTAGGAAAGAGAAGAATAATAAAGACTTGGCAGTAAAACTTTAGATATAAGAGATTATTAAGACTTTCGGTAGACCTTTTAAGGAAAGCGACAAGGTCGAGATTAACAGCCTGTTAACTCGAGGAGTTGTACAATTCGTGCTGAAAACCGATTTTAACCTTTGAAACTCAAATATTACGATCTTTAAGCCGAAGATTATTTACGAAGTTAAAAGCAAAACTACGGGGAGATTATAAGAAAAATTACAATGAATTATTTAAGGATACGGCGATAAAGACAAAACCTAGATCCTTATATAATCTTCTGCAATTTAAAAAATCAGCCAACGTTTGGTGGTTGCATTAGTAGCAAGTTTAATAACTAAAAATAAAGGCAAGTTTACACTTAATAGTCATAATATAACGCAAATTTATATGAAGTTAGCAACGGATATACAACGGATCGTATTAATAAAATTACTATAGGAACTCCATGTGATCTACTATTTAGACACGGTAATACGATGTATTGAGCTACTATACAGATAAGTTAAAATAGGCGTCCATTAGTTTTCAACACACTAGTCGTACTTTAAATCCTGGCTGACAATAAAGTTTTTAATATACAACCTGTATTTGTTAGTAATGTAAACGAAGGACTTTAGAGTAGTAGGTATACAAATTAACAATAACCTTTTCGTCGGAACGATTAGCTTTATAATACTGGAATAGCAAGCGATCGAGGATTCTAAGTTCTGGAATTACAAGTTGGTAACAACTTTAACAAAGGCTAGCTAACTTAACTTTAATAAATCGTCAATTTGTATACTTGGTATTAATACCGGTCTGAATTTTCGGTAAAAGTGTTAGAGCGTTGTTTTGACTACAATTAACAAAACTAATAAGGCCAGAGCTTAATAGTACTTGGAACAACGTACTCGAGGTAGCTATATTGCTACCTTATGTTAAATAAAAGCCTTTTATAACTTATCCATCGTAACGATAGTATAAGAGCCAACAGATAAGAACTTTAACCGGTTACATAAAAGGCTCGAGTAATAGATGCGAAATTTGGACCGCGCAATTAATACGATTCTAATCGAACAATTAAAGGCTAAGTTGATAATTTTTACGTAAGGTTCCTTTACAAATAATACCGACTTATCTTTATAGATCGACTTCCTGATAATCCTCGTTAGAGAAAATAAATGGAAAGACCAGTTTATTATTATCGGTAACTTAGTTTATTAGACCTCCGTTAAGTATAAAAGGATTATACGAAGCGTACTAGAATTGAAGGTTTATGGTATAATAGTAACCTCTAATATAGGTATAGTATTATAGGAAACCCTTAACCTTATTACTAGGTAACTAAATATTCCTCCTATCCCGATAATAATTTGTATAGACTTAAGAAACCTTTTCGAATACCTTTGAAAGTTCTGAACTACTAGCGAAAGATACCTAATAATCGACATGATAGCACTCCGGAAATCCTACAAAAAAAGAAAGATTAAGAAGTTCAGATAGATTAATGGTAAAGACAATCCCTTAAATATCATGTCGAAAGCGATACCAAACAAAGCCCTAGAAAAGTTTATAGATAGCAATAAGCTAACTATACACATCGAGAGCTACGTTAATAAGCCCCCCGAAAAGCCTAAATCATGTAACGGTGGACAGAGATATGCTAGCAGACTGAAAGACCGTTAGGTGATTGATAATATTAATCTGTTTAAGTGATATAACTAAAACGGAGGCTTGTAAAAACCTATGGCGGAAAAACTTTTCGTAGGAATTAATAAACTCGGACCTTGAAGTAACGGAACAATAAAGGTTAAAAAGGGTTAATTTGTATGTAAGTAGGTATAATTCAGTGTAGAAGTCAACTGGAATTAACAAGAGGTTTGACTAGTTGATGAGGAGACAATTTAATAGTAACCGGAAAAGATTGATTAACCATACTAACGTGCGCACACAAACTAAAAAGTTGCCAGTGTTGGAATAGTACTACATACAGTGCAGTAGGTCAACTTTACTATAAGTAAAGTTGACTGTACTATAAGTAAAGTTGACTGTACTATAAGTTTATTGCTTTGTGCAGACTTACTACATTAGGTGTAAGTTGAGTGCAGTATACTGCACTTGACTCTAGGGCACAAGCCAAGCAGTTGGCCATACAAAATACAGTGCAAACCGGCTAGCGGTATGCCAAACATAAAATAATACATCCACCATCTAACCACATAATACTACTGTTACTTCGACCAATCGGATCGACAACGTTACAACGTCTAGAGTTTACCAACAGTTCCCGTAGCAACTATATCGCCACTTTATATTAACCGAAAAAGTTATATATCCTATCTATCGCAGCACAAGTATAAAAGTTAACGGATAAAGATTTTAACCGGTTAAATAAAAGGCTCGAATAACAAATGCGAAACTTAAACTATATAATTAATATAGTTTTAATCAACCTATTAAAATCTAAGTTAATAATCTTTTCAAACAGATCCTTTAAAAATAACACCGACTTATCTTTATAAATAGACTTATTAATAACTCTCGTCAACAAAGATAAACGGGAAAACCAATTTAGTATCGTCGGCAACCTATTTACTAAACCTCCGTTAAGTGTAAAAGGATTATACGAAACGTGTTAGCCTCGGAGATCTACAGCATAATAGAGGGATTTAACCTGGGCATAATACTATAAAAAATCCTTAGTATCATTAACAAACAGCTAAAGATTCCTCTTATCCCAGTAGTAATTTGTACCAACTCGAGGAGCCTTTTCGAATACCTATTAAAGCTCGGAACTACCAAAGAAAAACGCCTAATAATCGATGTGATAATACTTCGGAAAGATTACAAATGGAAGAAAATTGAGGAGTTCTGATAGATAGATAACAAAGACAATCACACAGATGCTATAATAAAGGTAATGCTAAACAAAGCTTTAGAAAAGTTTGCAAACAGCAATAGGCTAACCATACATATCGAGGGCTATATTAATAGGCCGTCCAAAAATCCCAAATTACGTAACAGCAAACAGGGATATAATAATAGACTAAAAGACTGCTAAGAGATTGATAATAGTAATTTGTTTAAATGATATAGTTAAAGTGACATAGTTAAAGTAAAGGCTTGTAAAAGCCTATAGCGAAAAACTTTTTGTAGGAATTGATAAACTCGGACCTTGGGGTAACGGAGCAATTGAGGCCAAATAAGGGCAATTTATATGTAATTAAATGCAATTCAGTATGGAAGTCAACTGGAATTGACAGGGGTTTAGCCCGTTGACGAAAAGGCGATTTAGTAGTAACTGGAACAAATTAGTTAGCTACACTAGCGTACATGTACAAACTAAAAAGCCGCTAGTGTTGGAATAGTATTGCATACAGTGCAGTAAGTTAACTTTATTTACAGTAAAGTTGAACGTACTGCAAGTGTATTGCTTTGTATGGACTTACCGCATTGGGTATAGGTCGAGTGCAGTACGCTGAACTTCACTTTAGGGCATAGGCCAAGCAATTAGCCATATAAATTACTGTGCAAACCGGCTAGCGGTCTACTAAACCTAGAACAATACATCCACCACTTGACCAATGCAATACTACTGTTACTCCGACCAATTGAATTGACAATGTTGCAACTATCTAAAGACCTGCCAAAACATTTAATAATGAAAATAATAGCTGTAAGGAAAGTATAAAAAGCCTGAGAAATTGACGAATTTTGGTAAATCAATGGAAAAGATAAATTTACTAACACTATAATCAAGACCAAGTCCAATGTCTTCCCAAAAAGGTTTGTGAATAGTAATGAATTGACTTTACGGATTGAAGGCTATATAGGCTGCCTAGCATGTGATATAGAGAAAAATATATACTCTGACAAATTGGAGGACTGCTAGGGTAGTGGAAACAGCAATAATATACAAAAAAAACATACTTGGAATTACTGATAAAAGGTATGCAATTGGTAATATACCTAATACACGTAGATTTTTGTTAAAAGTCTTGTATATAGGAGTTCAAGAAGTAAAGACTCAAAACTATAAGGTAGAAGAACGTGATTAAAGTAAATATGTGTATAAATCAAGTATAATGGATAAGGGTCTGTTTACAAATTAAGGAGAGAGTTCAAGACTTACCGCAAATGAGTAATTAGCTACATTAGCATGCGCGCACAAAACAAAAAGCTGTTTGTGTTCAAATAGTAGTCAACTGCAGTACAATCAAGTCAATTATACTGACAGTTGGTTGATTATATTGACTGAAAATTCACTGTAGTTTGTGGGATTAATTGCATGAACTATAAATTAAGTGCAGTAGGTGCCCACTTCAGACTAGGGCATGGGCCAAGCAATTGGTAATATAAATTAGTGTGCAGACTGGTTAGTAGTTTACCAAACATCAAAGTAACTCATCCCTACTTTCAATGCAATACTAGTTACTTCGACCAGAAATTCAAACCAACTAAGTTGCAATGATAAAGGCCTACCAATAATATGGTACATAAAGATGTTATAAATAGGGTTTCATTTTATTAAGGATTTCATTTCATTCAATTTTGTTTTAGGTAGGAGATATATAAAGTTTTTAATGTATAAGATTCCTTTAATCACACTTTATAGAGTTTAACGATATATATAATCGTAACGAGTTTCATTTTCGCCCTTTTTAACAGATTTTTTTTTTAAAAAAAATAATGATTTATTATCACTGGAAAATACCTTTTATGAAGTGTAAAACTTGTTACTATGGAATAAACCTATAGATACCGGCGGGAGAAATCGTAACCCGAGTTCTTTTAAGACCTACACAAGATTTGAGCCTTTAAACCATCCTTCTAATCAAAAATTCAGTGTGCTCTACAGTTTAGAAACCTGTAGACATGTAAACTATAGTTTTGATTGGGTCGAGAAGCGCGGCCTAGTTAGTCTCTACTTAGCGTTTACTTACGCCGAGGATCCGATTATATAAAACTTGAAGAAAATGGCTTTATAAAACAAATGGAGGTAAAAATAACCCATATAAAGGGTAATATTAAAATATATAGCGGTTGCATATACTATTAAGTCCCGTAAAGCATTATGAAAAGACCCTTACATGTTTAAAATCTTTTATATCACGTACTTAAAGCAAAATAAAACAAAACAATTATGAAAACAAACATTATTTATAACTTTTCCTTATATATAGCATTGAACACGAATTTCATTCGTAAAAACCTTTATACTTTGTACTTTATTATTTGTAAAACATCTTTATATTAATATAAGCAACGGCTTTATTTAAGATGAGAAACCTTATAAGCTCTTTTCGCTGCTGTTTTCAAGCCCTTGCGGCGGGCCTAAAGGTACTTAAAAGGCTTATATACGCGCGCGCCTCTAAGTCCTCCCCTCCAGCCTAAATCATTCTCCTTTCCCTCTTTTTCCGCCCACACTAACAAAATCCCTTTTAACTCTATTCTTCCCCTCTAGGCCCAATTTTATAGGGGTTATATTCGATTCTTTTTAACCGGAATCAATAATAAGATTAATATAAAAGGGAGTAGAACGAATATGAAAAATATATTTGCTATATTGGTAAAACCTTTCGTTTATTTTGCATGAAAGCGTTGAAAATTAATAAATGATAGTAATAAAATATAAAGACTGATATTGTAGATATTACTATATACCCTCATAGATAGTATATATATGCCTAGTAGAAGTGCACTGTATTACAAGGTGCACTCCTGCAGAGTGCACGATAATGTATCATACTGCAGGCTGCACTCTTGCAAGACGCAAAGTGCATCATGCATAGATCGGTCTGGAATGGCTATATCAAACCGAACGGCAATGCATGGATCGGTCTGGAATGGCTATACCAGACCGAACGGCAATGTATAGATCGGTTTGGAATGGTTAAACCAGACCGAATAGCAATACGTGGAGTGGTTTAGAGTGGTACGCTTTGAGCGAGGGCTCATAAGCCTTTACCTATGGCGTACACCTCTAAATGTTTCTTCTGTTATATCTATTATCTTTATATTATAATATTAATTTAACAATTCCTTATTCTATATCTTATTTTGCGTAAAATAAACAAAGGTTTTAGACTTTACCAATATTAATTAGTAACCGATACAGTTATCTATAAATAACTTAAGAAAAAAAGATAAACTTAAATTGAAAACATATAGTGAAATGTTATAACGGTTCTAACTATTTATGCTTTACTATTGTGACTTATAAAAACCATACGGAAGTGTAAAATTACGCGGGAACACTAAGAAACCCAAAATGTAATAAGGCTGTAAAATATGGAATGATTTAAAAAAAAACACTTTTAATAGGATATTATTAATTAGTTAATATTTCATTTACTAAAAAACCCCGTTACTTTAACCGTTAACTTGTATTAGCGCTTTGAACGTACCCAAACAATTTTTAAAAAACGTTCTATCATATACCAAACCACGTAAGTTAAAACCACTAAGTTTTAGAACACTTCGTTAAAATCTATCCAATTTTCGACAATTTACAACGATTACCTTAATAAGATCGGTTCTATATAAGGTATATAAACCGATCGCTTTAGTAAAATCGTTTACATATAAAGTAATGAAACTACCTACTTTACCATATTCGGTTACGATACGCTAATCCGCACCGATTACCAAATACCATATTATATAATTACACTTCCTTTACCCTACTTACTTTCCCCATATTCGCCCCTTATATTTTAAGTTTACATATATTCGCCTTATATATTCTCAATATTATATTTACCACGTTCCAGTTTTGCTAATAACTTAGCTAATATACCATTACCAAACGTGAATAAAACTAATTTAAAACGTTTAATCAATTTATAATTATGTTTCATTTACGTATTATTTGAAATTTATCTGTATTAATAAACGTTAGTAAGCTCTATTTCAACCATTTCAATTATCTTATTAACTCTATATTCGCTCAACTACCATTGACTTTAAATTATTCTAAATTCTAAATTATCTTAAATTACATATAAATCACTCTTTCAGAATACATGATAGCTTTACGAGTAACGAACCTAGTAAAATCTAACGAATAAAAAATGTACATTTTTACACACAAATTATTTCGTAATAATATCTTGAAGTATTCAAACCTCAACCTGTAGGATAACAAAATTAAAGTACCAGTAAAGAGTTCAAACTCTTATATGATGAATACATATGTTATTAATATGATTTTAAACTACTTTAATAGAAAAATAAAGGGACGCAACTTATTCGACGATTTTAAAAAGGACTTTATGAACTAAATTCCAGATATGTAACGAATAGTCGATAATATAATTTCAAAAATACTACGATAACAACTACTAGGTAAAAGTATTAATACGACCAGTGAAATTGACAGCCGTATCGCAAAAATACTATTAATAATGACCCAATTTACACAAATACTAAAGTAAATAAACGATAAAATAAAAAAAGGATGTTTATAAAATAATACTACCTAAAAAAAGTTAGGAACGCCTACTTAAGGTAACAGGCTGAGATTATATACTGAAATTGAAATAAGGAGTTTAACAAGGATAAACGCCTACCGCGAAAAGGAAATAAAACTGGAAGAATCGATAAAGGAGAAAAAGATACCGTAACGATTATTCATAACGAAGATTAAACGCGAACCCTCTTTGAAACGTAATTTCAAACGAAAAAATATATATATAACCACACCCTAATTACCGTAAATAATCTGCTCGATTATTACGAGAATAGCTGAAACACCGAAAACAACCCGATTGACTATAGTAAAAACGGCCGAAATACAAAGAACAACACGCTTCAGAAATTGATGATTGGTATAAAACGTTAATACGTTGCTTATGAACTAATACTCATTAATTACAACCTTTACCATAACCTCCTACCATACCGTTTCTTTATTAATAAAAGTAACCTTACGAAGTTAACTAACTTTACCAAGTTTTAAAATCAGGAAAAAAATTATAATAATAAGCCGTACAATGTACTTAACAATAAATACGAGTTATAATTAATATATATAAAATATTAGATATTGAACCATTTTAATTTTATATTATTTTACCCGATATACTTTTCGAGTAAGCTAAAAAGTAGTATATATATTATGTTATATAGATAAGTAAACTTACAGAGTGTTATAACGGCTTGAAATCTCATTTCGATATAAAAATTAACTACGAACTTTACGATAGGGATTAAACTAACACAATTTGAAAATCCGTGAAAAACTAGCAGGAAAACGCCGATAAAAACCCATAAGAAATATTTACCGCTTTATTAGCTAAATTCCGAAATTGTTAGGTAACTTTTAAACCGGGATAAAAAAGCGACAACTTATTTATTTAAGTAATGATAAAAGCTTACCGCGGAAACCTGGATTTCGACCTTATATTTTTTAAACGAAAAAAAGACAAAAAGACCTTTTATACAAGCCTTAAAATATCGTTTAAAACCTTTATACACCGAAAAACAAGCCTTATATTAGTATATGTAGTTAACAAAACTAAAGGCGAAGGCTAAATTACTAAAATGAACCTCGTCGAGACTATTTACTACGTTTTAAATCGAAAATTCAAAGTTTACTTAAGTCAAAACGAATGCCTAAAGTATAGGTATTAAAGAAGAAACCCTTATAACAAAGGATAGTAACAATCGTTTGGAAATGAAAAAAACGTACCGCAACAATAATAATACTTACGAAAAGGTATACAAAACTCCATAGGTTTACAAAAGCAATGTATCGTATACGGTAAAGTTGGCTGCTAATTTATAAACCACCCCACTTACTTATAAATTTGGACCAAATAATAATTTTAAGCCGATTATATATTGAAGGATCAGATAAAAGCCAATTTTATAATATACGTAGCCGAGTGTAAAGGTATAGATAATGAATTCGATGCCTATCTTCACGAAAATATATCCGAAAAAGACGACCTTAAATATAATAATATTTAACTATTAGCCTACGATGATAAAAATGCTCAAAGTGTTTTTGCAAGCCTACAAAACGCTTTCTTTATATATATTACACGCCTAAATTACGTAAACCAAGTGTTTAACGCTTATACAATATTGAAATTCACGTTTTTTAACATATATGGAAATAGGTTTTAAATCATTATACTTAACACTAGTGTAGCCAAAATCTTGACAGCCGGAAAACGGCAATTCGATGCGTTTACGGCGAAGTTTCCGAAACTTTAATCAGACTAAATAAAAAAAACACCGAAAGATTTTATTTAATAAAGGCAAACCGTTATCGCTCAGAACAGTCGTTATAAATACATATTTCGAACCGATCAAGTTTTACGTAATAAACTATAAAATACTATTTTGGCTTTTATTAATTAATATAAGTTTGGGATTAAGGTCTGGAATACAACCAATTAACTTATCCGCATCTCAAATAACATCTACTTACCGCTCCAACCTAAGTTCGGCTACTTGTGGTTTTCCCTCGAAACATGTATAATTAAATTTATTTACTTAATTTAGCCGGAACTACGAATTTTGTACCGACGATTCGGATACCCGGTTACAAAACGCCTTTTACGCCTATTCTACGCCGTAGACTATATGGATATAGGGAAAAAATGTATTCAAATCTATTGAAAAGTTTTTTTTATAAATACTAATTATATTTATAGGACCTATGACAGTTTAAGTTCCGCCTTTAAAACTATATGGATTTCAATTAGGAAGTAATTATTAATATCTTACATTTAGACAACTAACCGGTTCTTTACGCCGTTGATATAATAATATTATCTCAGGCTATTAAATTTATATGGAACGTTTTCATTACAGATTGTTGGAACACTTTAATTAACTATTGGTTTAACGTTTACTTAAGACCCCTAAACTAGATTATATACAACGTCAATACAACCTTCGATTTTACCAAGTAACATATTAAATCTCGGATAACCGGTAACGAATGTAAACAAATCCTAGTAAAAGTCTTATAAGGTATTAAAAAGTGTAAACGGTATCACGAATCGCTTAAAAAGCATATACTATTTTGTTAAAAGAGTTAAGAGTGATGAGGTTTAATGAATCTATTCTTTAAATAGCGATTAATACCGTTAATAATACTTTTGACCTAAATAAGCTTATTCTTACACTTCTTATTTTTAATGTTTACCTGAGGATCTATACAAACTATATATTATTATTATTCAAAGTATAAAGAGTTAATTCTGTAACAAAAGCCATAATAGTATTACATTCCTTACAGACTAATAACAACACATCTAAAACATTGGTTATAAGGAATAATCTATATAAAATCAATATTTTAAATTTACTATTATAATTTAAAGTTTTGGTTTAAAAATAAAGGATGAATAGATTAGCCCTTAAAGGTTTAACGGGTTTAAAGGTTATAATATACTCGTTAATTTACCAAACGATTCAAATTCGTTTCGCTAAATAATAATACGCGAATATAAAGAAGAGATGGAAAAAAGGAGCCTAAAACCGTAGGAAGAATAAAACCGCCTTCAAAAAACCCCTCAAAACGACGAATTTAAACCGATCACAGCTTCAGCCTTACCTTCGAAATACAATTTCGGCCCGATTACGTTAAATAAAAACAGTTCATTTATATCGACCTTACCAAAACCTCGCCGCCGAAGGCGCCCTCTTGGCTTAAAAACTAAGAAACGCCTAAGAAACTTTGTTATAAACTCCTTTATTACGTAAAAGAAAATTGAAAACCACGAGTTTAATTTAAAACCCCGTTATGAAGGTATTATTACCACCTTGAGTATCCCGTTTAAATATTTTACTTAAATAAATATTTTAGTTTTAATTAACTAAGGTGTTTTTCGTTTTAAATGATTCGACCTGACCATTTACGACACTTATAGGATTTTAACAACCCGCTTCGTTTACGAAGATAAGGATAAAACCGGGAAAGCTTATAAAAAAACCCGCCTAATTGTTAAAAGATATAATGACGAAGATAAAAAGAATATTATAACCTAATCGCATATGCTACAACAGGATAATTACCGTTTGATTTTTGTATTCGCGGCCTTTATTAGCGAACCGTATAGGTTATATGTTGAATTACCAAATATTATATAAGTATATATCTAATTTAAGTAAAGGCTTAAACGACGAATTTATGCCGACATACCAAAAGACCTTAAATATCATTACCCACCCGAAACGATTTTAAGTATTATAAAACTACTTTCAAACTTAGCTAAAGCCAGTGTTTATTAGTATAATTCCTATTAAAAACATTATAAAGAACGGCTTAAAATAACCAACTTTACCTTTAATCCATACCTATTAGTATCGATAACCCGTTCGGAGGGTTTTATACTAACGGGTATATAAACGGACGACACTCTAACGTTATATAACACCTTATTTTCGGTTTTTATAAAAAGGAAACTTTTAAAGGCCGACTTAAAAGAGAAACCCAAAACGTACCTAATAAAAGATTATATAATCGATTTCAATAACGCTATCATTACCTTCTGGAATAGCGTTTTAAGCCTTGTATAAAAGAGATAGTTAAATAAAGTTACTCTTATCGTTTTAAATAACGAAAAACGAGCCAACGAATATAAATACTAACAAGTACGTGGCGCTTACGTCGTTTTTATAGTATAACCAAAGACTATATTTAACATCTCTATCGCCGCATAATACCAAACCAACTTAATAGAAGATATATATAAAACTCTTAATAGACGTTTTTTATAATAATTACATAATACAAAACGCGGTTTGTAATTTGTATTATTAGATGTACGTATTATAAAACTATTCATTTTTAATAACAATTTCTTTGCCAATAATAGCGAGTACAACTTATAAATAAGCTTTGTTTTAGTCCTCAGCAACGAAATACTGGCCCAGAATAGCTTTACATTTCGTAAAATATTATTTATTTAAGCTTTGATCAATAAAAAAGTATCATAAAAAGCGTTCTAATGTCAAAGATCTATAACTAGTTAAAAGTTTTAATTCTGGTATTACTATAGTAATAATGGTCCGAATAATTATTTTTAATATTGGTTTATACCCTATCTCATTTATCGTATATACCAACTCTTTTTAGCTTTAGGAATATTTGGTTAAATTAGGTATTATAAATAAAAAGCAGTTAATAATCAATATTATAGCTTTAAGTAAGTCGTACCAACTCCGTAAAATCGAGAAAATAGGGTAAATCGATGGTAAATTTAACTTAACGAACTTGTTAACCAAAACTGACTTAAACGGAGTATTAAAATATTTATATAGACAATTTTACTATTTGTTAGGGTTATTAAAAAGGTTTTACAACTTTAATAAACTATTATACTACTTTCCGTTAATTTGGATCAACCCATTTTACATTATTCGAATCGATCCCTGATTTTGATTTTATTTAACCTTATCCTTTCGTACTACTCTTAACTTTTACCTCTTCTTATTTTACGTACCTTAATACTATTTCCCCCCCTCCATCCCCCCCCCTCCACTTGATATACCATTTCGCGTCGCTCCTAATATTTCATCATTCTTTTATTTTACACATTTCGACCTGATAGACTTTCCCATTCTTTTTCTTTTTTTCTATTTGGATTTAAGATATCCTATCGATTCTAATATATTACCTTCATTTATTTCATATAGTTAAAATTTCACTTATCACTTTTAAAAGATTATTTTGTAAAAAAACATCATATTACTATATAACATATTACACTATAGCCGGGTACGCTTGCTTAACCCAGAGGCATTTATCCATTATTAAAAGAAAAGAATGACATCGTCACGTCCTTACCATTCTCCCCGTCGCTTTCTCCCTTTATATTAACGTTATCGTTATTACCACTATTAACGTTACTAGCGTTAGTAAAGATATAACCTTACGACTTATTAATTATGCTCTTAGACAAAGGTATGAAGAGGGGAATACCATTTTTATGGCGATATGCAATAACGTCATTAAACTCGCTTACGTAATATATATATAGGTTCCGTTTCCAAGCGGTAGCGGCGGTTACCGTCTTATTAAATCGCTAGTTAACGTTTATTAATAATTGGTATCGGCTTATTTTAGTTATTTACGAACGCGATTGTTTTTTCGAAAAGTTTCGAGTAGCATATTTTTGTTAAATGAAATTTTCAAAATTTAATTTAAACTTACTAAAAAGCTTGCGGGCGTATAATATAGCCTTAGCTTATAGCTTTAAAACTACCGAAACGGGGGCATACGAGTTGCTAGTCTGTTTGTAATGGTGATCACGCGCCGAACAACCCCCGTTTTTATAACAATCGTTAACGAACTTACCCGCGGCCGCGGACGCAATATACGATACGTAGGGCGTATTTATTAGCGGCCCGGGATTACAAACCCAGGTACGCCGCTTTAATACCTTACGTGTTAAAAAGGCTTAGCAGCATACTTTAGCGATACGGAGCTCGAAGCGGCGAAACAAATCCGCCTCGTATTTCTTATTTAAAAGGAAGAAGATTGAAAGTTCACGAACAAATAAACTCAAGCTATACGTACTTTAAACGTAATTACGTTAAGTTACGTTTACAATGTAAAGGGGTCTTTACAAATAATAGAATCTCTACCTATAGGGAAAATGTAAGGTTTATAATTTTAAAAACCCCTCGCTTTTCCCCCTAGGAGCTGAGAAAGGGGAAGGGAAAGAAGTAAAAGGTGGGGGGGGGTTGTAGCGGTGGCGGCGAAGAGGGGCGAGGCAGTGGCAGCGGCAGGGCTTAGGGGAGTGGCGGTAGCAACAAAGGGGGACGAGGCGACGGCAGCAGGGATGGGCGACGTAGCGGCGGCGGGTGGAGTAGTTGCAATTGACGAGATTATACCCAATAAGGGCGAACTGGTAACGGCGGCGGCGGCTATGGCGACGGCGATGCGCCGACGTTCTTGCGCCAAGCGGCGCTTTGCTATCCTATTTTTATGCGGTATCCATTCGAGGGAAATGTTAGTATATAGATATTAGCCAAATGATCTACCCATTAAAACTGTTTGTTTAATTAAAAGGAATAAAGATCAATTTAAAGTAGGGACTTACATCGGTTTGGACTACGCGCCTTTAAAAAAAATGTTTTACCTAAACCGATAGCGATGCATTTTTTTATATCAATACAATACGTAATTGCGTAATTACCCCTACGTAATTACCCCTATATAATCACCTCCTATAACACCTACGTAATTATTCTTATCAAAAACCACGAAAGGCATTATTACTAATTATATCGCCCCTATTCGGCTACATTAACCAAGATCGAATTATAATTACTACCGCAGCCAAACCTTATTAATTCCAGTCGAATTACAATTACTACTGCGGTCAAACTTTACTAATTCCAGCCGAATTGCAATTAATACCTCGGCAAAACCTTTTTAATTCCAGCCGAACTTGCTAATTTATATCACTATGGAAACTTACTAATTTGGATCTTTTGCAATTAATACAGCAATAATACTATTATTACGAAAATTACTAATTTAGATCTTTACAACCACATTATTATTATAAGGTGTTACATAAAAAAAAGATTGCTTATGTGAATATTACTATATACCCTTATAGATAATATACATAGGCCTAGTAGTAATGCACTGTATTGCAGGGTGCACTCCTGTAGAGTGCACGATAACGTGTCACGCTGCAGACTACATTCTTGCAAGACGTAAAGTGCATTATGTATGGATCGGTCTAGAATAGCTATATCAAACCGAACGGCAATATATGAATCGGTCTGGAATAGTAAGACTAAACCAAATGGCAATACATAGAGCGGTTTAGAGTGGTACGCTCTAGGTGAGAGCTTATAAGCCCTTACTTATAGTGTGCACCTCTGGATACTTTTTCCGTTATATCTATCATCTTTATACTACAATATCAATCTAACGATTACTCTTTTCTATACTTTATTGTAATGATCACACTAAATACCCGTGAGTATGTAGAAGGTGTCAGAGGGTTTATGTTAACAGTAAGGTAGCAGAGGTAACAAAAGGTGCAATATCAAGACTGTGTTCGTGCGAGTGATGATCAGAAGCCGTGAGGCTATTCAGGGTAGACTGAATACTTAGATTGACAACTGAAGAGCTATGAAGGAAATACTATCTATCTTGGTAATGAAAGTGTCCTTATATATCCGCGCCTTCATACGTCTTCAGTGTAAGCTCGACTGGCTCGATACCGAGTCCATCGAGTCTCACACCATGCTGACCCTAACCCTTGTGTACGGTGTGTCTGTTGTGGATCCCTGGTGCCTGCCGAGAGGCTGTGTCCAACCGATTTCCTTTGTTATCTGCTGCGGGGCCGCCGCTGGTGCGCCCTGCAGATGTTGGGTCATAACATTTATTTCACGTGAAAGAACAAAAGTTTTAGATTTTACCAACAGATATATTCCTGTTATATTTGTTTTCACCAAGCTTCCAACCTTTTATCGAATTAACATTGTTATATAAACGAAGGCTAAACGTTTAACCGCCCTTTAGCGGTCCCTCTATATCACTATTGAAGTGGTAGAGTAATGTTACGTAAACTACAGCCGTAGCACTATAAGCCGGCCGACACATAACGCTAGCATAACTAACCTTCTTTCCCGGTAGAGGCGATATAGACGATAACGACGAATGCGATGACAATAACAACTATGAGGACGAAATAAACTTAATTAAGAATAAGTCCGCTATGAACGCTCCTACCACTACCCCCGCCATCCCCTTTCATGCTGAATCTGCCGCCTCCTTCCTCCTTTTCTCAAGTCTTACTCCTTTCCAATAATAGGGATAAGCGTAGTGGGTAGCGGCTATCAAAGCTTTTGTAACTGCCGTAGTAAAATTATTATGTAAGTAAGGGCCCGTAGTTTGTAGTAGGACAACGTTGTTGTTTTAGAGCTGTTAGCTCTCGTGGTAGTATTGGTAATAGTAATGACTTCGTGTGTTTTTGGCCAACGAACGTAAAACATAGACATACAAAAACTATTTTCTATATATTTGTTTTATGTGGTCCTTTTTTAAGGGTTTATATAATTGTTTTTCCAACACAATAGGCGCCAGGCAGGAACTAATTAAACTGCATCTTTCGGTCCGATTAAAGCTATAGTTTACATACCTACAGATTTTTAAACTATGGAGCACTTCAAGGTCTTGCTTAAAAGGATGGCTCAAAAGCCCTAGAGCCTATATAGATCTCAAGAAGACTCGGGTTACGATACTTCCCACCGGTATCTACAGGATTGTTTTGTAGCAGCAAGTGTTACACTTTATAGAAGTCACTGTCTGGTGATAGTGTATATAATATATATAAAACACTATGTACTATGTAGCTGAACAAAAGAGACTAAGAGCAGCTAGGCGGGGCCAACTGGGATATCCCTGACAATACCCCTGTATTGTGAACTTAGCTCGAGGATCGTCGAAATCCACCCCCCTCTCTATCACGAAAACAAATCTTCCATCACGCGGTGTCATGGCTTGCCGGCACAAACGTGCCTCTCTCGCCCACCAAGCCTCCCTCGCCTTTTAATAGCAGCTGTCGACGCCAGCCACCATGCCTCTCCCCTTCCTGGCGTCGGTCTACTTTGACGGATGGCCCTCCTACCTCCCGTCGCCGTGGAAGCTCGGTGCCGGCGCCGGCTCCGTGCTTGCCCTCGCCGCCCTCAAGCGCTTCTTCAGCGGCGCCATGAGCCTCTCAGAGCGCAAGATGCACGGCTGCGTCGTGCTCCTGACGGGCGGCACCTCGGGCGTCGGTGCCGAGGTCGCCTTCGAGCTCGCGCGCCGCGGCGCCCAGCTCGTGCTGCTCTCGCGCCGGCCCGCGTCGGACCCCTTCCTGGTCGACTACGTCGACGACCTGCGCGCGCGCGCGGGCAACCAGCTGGTCTACGCCGAGCAGGTCGACCTGGCGGACCTGCTGAGCGTGCGCCGCTTCGCCACCCAGTGGATCGACAACGCGCCGCCGCGCCGCCTCGACATGGTCGTGCTGTGCGCCGCGACCCTGACGCCGCCCGGCGGCCGCCGCCGCGAGACCCCCGAGGGCGTGGAGGAGACGTGGATGGTCAACTACCTGGCCAGCTTCCACCTGCTGGGGATCCTGAGCCCGGCCCTCAAGGCGCAGCCGTTCGACCGGGACGTGCGCGTCATCGTCGCGACGTGCTCGAGCTACATCTCCTCGCCGAAGCTGGGGGACGCACACAGCCACGCCGTGGACTTTGCCAAGGACTGGACGCCGGCCAGGGCGTATGCAAGCAGCAAGTTGGCGCTCATGACGTTCGCGCAGGCCTTTCAGCTGCATTTGAGCTCGTACAAGCGGCCAGATCAGCTGCCGATGAACGCCAAGGTGGTCCTGGTGGATCCGGGACTGTCGAGGACGCCGGGGACGAGGAGGTGGATGACACGGGGCTCGCTGTGGGGCCTGCTGGTCTATCTGCTCACATACGTTCTCACGTGGCTTTTCTTGAAGCCTCCGTTGCATGCTGCGCAGTCGATCTTGTTCGCGGCATTTGATGGCAGCATCATTCGGGATCCGGGCGGCAAACTGATCAAGGAGTGCATCGAGGTGGATCTTGCGAGGAGGGACGTCAAGGACGAGGAAATTGCAAAAAAACTGTGGGAGTCAAGTGACAAGCTTATCGAAGCCACAGAGAAGAAAGCCGCGATGAGAAAGGCTAGAGAGAAGGCGGCACGCGAAGAGGCAGAGAAGCAGGAGAAGACCGTGCAGGAAAATAAAGAAAAGACAGCGGAGATCGAGGCGCTGGTCGCTGCCATAAAAAAGAGCAAGGCGAAGGAGACCTTGGCACAAAAGAGTAAAGACAAACTGGGCAGAATGGGCGGCAAGGTTGGGAAGAAAGCAATCCCATAGGCACGACATGTGTAAACCCGCAAGTCTTGCTGAGCTGTAGCCATGAGCCACTTCTACCAAAGTGAACAAGGGCATAACGACGCACATGTCCTTGAAATTTACGGAAAATAGAAGGTCACTATTTCAGAGGCGTCGGCAAACACATTGCTCTTGAACTGTGGCCGCTGACGATGTACTGCTCTGCACCACCTCGGCCTACGATAGAACTGCAGGGCTCACTTATGAACATCAGTAACAGCGAAGTCCATGCAATTGTACGACTTGTCAGAGTGTACTGCTCTCACACCACTGTCGAACTTGCCAATAATTTTCATCCACACAGGTGACATTGTGTACCTGATCAAGTTCCAAAGAGGGAAAACCGATAGCCCGATTTGCATGATTCACACGCCCAGGCAGGACCTTCAGCCCAACACCCACCCAGCACATGCAAGTCCAATGTCGCAATCAAGACCATCACCACTGCCTCCTGCAGCGGCTGCAACTCCACCAGCACCAGCACCAGCACCAGCCCAGCTCGCCACGCCCTTCCCATCCGCATGGGACAGACATGCCCCAGCTCCCGACCCGTCCGTGCGGCATCCGGTCTTCTTCACGCCCCGGCTCATGCGGCCGCCGCAACCACAGCCCGGCATGCAGCAGCAGCAGCAGCACCTACAAGGACCGGTATCCAACGATACATTGAGCCCAGTGGCGCACGGCTATGCGTACCAGCCTGTGCAGGAGAAGGGCACGACTGGGAAGCCGAGGCTATGAGGTCGGGTCGCTGCGGCGCGGGCGTGGCGGGGCTCGGACTGGGCGCGTGGCATGGCGTTTGGAACGCGTGGGCACCGGCGTGTCGGGCTGGGTATGTAGGTGCTGAGGGAAGAGGCTGTGCTTCAGGTCGCTCCCAGACGTATTCGTGATGAGCTGGATGCCGAGTGAATGGGCCGAGAATGGCCTGCCCGCCCGCCAGTTATGATGGCCAGTTATGATGGAGGACGGAGGGCCGGCGGACGGTTCACTTCTGTGATTGCCTTGAGACCCATATTCACGAGAACGTGAAAGCGTGCAGTAGCCTATACTGGCACATGTACATGGCGCAGGGTGTGATCAGGCAGCAGGCATCACGTAATTACTGCAGAGAGCACTTAAAGCCTGTGAGGACAACACGATCGCAAAGTAATGAAGATGAATTTTGTTTCCGAGGAAGAGAAAGCGAGCATTTCACCCGGTAGGGAGGGTATCAGCACGGTGGCAATAGTTTTGGTCGCCTTCATTTCCAAACGACTCTCAATCTGACAAGACAGGCTTCCGAAGAAATACCACAGTCCAAACAGCCCAAGCGGAGTATGCTGCTCATAGCAGTCCAACCTGAACGCCAGCACGCAAATAGGAAACCACAGTAGAAGAAAGCGCCGCCGCACACGCAATGAGTGCAAAGAAAAGCAGTATTAATCCCGCTAAGTCGCCCCCAGACTGCTAGGTGGAGGTCTTGACGGCAATCACGATGGCCAGGACGACAAGCACTAGCACCAGCACCAACAAGGCCATCAGCTTGACGTTCTTCCACCACATATCCCTCTTCAAGCCACGGCTGCGGACGCGGAACTCCCTAGCAGACCCGCCCAGGCGGTCCGTCTTGTCGACCAGCAGATCGATGCGCTCGCCGCGCTCGAGCAGGCCCTCGATGTTGCGCGTCATGATGCCGCGCACGTCATCGATCTCGCGCTGGGCGGTGTTGATGGCGTCGTCGCGGCCGCCGCTCGTGGTGCCGTACTCGACCATCAGGCCCTTGAGGGCGGCATTGAAGGCGCCGGCGCCGTAGTTGGGCATGTCGGCGAAGTCGGTGGTGGCGGCGGGGAAGCGGGCGAGGAAGCGCTTGCGGATCTCGAAGAGGAAGCCGAACGGCACGCGGCGGCCGAGCGCGGACTCGGCGATGACCAGGAAGGTCAGGCCGCCGGCGGAGGAGCCATGGCCGTGCTCCGAGGGCGCCTCGGACAGGTAGTGGATGTGGTGGTTGCCGTGGGTGTAGGTGAGCTTCTGCGGGATGTCGTGGGTGATCTTAGGGAGGATGATGGAGGCGAGGGAGGAGGTATGTGAGGAGGCCGAGGTGGTGCACTCGGAGAGGATGGTGCTGTTGTGTGCTATGCAGGAGCTGGGAAAAGTCGGATGTTAGTCTTGGGTTGACGCGAGAGCAAGGGCTGTTTGGAAGGGGGCTCTCTCCCTACTAGAGCAGTGGCGTCACCGGAGTGGATGAGGATGCCATGGTTGGGATTCGAGAGAATGCGAGGTCCGTAGTGGGTGTTGCGCTGTGTAGAGAGGACGAAAGGAATGACTTGGGGTGAATTCGAAGTCGTTGTCTGCAACACTGCTACAGTGGATTGATGATGACGCTGCCACACTTCGGCTATGTAGCAGCCCCCTGTGTAGTACCCCTGGCTAGGTTCACAGTGTCTTGTAGGCTCACATGGACTGCCTCACCCAAGCTCGGCAGGCAGCTCGGCAGGCAGCTCGGCCGCTAATATTCTTCCAAGGTTGAAGTAAGAAAAGTCCACTCCGGCGCGACAACTGCGAAAGCCTTTCCGTCACCCCGCATCAACTTTGGCGCACACCAGCAGCCCTGACCTTTCAGTATTCCTTTTTTGCCCACACTATGGTTGCAGTGATGCCAACATACGGACCGCGGCCATGAAGTCTGTCTGGAAGTCTGCTGGGGCACTTGAAAGGCGATGTCATGTTCTGTCGCCCGTCCTGAACGTCGCTTCTGTTCCTGGCACAAGAAGAGCCAGGCATACCAAGAAGAGCTCATCGAAACGCTCACCAAGAACCTTTCCCCACCCGTCACACTTAAAGCCTTCTCGCCAGGACATCCAACTCAAGAACCTTAGAGATGGGCTCGAGATACAAGCTCACGCCCAAGATGCAGCTACGGGCGACTCCCCACCAGGCGAACAACAACATCATGTTGGTCGCCGTCAAGATGACAAGAAATACGGACTATTCAGACACGTCGTGCTGAGTCGCTTCGACTTCATGGTGCGAAATGGCAATACAAGCAAGGAGCTGAGGCCCCTCGGCATAAGACACATGGGCGACCTTGCCAAGGAGGCATATCTCTTCCGCAGCATCATCGAGAAAGCCTTCGATCTGGCCGCGCGGTTCGGAAAAACAGGAAGACAGCAGAACCCCTACTTCTGGAGCTGGCGCAATGCCTTCATCAACGGTGACACCAAGGCCCTCACTACAGAACTGCAGTACTCTTTCGTCAGTTTCATTGTCAGGCAACATCTCTCCAAAGATGCTATTGCCTGTCACGAGCAAATAGCCGATATGCGCTTCCCCCACGAATGGTTTCCGGCGACAAGGACAATGCAGAGGACGATACACCTGCATGTGGGGCCGACGAATTCAGGAAAGACATACAATGCCTTGAAAGCCCTAGAAAATTCAAATACGGGTATCTATGCCGGTCCGTTGCGGTTGCTGGCGCATGAAACATACACGCGATTCAAGGCCAAGGGCAAGCGCTGCGCCCTCGTTACCGGTGAAGAGCAGAGGATACCAGAAGGCGATGAGAGCTACTTCGCAAGCTGCACCGTGGAGATGACGCCACTGAACCAGCGTGTAGACGTTGCTGTCATCGACGAGATCCAAATGATAGGTGATCCGGAGCGGGGCTGGGCCTGGACTCAAGCGCTGCTCGGCGTGCAGGCCAAGGAAGTCCACTTGTGTGGTGAGGATCGGGCGGTCCCTCTCGTGGAAGCTCTCTGCGCTAAAATGGGAGACGAGGTCATTGTCCACAGATACCAGCGGCTAAGCTCCTTGCAACCCATGCAGGAGAGTCTGCAGGGCAATTTCGAGAACCTGAGGAAGGGCGATGCCATCGTCTCGTTCTCGAGAGTCAATCTCCACTCTCTCAAGGCCGGTATCGAGGAAGCCACGGGAAAGAAGTGCGCCATTGTATATGGTGGACTACCTCCCGAGAGCCGGGCACAACAAGCTGCTCTGTTCAACAACCCTGACAACGACTACGACTTTCTTGCTGCAAGTGATGCCATCGGCATGGGCCTGAACCTGGAGATCAAGCGAGTGGTCTTCGAGGCCGTTTACAAGCATGACGGTGTCAAAACACGAAGCTTGACGATTCCGGAACTGAAGCAGATTGGAGGCCGCGCGGGTAGGTTCAAGTCTGCTGCACAGGCAAACCGTGCCGCCGTCGCACCCACAGCGAGTACCTCGACGCAAGTCGACCAGAAGCAAACCAGTGTAGGCTTCGTCACCTCCTTGGAAGACGAGGACCTCAATGCAATCCACGCGTCTTTCGAACAGGAAGCTGAGCCACTGCAGACTGCCGGCCTATTCCCACCGGCCACCATGCTCCAGAAGTTTTCCTCGTACTTCCCAGCCGGAACACCCTTCGTCTTCATGCTCCTGCGGTTGCGTGATATCGCAAGGCTTCCTGGCCGTTTTCACATGTGCAACTTTCAGAGCAACCTCGAGGTTTCCGCGCTAATCCAGCAATATCCCATGAGCATCCGGGATCGGTGCATATTCATCAATGCACCCTGTGCTCTACGAGATCATAACGCCCCAGCAATTATCCGGGCATTGGCCAAGCGCATCGCATACAACGAAGCTGGCGACCTGCTGGACATAACGGAATTCAATCTCGAACTGCTCGACTTCACAATGGACAATCACCCAGGGGGACGAGAAGACTACCTCAAGCATCTCGAGGCCCTGCACAAGTCCCTGGTGCTATATTTGTGGCTGAGCTATCGATATGTCGGTATCTTCCGTAGCCAGGGGCTTGCATTCCATGTCAAGACCATGGTGGAGGAACGGATCGATGAGTACCTCCACACCCTGAGCTACTCGGCTCAGGCCAGAAAGGAACGCATCGCCAGCCAGCGTCGGGCAGTGGCGAAGAAGCAGTACAAGACGGGCAAGTTGCTCGCAGACGATGGGCAGAGCCAGTCGCCGCCGAGCTCGCCAACGGAGTGGACCAAACCTGACGAGCCGTTGCTCACTGGGCTCAGCGGTGATGCTGATGCTCCTGATGCCGAGACTATCCACCCGTGAGGACGGCGTGGGCACGTCTGGGGGGTGGATGGGGGCCACTTGGATGTGGTGTTTGCATTTTTGCATCGAACATACGAACGGAAGATCATGTCAGTTTCCACATAGAGAAAAACTTGAGATCAATTGTATGATTACGCTGCACTGGGAGCACGAACTTGCATCTCCTTCATGAAGGCCCAACAGATTCAAACTGCTCCCATGGGCAGCCGAATAGACGGTGAACATCCCCAGGTGGAAAGAAAAGCATGTTTGGAAGACACGTGTTTCACAAGATGTACCTTGTTGCGAGTTGCGACTGCGGTGGATGCATTGACCCAGCCGGTACGTACGACCAAAGACCGTTTCCGTGCATACTTTAGTTTGCATGGCAGCATCGCTAGCACTTCCGAAGAAATTGCCGTGGAATCTGGTCTGGCACGGCACAAAACCAATCAAAAACCGAAAAAAGGCCACTGAGGCCCACATCGTTGATATATCCAACAGCACTGCATGTGTGAAAACACCGTTGAAGCTTTTTCTAGGTTCGCGTGCTTTGTATACAGCCCGAGCGAGCACTTGTGGACTGGGCCGGGGTCAATGCCCTAAGAAACTACTAGATACAAAGTGTATACTACACACGTCCTTCACCAGTTGTCAATCATCCAGGTTGCAGCTAGGGACCCATGTAGGTGTCGACGGTATGTTTCACACAAGTGGACGCATGCAGGAATATATTCTTAGTACTATGATCGGGTACTCGGTGCAACCATTTCAGATTCAGATCCTGGATGAACGGAGATCCACGGTGTTTTCGATAGTTGACGACGACGATTTGTATTGGGTTTATAGAAGAACTATTGTTTACCCGACGATGACACGGACTAATAGTGTTGGTAGGCCTTTATCGTGGCAACGTAGTCGATCCGAATCGTGGTCGAAGTAACTGGTGTATTGCATTGAAAGTGGCGATGTTTTTTTTACTTCTAAGTTTGGCAGACCGCTAGCCGGTCTGCATACTAATTTGTATGGCCAATTGCTTTGGCCCGTGCCCTAGTCTGAAGTGGGCACCTACTGCACTTGACTTGCAGTCAATGCAGTCAAATCCCACAAACTACAGTCAATTTACAGTCAGTACAATCAACTAACTGTAAGTATGGTTGATTTGACTGTACTGCAATTGACTGCTATTCCAACAATCGGGTATAATTATATTAGCCCCGATCGTCACTTCCCGTAATAGAAGATGGTGCTTGTTAATATTTCGCCTTTATTTTCTGTATGACCGAGTTTTTGAGGTTATTATGCTAAAGATATTTAAATAATGATACAGTTGATACGTAAAGTTTACCGCCCAACTATTTATATACCATTAAAATTATCACCTTTAATTCATAATCCTGATAATTATCGTCGTTATTTTCAGAATTGAATAGATTGTTAAAAGAATTAGTTTTGGCGATTTTGGTTTTAGCGATCTTAGCATTAACAGGTTTTTTTATGTAATCGCTTTCTACGTAATGTAATGATCACACTAAAATTCCCGTGAGTAAATAGAAGGTGTCAGGGGGTTTATGTTAGCAGTAAGGCAGCAGAGGTAACAAAGGTGCAATATCAAGAAGATGTTTATTCGTGCTGTAGAGTGATCACTAGCCGTTAGGCTATTCAGGTGTGTAGACTGAATACTTAGATTGACAACTGAAGAGATATGAAGGAAATACTATCTGTGTGGTGATGACTGTGTCCTTATATCCTATGGCCTTCATACCATCTTCAGTACTGGACCGCTGAAGTCGATGTCGCTTCCTTCGGTCCCAATGTTGTCGACTGGACCGCGAGCGGTCCTGTCGGTCCAAACCCTAACCCTGGGTGCTTACATAAGAGAGATCCCTGGCTTGATGTGTTGGACATCAGGCTTCTGATAGCGCAGCGGACCGCTGGCCTATTCTATAACCTGCAATTGGTCCTTGAGTTATAACAAGTAGTATCTACAAATGTTTTTAATGATATAACTTCTTTCAATATTTAATGCACCTTGTATTTCGATTAACTTCGTGGTTTTAATTAGCTGACTTTGATAATCTACGAATTTACAAATTTAATGTTTTGTTACCGATAATATATTTCATTTTATTTTATATATCAGACAACCAGTATACTTACTGGTTTTAATAAAGATTGCCACCTATTTTCTCTTTTTTTTTTTTAGTATTCTTTTGTTTTTTCAAGGGGTATTTTTTTACCTATGAATATTCGTCATAATACAATTATCATTAAGCTAACGAAAATTTCGATTTCATTGTTAACGATCAGGTAATTTTTATTAAAAAAAAGGAAATGAAGTAGGTCAATCAAATATTATTTCGTTACAAATATAATTTAATTGTAAGAATATAGGATTTATAATTTTCATAAAAATTAAATACTTTAAATATTCGTATTTGTTAATAGGCCTTACTTGGTAAGCTTTTAGACGTTGCAACGTTATTGATTCAAATTATAGTCGAAGTAACAATAGTATTACATG
This sequence comes from Anisogramma anomala, assembly GCA_038502455.1. Classification (NCBI taxonomy): domain Eukaryota; kingdom Fungi; phylum Ascomycota; class Sordariomycetes; order Diaporthales; family Gnomoniaceae; genus Anisogramma; species Anisogramma anomala. Next base: position 553,458 of record JASMMZ010000006.1, read on the forward strand.
GTTAAGCGATAGATGTATTGTTTTAGGTTCGGCAGACCGCTAGCCAGTCTATATACTAATTTATATAATCAATTGTTTGATGTATACTGCAGTTTAAAATAAGCATATACTATACTTGACTTTACAATTAATATAGTTAACCCACAAAATAATACATTTAGCTTGTAGTTAATAAAATCAACTTACTTAATAGTATAATCAACTGATTGCACTGCAATCATAACTGTGTTAACACCAGTAGTTTTTTGTTTTATACGTATACACTAATATAGTTAACCACTTATTTGTGAAAACCTCTAAAGTACCTCCTCGTTAACCGACTAAACTGTAATCAAAGTTAATTTGGGTGCAAAATAGGTTGGAACTGATAGGGGTTTGGCCAACCGAGTTGAAAGGAACTTTAAGGATTATTATAAATCAATGATTAGCCACATTAGCATGCGCATACAAAACAAAAAGTCGCCAGTGTTGGAACAACAGTTAATTGCAGTATAATCAAGTTAAATATACTGATATAAGTTGATTATAATGACAGTAAGTTCACTGTGTTGTATGTGGGATTGACTGTATTGACTGCATGTTAAGTGTAGTAGGTGCCTAATTTGGACTAGGGCACGGGCCAAGCAATTGGCCATATAAATTAGTATGTAGACCGGCTAGCGGTCTGCCAAACTTAGAAGTAACACATCACTACTTTTAATGCAATACACCAGTTACTTCGACCACAATTTGTATCGACTACGTTGCAACAATAAAGGCCCACCAATAGTCAATCCTTTTAACTAAATCGTTGATCAAGATTTCCATCGTCAATGAGGATTAATTTGAAAATCAGTGAAATAGTTATGAAGATCAACTAGATCGCTGATGAATACATAACCAATATTCCTAATTCTTAATAGCCCAGATGTGCCTATTGCTTTCAACAGAACTGTAAAGAATAGGGGTAATGTGTTTTATACTCAGAACTATGAAGGTTGCTATGAAAGTTGAGGAGACTGTGAGGTCTGATGTATAGAACAGTCATGAACAGTCATAAGCCACACCTATTTGGTCACAGGCCACACTATCCGGGCTGATATACTAGTAACAAATTGCTTGACAGAGCTGATCAGAGCTGACGGTTAACTCATTTTCAACAAGAGAACCAGGCAAGCTGTGGGTTGTTGGTCCCTGGGAGGACTGAAAGCTGCTGCAACACCGACGACGCGGGTAGAGTCTCGGAATCTCTACCTGCGAATGTCCGCCTCTGGAGCATGCGACACCGTTGCTGCGCCCAAATAAAGCTAGGGCGAGAGGCCAGAAAACTATCAGTCCACAGCGGGCCCTCGTGTCGCCCCTGCGAAAACCGCCGCATCCACTACACAACCAAGGACGAACGCCGGAGCTGGCCATGCTACATCTGGTGGCATCGTCAGATCGCATGATGAAGCCCGAATGCCGGCAATACACATGGCGCTGGAGAAGACCGGTGGACAGAGAAACAGGCACGGCATGTGTTCTCCGAGGTACATCAATTGATCATAGCTTGAAGAATGACATCTTACATTGGGAGGTGTCGTGTGGGCATTCGCGCAGCCTGCTTCCAAACTACGGTATGATGGCATTCTGACCGTACATTACAGTAAGCCGTGTCACTCAAGGTGCCCAGCCCACTGGATCGACGCCGACAGTAGCACCAATCGAAATACACTTGCCACCCCACAAGCTATGTGCCCGCAGCCCATGGGCCTGGGGATGGAAATGGGAATGCCTCGGCGAAAGTCCACGGACCAACGTTATCTCATCTTCGAAAGCGTTCTGGGATGGTATGTGTGTCTCCTGCCCCTCTTGTGCCCGGACGGGGCATTGGCCAGAGAATCGGCAGCACATCATCTGTGGTCTCGAACTGAACGGGGCAGCAATAACCGACGATGATGTGGTAGGTTACCTACCTCCCCGTATCGAGCCCCTTCGTTCGTTTCGCCGGCCGATACGTCGATGAGGCGTTTGGCTTTGCGGCCGGGTGGAACTTCTTCGTCTTTGAGGCGGCCCTGTGTCGTGATTCACTACTGGAGTGAGTCTGTCCTCTCCCGGAGCTCTTTGCAAGCTCGGACCGACTTTCTGAGACTGTTGTTCGGCGAGAACCCACTTGGTGACAGGTTCTGCTTCAGGTACTGGCAGGATCCGGGCGCCTTTGCCGAGCTCTACCGCGAAGGGACTCTGGGAAGGTTCTTGGGGTTCCTCCAGTGCCTCCTCACGGCACAGAAACGGATTTGAAAAGGTCTTGGATTACCTCTTTGGGTGGTTGTTTCTTGTGCCCAAGGCCAAGTGTGGCACCGCAAGCGTTGACTGGAGAAACACGGTAGTATCGACCGGTAGTGAAGATAGTCGACCTACTCGAAAGTCTAGACTAGTTCAGTATCAGATTGGCAATCCGCCTTGAAACAGCCTCCTGCCGCCATGATACCGATACAAGTTCCAAGCGAAAATGGACTTTGCGGACTTTTTCCAATTTCTTTCCATGCTGGAATCATTCCCTGAGCACCTGATCAGAAAAGCAGGCCGCTGTCGACTTAGCATACTCCGATCTATCCGCCGACATGACAAGTGAACACACCTACGCAGACTCAACAAGCAAGGAAGATAGCGAGCGATTCCTCGACTGCGATGCCACGCTTTCATCCCATGGCGACGATGGACTCTGGTCGAGGAGGAAGCTATGGAGCACCCGCCGGTCCAATCTTGGTTCTATCGTCGGCGTTGAGGATTGCTGGCGACTCCTCTTCGGCATCATGCTCGCAGTCGTTATTGTTCTACAAATCATGATCTGGCACGAGCTCAAAACCCAACCCGGGGTGACAAAATTGCAAGCGGGCGGAGATTACAACGGGAAGGGTCCAATAAGTCCGTTCTTATATTCGAATGCAAACAACGCCGTGGACCGCATCACTGACACTGTGCAGTCGCAACGGAAGTTGTGAAATGGAATGCGGATTTCGAATTCACGCCTCTGAACGCGACTGAATTCCTCAAACCAGAGGTTGCGCGGAAATGGGAGACGCTCTATCCAGGTTCGTGGCCACAGATTAGCCACCCTCACCACCACATGGTGCCCGGGGCCTCCATTGAGCTACCTCAGACGTGCCCAGCCATGTTGCCACTTTTACAAGAAAAGAAAAAGGGAAAAAAGGAAAAAGAGAAATGGAAAAAAAAAAAAAAAAAAAAAAACGCTGACCACGTCTCTACCCATCTCTGCAGCCGGCTCGGGCTTCCTCGGGCCCGGTGAGCTCGCGTACAACTCGACGTCGGTGACCCACCAGCTGCACTGCGTCTTCTTCATGGGCAAGGCCTTCTCGTCCATCGTGGCCGGGGCGCCGGTGCCCGAGCCGCTCAACTTCGAGCGCCACTTCCTGCACTGCGTCGACTACCTGCGCCAGGTCGCCATGTGTGCGGGCGACCTGGCCGTCGAGCCTCGCGGCGAGTATGGCAGGCCCGGCCACGTGAGCCTGGACAGCGCATTCAACGGTCTGCATGGTGAGCGTTTCTCCCCGCCCCCCGAGTCCTCCCCAGTCCACCCCAGTCCACCAGGCTCGGGCACGGAGAGCAGCACGGCGACGGAGGTGGTGACTGTGTTGACATCTTCATAGTATTCAAGGACTACGCGCAGCTGAGAGACTACCTGACGGGTGAGTAATGCGGCTATTCCACCAAGGTGCGGACATGACATACAGTACAGACGCAGTACTGACAACCATGCCGCAGAACAAGTCCAAGATGGACTGCGGAATATTCTGCCCCTGGATGACTAGCTGAATACAATTTGGGAAGCAATGCGTGCTTTTATTGGCCAGGCCTCTGTCGAGTGCCTGTTATTGCAGTTCGTTCGCCACTCACAAGAAGACTACTCTGGTTGTGGGAACCCAATCGACCGTTTGGCACTACAGTACTACTACTATGGGCCAAGGTACTACCTGCATGTGCGATGTGGCGCTCTTGAACAAAAAAAGGAACAGAAACCGAAGATTGTTATGATGTGGTTATGGTGTTGGAGTTATCATAGTGTGTTGACAGCCGAGAGCGCTGCCTCCATGGACCAGCTTTTGAGCGCTTGATAATGCGATCAATGTCCCGAGACCTGGTACGTCGTGGGGCGAAAACCAATTGTGATTTCCAAGTCAGAAATGACTTGACCAAGTCCAACCATCCCCTCATGACAGCTATCAAAGCTATAGCACCAAGGTCCAACGCTCAGGAAAGACTCGCATCAAGTGGAAAGGGGGTCAGGGACAATCAATGATGTTGCGAGAAGAACACGGTAGATGGGCTTTTGGGTGATCCAAGTACTCGGTAGACTGGTAATACCCTATTGTTTGTCGCAGGACTGTTGCTGAATCCAATGCGCTGTAGCTCATCAGGGCCACAGCTCAACCTTTTCCCATTCTCCCTCGATCACTGCACCAGGCTTCGTCACCTTGGCGCCGGCCCCGACAAATGTATACGACCATCTCCTCTGATCTGCTGGGTCGCCCAAGTCCACCAACTCCACCTCCTCCGGCACGATGACCACGACCCGAAAGTTCCTCTTCGCAACCTCATCCCCCAGCAACTCATCCCCGACTTGCTGCCCCAAGCCCTCACCCTGACCAGGCCGAGCCGCCCTAGGCGTGCCCGGCGGGGGATTCTTGAAGCTGCCCCGCATGCCCGGTCCCAGGTTCCCAAAGTGTGCCACGACCTCCCGCTCCCAGTCCCAGTCCGCCTCCGCGCCCGCCCCGCCCGACCGCCGCATCCGCGCCCTCACGGCCGCCCTCGCGGCCGCCGGCCCCGCGCCCTCGCGCCCGCCGTCCCCCGGCGCAAGCACCCAC